>CM071944.1:16347500-16745000 GCA_036784905.1 Acrossocheilus fasciatus
TGTGTGTATTATAAATTATGATGTGTTATAAATTATTGTGTAATTAAATTTTAGACACACACACACACACACACACGCTTATAAAAAATGGTACATATATGTATATTCTAAATTAATATAATAGAATGTAATGTAATATAATATAGATTTAACAAGCTAGCAGAGTTTAAATGCTCATGGTAATTGTGCAGTTTGAAAAAATACAAATGTGATTGATTCAATATTTTCTCTCTCTTCTCTGCAGAACCGTATGCATGAGTCTTTGATGCTCTTTGACTCTATATGTAACAATAAGTTCTTTGTTGACACGTCCATCATCCTTTTCCTTAATAAGAAGGACCTTTTTGGAGAAAAGATTGTGAAATCTCCACTGACTATCTGCTTCCCAGAATACACAGGTACAAGAGCTATGCACACACGTATATATATTAAAAAAATGTACCGATATAAAAAAGGCTCAAATAAACTCAGTTCATCTCTTCATCTTTCCTGTAGGCCCAAATACATTCGAAGCGGCGGCGGGGTATATACAGGTTCAGTTTGAAAGTAAGAATCGCTCCCCTAATAAAGAGATCTACTGTCATCTAACCTGCGCTACAGACACAGGAAACATCCAAGTGGTCTTTGATGCTGTCACTGACATCATCATCGCCAATAACCTGCGTGGTTGTGGCCTCTACTGAGCTTCGACTCCGCTTGTTGCCCTTCCAAATGGTAACAAGGGACTGAACTGACACCCCTGTGACTTTGGCCAAGGCACTCCCTTATTCCATTTCACTCTGTCAATTTTTGTCTTTTGTTCAGAATATTTATCCCTTATTTTCCTTTATAGTTTGTCAGTACATTTTGCTGGAGTAAATAACATATGGGTGCGCATGTATAGTGTAAAGATGAGCGTTTGGCCAGACATAGATGCTTTAAGCATGAGTGCATGTGTGTGAGTGTAAGTCACAATGAGTGAGAGTGTTTGTCAGGTGAGGATAACACACAAAGGTTCTCTGCTGTGTAAGAGACTTCCAAGTGCTGGCATGATCCTAAACTAAAATGATCTCAAAAACCCGGAAGGATCACGGACTCTTGCAGGCTTAAAATCTAAAAATATTGAGTGACTGTGAGCAAGATATATGGTGAATCATTTAGAAGAGCTGAATGTCATTTCAGAAACTGAATGTTGTCCAGGGGCAGCTCTTTAAGCCAAAGTTGTTGGAGACCTGGCATTGCCCCTCTTTGGGACTCTGCTCACTGGCTTCAGGCTGTGACATAAAATGCCTTTCAGCGAATGAAGCCTCTTACAAAGTGTGATGTTGACAACATTCTCACTCAACATGAGCACAAATAGTTCCAAATCTTTTCAGTTGTTTATTTCTGTATAAATTATTCTGTAGTTTATTTATTTATATAACTATACGTGCATGTATTTACATATTTTGTATCGCCCCACACTTTGTGCACCCTGTCAGAGTCGGGCTATGAATACAAACGAACTAGCTTACAGACTTTAGATGGAGAACAGCGTAAATATTAAGACAGTCATTCAGATTCATATATAACGGAATTACTGAACGAATGAGCTATTGCTTCTTTTTAACTCACTCTCTTTAACTGATGACATAAAGATGTGTGAGAGTGTGTACAGATGTGTGTGCGTGTGTGATGCATGCACACTCTTTATTCAACCATGACCTGTTACTTAACCCAGATTTCTTTTCCTCTTTCTCTGCTGTGGATGGATTTTTTTTGTTTGGTGCACTGAATGTCCTCTTTCCTCCCTTGGGGTAATACTGCACTGTAACTGCTGGGTTTAGTCTTCTGACCGACCAATGAAATGTTTACATTAAAAAAGAAAACACTTTAGCACCAACTACTGGCTGTGTACTGATTTGTCCCTCCTTTAGCATGGTTACTCTAGTTTAACCTGCAGTTATCAAGAACTGGGCTGCGTATAGGATAGTTACATAAAATAAGATCAGTGTGAAAGATGAGAATAATGCTAGGCTTTCCTACTATGTGTGTCTGATGCTCACATAATACTGAGCGAGATCCCAAGTCTATCCATCAGCGCGCTCACACATATGACGTTCCCACGTGATTGTGACGCACGAACGAGCGATTCCATTTATTTGTACCAGACAGATTTTTCCACAAAAGCATCATACATTCGTTGGAACCAAGGTGCCAAAATGGACCAGTGTGACTGTTCTAAATGTAAGTATGTAAACCAAATATATACAATCTAAGTAATTTTAGATTATTAGCAAGAGAATTCGGTGACTCGCGCACGCATCTCCGGGAAATGTAAGACCATCTGTCTTGTGTTGCAGCTGGATCTTGTAACTGCGGGCAAAACTGCAAATGCACCAACTGCAAGTGCGCACATAGCAAGAAAAGTGAGTCGAATAACTAACACTTTGGGTTATTAAACATCACTTCACCCAGAACTCTGCAGAATGAAATTATTTCCCTCTTTTCGACCCGGTAGGTTGCGGCAGTTGTCCATCAGAATGCAGTAAGGACAAGAAGGGCTGCGAGAGCGCGTGCAAGGACAAGGAGAAATCTTGCGACACACACTGCTGCAAATGAAAGTCTGTGATATGTGCTGTGACACTGTGTTCTACAATAATAATAAAAAAATATAATTCTATCGTGTATTCCCGCATTTGTTGCGATTATTGATGACATAAAAGGATGTACTTTGAATTCTAATTTATTTAGCATCCATGCAGGATACTAAACTTTAAAATCTGTAATTGAATATAATTGTAAATCTGTACCCGTCTCCTGCACACAAGGTGTTATGCTTATGAACATTTAAAAATGTAGGTGTGTGCTTTCTGCTTTAGTTCAAATTTATTGATGCCAAGAGCATTCAGATATGTGACCCTGAACCACAAAACTAGTCATAAGTAGCACGAATATATTTGTAGCAATAGCCAACAATAAGCCTACATCGTATGGGTCAAAGTGATCGATTTTTCTTTTATGCCAAAAATCATGTTCCATGAAGATATTTTGTAAATTTCCTACCGTAAATATATTAAAACTTTTTTTTTTTTAATTAGTAGTATGTATTGCTAAGAACTTCATTTGGACAACTTTAAAGTAGATTTTCTCAGTATTTTTATTTTTTTCACCCTCAGATTCCAGATTTTCAAACAGTTGTATCTCAGCCAAGTAATGTCCTATCCTTACAAACCATATATCAATCAATGGAAAGCATATTTATTCAGCTTTCAGCTGATGTATAAATCTCAATTTAAAAAAAAGAAAAGAAAAGACCCTTATGACTGGTTTTGTGGTCCAGGCTCACAGATGATTGCCTTATGAGGGACCCCATTCTTAAAATATAAATGCTGTTTTGCATGTATACATTTGACACTGTGTGTATTAAGTATTGAGACATCACAAAGACAGCCTGAAAACATTTTTCCTTCAAGAACTTCAACTTTGTGTATATTTACATTTTTGTCACTTTTATCATTATTATTATTATAATTTTGTTATAATATAATTTTGTTATATCACATTATCAAACCCAAAGTTATCTGACCTAAATAAATAAATAGCTTAAAAAAAAAAAAAAAAAAAAGAACAGAAATGGAGTGTTAGTTGGTTACAAAAATGTAGCAAACATTGGTTATAAATGTAGCAAACAGCTCATTCTTAGGTGATAACGTTTTAAGATACTGAACAATTATTACAAAACCACAAACTACGATAGGAAATGGTGTTTTAAAATGGTGTAATAAAAAAGTTGCAACCTAATAGGCCTACATTACTCAATATATTCATGTTAATAATATAGAGGTCCTTTCCAATCAGAATTAAGGGCGTCACATTAGCCACGCCTCTGTAATGTGATGAGCCAATGATATTACCGCACACACTTGTCACGCAGACAAGAGACGCTGTCAAAAGACCGACGTGTTTATATTTAATTTGTTTACACGATCGCGAATTGTGTAGTGGACGTTTATCAAGCTTGAGTGTGTAGCAATGTCTGTATGCTCTCTCTAGTGGAAACCGCAAACCGCAACAGTATTCTTCATGTTGTTATCATAGCAGCCGTCACACGTCTTTGTCTGCGGAAGTAGTATTGTGTTTTTTTCCCATGCCCCAGTTAAGAGAATGACTCAAATGAATTGACAGGTATGAGTAGCTCTTTTATCGTTCTTATAAGTTATACCGTGCTGTCATAAGAATGAATGCAGTATAGTTTCAACAGACTGTGCCGGGGTCAGAGACCGAGCACATGACGGTCAGTATGTTTGGATTTGGGCGCCTCTCCGCCGAGGGGAAAGCAGGAATCGCATCGGGAGTTGTTTTTTTCTCTATGCTTATATCCAGGACATTAATCTCAGAGCGGGTGGACAAAAACACTCGCGCATCGTTGTTTCGCGTTCAGTTTGTCCTCTTCATCAACTCCCTGCTGCTCCTCGGCTCTCTCTACATATGGAAGCGTGTGGTGCGGCGGCTGTGCGGAGCCAGAGGTGCACCTTCTGTCCCGCAGAGATGTTGGCATCTTCTTGTCCTGCTGTTTCTTACTCTGGTGCACGGGAGCTACCTATGCATGTTTTTCCTCGTGGACACTGAGCCACACTGGTTATCATTGCTGAGTTTCTCCTGTTTGGGCATTTATGTTATCCTACTGTTCTTCCTGTTTGTTTTTGGCTGCCTTACCCGCCTTCGCAGGCTGCTCTCCCGCAACCGAGGAGGAGAGGATGCGGTCGCTAGCGGATCAGTCAGTCATATAGTGTTGGCAATGATATTAACGGCAATACTGGCAGTGTATGGGTTGGTAAATGCAGCCCAGCCTCCACGAGTTATTGAGGTGGAGATCCCAGTAGAGAAGCTCCCTGAGTCTTTGAACGGGCTCAGGTTGGTGCTTCTGTCCGACATACATCTGGGACCTACAGTAGGCCGCTCCAAACTGCAGCGCATTGTGACTATGGTGAATGAGCTGAACCCAGGTAATTACAATTATACAATTATATGGTATCAGTGTATTCTTTAACGTGTTAAACGGATAGCACACCCAAAAATTAAAATTGTGTCATCTTTTACTCTCCCTCATGTGTCATTTCAAACCTGTATGACCTTTATGTATTTCTTCTGTTGAACCTAAACATATTTTTAAGAGTGTTGGTAACCAAACTGTATCCATTCCCATTTACTTCCTTTGTATTAAAAAAAATCTAAATATCTTTGTTCAACAAAGTGAGTGTTACAGGTTAGTAACTACACGCAAATGATGCCAGAATTTTCTTTTTTTTGGGGGGGTGGACTATGCCTTTAACATGTACCTGATATTGAATTTTACTCCTTGTGTTTGTTGCTGTAGATGTGGTGGTGATTGTTGGTGATCTGACGGACTCTCAGGTGAGTCGATTGAGGAGCGCTGCAGAACCACTGGGACAGATGAAGGCTCGACTGGGCTCCTATTTTGCTACAGGTCTGTCTTAGTAGCTGTTTGATACATTATGTTTTATTAAAGGGGTCATTGGTTGCCCATTTTCTACAAGTTGATATGATTCTTTAATGTCTTAATGAAAAGTCTATAACATACTTTGGTTAAAATCTCTCAATGGAAGTGGTAAAAAAACAGTTCTGTTCATAGCGAGCCGTTTAATTGCATGGCCCCTTAAATGCTTAAGAGCTCTGCACACCCCGCCCCTCTCCTCCATGGGGCGACGAGCAGTTCTCTGAGAGATGGTAAATTTTATCCACATTCATCGTGAAACTTGCTAACTAGCACATTAGGAAAGGCGATTTGCAAAGATTAATTAAAAAAACCTTATACTCACTTCTTCTGTAGGTGAAGCTGGATCACGAATGATTCGCACAAACATAAACGCATTTAAGTGAACCCTTTAACAAAGTTCGGGAGGAGCAAGTTCAGATAATTAACCTAATTAAAACGAGAGGAGCACAATCAGTAATCAACCCAGTTAACAAGATAAGGGGTGTATGTATACACAACAGGCTTACATCTGTTCCTTGACAGTTTTCCAGCATCCCTCCACCACCCTATCTCCGCACTTACAACCATTCCTATCCTAACCTGTGGGGGGGTACTCTGGGTTCAGGCCAAAATTCCAAGCTCGGAACCCTCCGCTTGGACAGAACTCCAAATACGAATAACCTTTACTCTGTTTATTATATGGAAGTGTGAACTTGTGAAAAGGATGTAAATGAGCATTTTATGCACATCTTCACGTTCATTTTGGTGTGACTTTCAGGCAATCATGACTACTACACTGCCGATGTTGAAGGCTGGTTTGAGCTCTTGCACTCAATGGGGATTCAGGCTCTTCATAACAGCCATGCAAAAGTGTTCCGTCCTGAACAAACACAAGACTGGATTTGCCTTGCTGGCATTGATGACCTCGAGGCCCGCATGCTTCGGTCAGTCCACACTGATGTCATTGTCAGACTCATTTGAATAAATACAAATCTGGTGCATATTATGTGCTTTGTACTGGGCTCATGTTCATGGTGTTGCTTTGGTTAAAGATACCCAGGCCATGGCATGGATGTTGAGAAAGCTCTCAGTGGCTGTAGTGCAGAGAGTCCCATTATTCTTCTTGCACATCAGCCTCATGCTGCCAAACAAGCCCTCCAGCAACGGCCAGACATCAGTCTGGTACTCTCAGGTATGTAAACATCAATCAAATTATTTTGTTAAGTGAAAATGCAGGAGTATGCTGCTGAAGCTTAATTTCTGTCCTCTCCTGGACTCAAAATGCAATTTTGCATTTGTGTAGGTCACACACACGCTGGTCAGCTGTTCCCTCTCACCATCCTGGCATTCCTGATGAATCCATTTTTCTGTGGACTCTACCGGGTCTCTGAACACACCATGGTCTATGTGACCCCTGGAACTGGTCATTATGGCATTCCGATGAGAATTGCAAGCCATTCAGAAATTACAAACATAATATTGAAACGTGCTTGAGAGCCTAACACTGTGGAGTGCAGGGATCAAACAATCTCATCCATACATGTTCATTACCTGATCTCCCTGCATGCTGTCACACAGTTATACATGTATTACATAGTAATGTATGCATAATTATGCGCTAAATCAGTCAAATATACTACAGTTTGCACTACAATTTGCTTGAGCAATCTTACAACAGGTCTGTTTTACTATAGAGAATGAGACACATTTGACACATTTCAGTTGCCATCTATTTTCTTAATGTGGTATTGTAATTTGTTTGCCAAAACATGCTAAAAATCCAAGCACTTTAATATTTGAATATTCACATTCCAAAAGTGCCAGTTTTTTTTTATTACTAATGTATTTTTACTGTTTTACTCAGGCCCCTTTCATCAGTTTTAATGACATTTCATTACAATCAAAATTAATTCAGTGCACTGTTTCGACTGTCACATTTGTGCGAGTCAATCAGGGACTTCATTAATTATCTGTTGTGATAAAAGTTTGGATTAAAGGTTATTACTATACCAAATCACCAATCTCAAAATGCATCTTTTCTAAAAATGCCATGTGAGCTGCTTGTTGTTTTACATATGTGACACTGGACCACAAAACTAATAAGCAGCATGGGTATATTTGTAGCAATAGCCAACAATACATTGTATTGGTCAAAATGATAAATTTTAATTTTATTCCAAAAATCATTAAGATATTAATTAAAGATCATGTTCCATGAATATATTTTGTAAATTTCCTACCGTAAATATCAAAACTTAATTTTTGATTAGTAATATGCATTGCTAAGAACTTCATTTGGACAACTTTAAAGGCAATTTTCTCAGTATTTTTATTTTTTATATCCTCAGATTGCAGATTTTCAAACAGTTGCATCTCAGCCAAATATTGTCCTATACTAACAAATCCTACATCAATTGAAAGCTTATTTATTCAGTGTTCAGATGATGCATAAATCTCAATTTCAGTTCAATTGTAGTCCAGGGTCACATATTTGCAACCATACCTACCGCATACAAAAACTGCAACACTTGTGAAATGAAGAAATAATAGAAAATATTTGCAACTTCAGATATGTTTATTTTATTAGTACTACTCTGTTGCACTCTTAAGTGCAGAAAGTATGATAAGCAATGCACATAAACAATATATTTACTTTTATTTTGTCCAAAACAAAACTTTAGGTTTGTGGCAAGTAAAAGTCTATTTTTCGGGTGGAGGAGCTTTCTTCTTCACAGCCCGCGTCAGAGCTTGCTGTAGCACCGGATAGAGTTTGTGACAGCCATCCATGCAGGTTCTCACAGCATCGGCCAGTGTGTCTTCCCGCATCTCTCCGTCCGCATTCAGACCAGACACTTGATTCAGATTGGGAAGCAGAGCCACGGTGACACAGCCCTGGTTCTCCCCGTAACCCTCCTGCCAGCTCCCGCACTCCTCTGAGTACGATGGGTCAACCAGACACGTGTTTCCATTCTGCCGCAGCGTACAACCCAACACCACATCATACATTTCAATACCGCCATCCGCCAGGGCCATAGAGGCGCATGTCACCGCATGCGCGAGGATCGAGCCGTCGTTCTCCAGAACCATGACATTGACCTCGATCTGAGAGCGCGGGTACCTGTGCAGGCAAACCCCTGGCTGCAAGCTCTCCAGTAGAGTCTGGGACAGATCCCTTTCCTCGCTGCCTTGGATCCAAGCACCCCGTTTCAGACATGAAAACGGCGCGAGCCTAAAGTCACAAACAAGTCGACCGGTTTTCATGTCCGTTTCGTCCTTGCGTTCAATTTCTCTCGGACCGTAAACCGAGCATATAATCTTGGTGTTTCCAGCCTCGAGATACGCAGAGCCTTTAGCCTGGCTGATCAGCCCGCAGCGCGCGAACACCGGCCGCACCTCTCCATTCCCCCTGACGCCTTGCCTGCCGCTGGCCTTGGGAGCTTTGTCTGGAGAAAGAAAGAGCAGCGGGGACTGCGATTCCTCCGGTCCACGGATACGTTTTGTGTCAACAGGCATTTTCTATAAACCCACGTGTTTACGGGAACATTACTTCTCAGGAGCGAAACTGTTCAAGTCTTGCTCGAGGAATTAAATGCGCCAGGATGATGCTACGCTCTACCGCCATCTTTCGGATAGGCGTAACATGACACACAGCAGGGCTTCGAGGTAAGGCAGTTTGGGATGCGTTTCATTTCAGTTATATTTTGCTGCGCATTATTCGCATTTTTATAAACCACACAAGAAAATGTTTGTTCAGACTATCTGAATGCATAGCCTATATGTCTAGCTTACATGTTGTGTGTGTGTGTGTGTGTGTGTGCGTGTGTATATATATATATATATATATATATATATATATATATATATATATATATATATATATATATATATATATATATATATATATATATATATAACAAACTCTGTATAGCCATGTAACAAATTCTGGAAGTTCACAAACAGCATTATTTAGACCAGGGATAGCCTACTCAAATCTCCTCCACTTTCCTGCTGAGTTTAGATCGAACCTTAATCAAACACACCTGAGCATGCTAATCAGTGTCTTCAGGATCATTAGAAAATCACAGGTAGGCGAGTTTGATTGAGTTAGGATTGGAGCTAAACTCTGCAAGAAAGTGGATCTCGCGAGCCAGATTTGAGTATCACTGATTTAGACCTACTTCATTTGCTTCACCTACACTCTTAAAAGTGCTGGGTTATTTCTGTAAACACATTGTTGGGTTAATTGTGCTGGGTCATAATTCTGGGTTGTTTGCGGTACTGTAAACACATAGTTGGGTTGTTAGTGCTGGGTCAAATGACTGCAAGGGGTTCTTTCACCACTGAACACCTGGGTTGGGTTATTTTGACCCAACCGGTTTGTTTATTTTTCCTCTTCATCGAATTTTCTTCTGGGTTCTTCACTCGTCTCGTCGTCAGACGGTCAAGCAACTGGCAGCAAGCAGGATTATAAGGTAAATTAATATGATAATATGATTATTTACCTCTATTTGTATGAGCTGTGGTGAGAGCACACTGATTTCACGGTTAATGTGGTATTTGATCTGTCGCTGTGCGGGTTAAAGTTAGCGTTATTCTGTGAATGAAGTAACGTTAGCCGCCTACATTTTTTGTTGACAAAAAAGGCCGCAGCAATCTCTTTATCGTTATATAAAAGTTATAAATATAGGCAATATATTAGTTAGATATGTGTGTGTGTGAGAGTGAGAGAGAGAGAGGGAGAGAGAGAGCGCGAGCGCGTGTGCAAAGTTTTATATTTTAACGCCTCATGGAAAAGGTATGAACTATAGTTAGGTCAGAAATACAGGGGTAAGTTGAGTTAACTGTCTGTGTAACGTTTCTGTGTGGCTTTGTAATGTTTCGTCATAATTAGATGTTTTCCTACTAAAATGTATCTTTTAAGGTCTTTTTTTTTTTTCGAGTAAATGTCTGCGACGCGCCGAATCCAACAATAATTTATTTTCGCGCTCTTTTTCCTCAGGTAACGTTAGCTGCATTAGCTACCCTTAACGTTAAACCACAATATTGCAGGCATGTAATATTATTCTTAAATGGTATGTAATATTCTTAAATATTTTACTTAAAATGTTGTCTAAAGTTAGACTTAATCTCTCATGGTGTTTGAGGTTCTTCCTCTGTTTTAGTGAATGCTTTTGTTGCTTTAATCAGAACACAAGTGTATCCAGGTTAACAGTAAGTTAGAGAGGCTATGCCTGCGTCCCAATGTGCACACTATCCATCCTAAACTCTATGTGATAGTAGTAATTTTCAATACTATTTAGGGCAGATAGGGTGGATAGTATGCACATTGGGACGCAGGGCATGTAATGTGTTCTTTATATGTTACTGTTAGAAATAACAATTTGTATTTGAGATTGGTGAATAATAGGCAGATCACTGGATTTCCAGGCTGGCATACTGTATGGTTTTGCTAGCTTTTAACCCAGTTTTTCATCCTTATTTTACAGAATTTGTTTTGCCTCCCCAAAAAATTTGAGAAATGGTGGATTCGCAGCAATGGGTCTACAAGCATCCCAGAAATCTTGAAGGAGTTCCCCAGGCTTCTAGAAAAACTTGGCATGGTAAGAAATAATTTAGATTTTATGGTTTCGTTTACAGAAATTTGAAATGGTTAAATTGTTAGTGGCGTTGTGCAGATAGACGATAGTATAGTGTATTGAGGATAGTCAGAGATAATCGCTGAGAGCTGATGTCGATAGTCAAGGCGATATTACAGGAGCTGTCCCACATCTTTAACATTTGAGCACATTGTTTTCTGTGAGTGTACACAGCAGCAGCACCTCTGCCAGAACGTCACTAACATCACTAACATCTTTGATTGTGAGGTCAGTTTCACAGCTTGCACTGTATTATTCTTATGGTTTAGATGCTGAAAGGGAGAGTGCTTTCAAAGTCCTGCCCGCTCTGCTTCCCCAATCAATACACAAGAACGGAGGAAAGGTCTTCAGACCCACAACCAGAATCCTGGAAGTCATTCATTTGACATACAACCTGTAAGTTTCTTTTACTTTTTCTACTCTATACACAGTAGGGTACAACGGGGATAAAGGCCCACCTTAAGAAAAAATGTGGTATTCACTGCACTGCGCAATTAAAATGTATAATTGCCGAAAAAATATATACGTTGTATTGAACATTAATGGAGCAACAGATTTTGTGTGAAAATAAATCATTCAAGTTGTTTATTTTGTTTAAAAATCTTATAAATGTATGAGGTGACAAAGGGGGCCTTTGACCCCACACACGGGGCTCACGGTATTGATACAAATACTTCAGCTAAAATAATGTTGTTGTTTTTTTATAATGTCTAAGTTAATACTTGTTAAAAACAATCACTTTAGCAAAGTTTGTTCTGTTTTCTGCTTAATTTTTTTTTTAAAAAGAAAGAAAAAAAAGGTGTTCAATAAATATAGGCCTACTGTCATTAAAATATGTGAATATAAAAAATATATTTTAAAATACAGAAATAAAGTCATTTTAATAAGTAAATATTCTGAAAGTATTGAAGGAGATTCAATAATAATTTAAAATATATTTACAGTAGTAGGCTAACAACAAATTATATTTTATTATATGATAAATATCATGTTTTTAAATATGATGGTTTAATTTTAAACATTGTGATTATCTTTAATATGGATACATACATAATATATATGATATTTATAACAACATAATATATGATATTTACCATCTGAATCTAACCTTGTAATGTGAACAAATGGAAAATATCATGTTAATTACTGTGCGCCTTTAGCCCCAACAGCAGGGGCACTTTTTACCCCAAATACCATACTTTTACATCTTCTTTCTTTATTTAAAAACTGTTGTTTTAATTATCTTAAACAAAACTGAAAATCATAAAGAAGGCCTTTGTCTCAAAATATATGCATTATTTTTAGCGATTTTCATTTGCTACTTAAACCTACAACACTTTAAAAAAACATAAAATATCAGATCAAGTAAGCACAGAATCAACTTTGCACTGCTGCGTGTGATCGCGTCAAAGATCAGTTCATGTTGAAAAGCCAATGTTTTGCAAAGTGCTACGCCACGTTTTTGTGCCATCTAGTGGTTTAGATGAAAATAATATCAAAGGTGCCTTTTACCCCGGGGCGCCTTTAGCCCCGTTGTACCCTACTGTGCAAAAGTTTTAGGCCACTAGTATTTTCAATAGTCAAAAATGGTTTTAAGTCAGTTATTTCTATCTTTTGCTGTAGTGTGTCAGTAGGAAATATCAGTTTACATTTCCAAACATTCATTTTGTCATTAATTATAATAATCCAGTGAATGTCTGACAACAGCCAGTGCTCCACACAGATCGGATCTGATCATCATCGAGTCTGTCTGGAGTGACATGAAAAAACTGAGACAAACTAAATCCAGAAGAACTGTGGCAACATCTCCAAGACGCTTCAAGAACCTCCCTGCAAACCTACAGTACTGTTAAAAGTTTGGACACTTGTGAAAAAATGCTGTAAAATGAGCATGCTGTCAAAAATAATGTCATAAATAGATTTTCTTTATCAATTATCTTCTATTAACTAAATTAAATCAATATTTGGTGTGATCATCCTTTAAATTTAAAGCAGCTTTTGCCCTCGGTGCACTTGAGCAGAGTTTCTCAGGAGCTTTGCTGGAGGTTTCTTGAAGCATTTTGGAGATGTTGCCACAGTTGTTCTGGATTTAGTCTGTCTCAGTTTATTCTGTTTCTTCATGTCATTCCAATCCAGACAGACTGATGATGACCAGATCAGATCAAACAAAAATCTCACTGGATTATTACAATTAATTGCAAAATAAATGTTTGGAAATGTAAACTGATATTTCCTACAGACACATTACAGCAAAAGATAGAAATAACTGACTTAAAACCATTTTTTTTATTTAGCTGACTAAAATACTAGTGGCCTAAAACTTTTGCACAGTACTGTACATATATACATACACACACACACACACACACACACACACACACACACACACACACACACATATATACTGGGGGCTTTAAATACCCCATCATTTATGCCATGTTGGTTGGATGAAATTTAGGTAGATAACCAAGAAGTGCCGGTAAGCAGAAAGAAACCTAAATCAGTAACACAATAAATATTTAGTTTGAGCAACCTTTACCAGACCCAGTTCACAGGAAAACTCAGATGGTTTGGCTGATTTCCATAAAATACACTTAAACGTTATTTATTTAAGTCAACTTAAATGTTACAACTTGTAAAAATGTAAGTTATGTTGCAAGACTAAGTGTTGTGTAATTAACAGGTGACGGGGACCAACATGGTGATGCATTCCTGCATATTTTGAGCCTTGGTGACGAGACGACATCCCACACCTTCACCATTGTTTCGGTTCATGCCGTTGAAACGGACTTGTTGCTTGAGGCTGTTTATCTTTTTCAAGTCCTTTTTTTGGGCTTGATGTGAGCTACACTAACATCTTCCTTCCTGGGAATTTCTCCAGCATGCAGTATATCACATCGATGGACATGAGTCTTCATGTGTGAAGTATTTGAGGGCAACAGTTTTTTCTGGCCACTTGTAACGTTTAAATTTTTTGTCACATGCATTGTCTGTTGTAGGTCTCTTTGTTTGGATTAGGTTTAATGGCACAATGTTTGGACTGATTCTCATGTGGCAATAATCAATTTTATAGAGTTATGATGCTGCAATGTTGACAAAGAATAGGAGTCTACTGTACCTAGTTTACAAAGTTTTGTTTTTTAAAGAAACTGATCTACAAAAAACATTTTATTTGTGTCTGTATGGGTTGGGTGTAATGTGTAACAATATTGCACCCATTCAAAAATGTTTTAAAAAGAAAAGTGAAAACTCATTAAATTGATATTTACAGTTGCATTTTTTGTGTTGTGTAATTGTATTACAGAAAAATAATAATTTTACATTTCTTTGTGATTGTTATTTATTATTATTATTAGTAATATTGGTAAATATAAACGTAGCAAGGCAATGAGACAACAAATAACCCAATGTTTGGGTAATGTTTAACCCAGCAACACAGTTAACCTGACCCACTGGTTGGGTTAAATAAACAACCCAGCATTCTGGGTCAAATGGCTCAACCCAACACTTGGGTCAAAACAACCCAGTGCGTGTTCTGTCCCATAGTTACCCAGCGGCTGGGTTAAGGTTGGGTTATTTTTTAACCCAGCCTTTTTAGAGTGTACCTGCTTTGAGAACTTCCATCACTTTGCTTTGTTTAACCTTTTTTTTTTTTTTTTTAAATAAACGAAATAACGCTTATTCCTGAATGCAGCCTATTCTTTTTCTTCTTTCTCTGTACAATATTTAATGTAAATGTAACGTAAATACACAGACAGACTATTATTTCTATATATTTACACTAGCTGCAGTTTTACAGTTTTAAATGAATTTTTAATATATATTTGCAATATAGACGTTCTTTTATGAATATTGTCTGATTGGAATCGGATAATAGCTTTTGCTTTACAAAAGTTAATAGCCTATGCTTTACAAATCCGAATATTATGGAAAAAAGAAATTGAAGTTCACAATTGAAGTTCCCTTTAAGAGGCACGTGCCTCAAGTAATAGCGCTTCAAATGAATGTTTGTTCAAAGGGTTCGAACAGAGTCGCAAGACGAGCACTAATTATTCGCCATGGCGCTGCACTTTACAAAATAACACCGAATTCCTCCTGTTGTAGACAAAACGAGGGTCTCGTTTGATAAAGGAGCTGAAGTAGTCGCTCCTGTGTGAAATCAGATGCAAATTCCTCCTAAAATGCATTTTTAGAAAAACAATCATTTAGACTCGGAACCCCCCGTTACAAATGCTAGCAAGTCTATACAATATTTCTCACCTTGGGATGACATTTTTAAGGGGTCTTACTTGAGACAGCCTCACTCACTATACTGAATAAGTGCGGATGCTTTGGACACAACGCTCCAAAGGGAAGCTTCCAAATCGTTTTCGTATTAGAATACAACAGAGCTGGAGAATTGTGATCATTTTCGTCTTTCGCACCGAGCATGGAGGAACTGGCCCGGGAGAGTATACGCAGCATCAGTCTGCTGTCCAGGCCTGCGCGGGGTTCGGACGTCCCGCGACTCGGATCGTTTGGGGCCATTTTCATCATGCTCAAATCAGCCCTTGGCGCGGGACTCCTTAACTTTCCATGGGCTTTTGAGAAGGCTGGCGGCGTGAACACAGCCATCACTGTGGAGATGGTGCGTTGTAGTTCTGATAGGTGTTAAGCCATTTTTGCTCTAGGCTCGCGCACAGGTATAATCCTACTACAACAAAAATAACTTGTCAGGCTGGAAAACAAACAAACACATTTAGGCTGGTTTATCTTTTTTTTTTTTTTTCTTCAAATTATTTTATATATGTATTTATTTTTTCATATCAGTTTTGGAAAGATTAGGCCAATCTTAAACCACTGAAAACTTGTAGGCCTATATATCTGATCTTGCTGTACAAGGATTTGTGATATTTTTAATCATCCTTTGAGATATTAATATTACATTCAGTAGCTACTGGTCAAAAGTTTTGATTAAGATTTTTTAATGAATTTGAAGAGATCTCTTATTCGATAAGGCTACATTTGTGATCAAAATACAGTAATACTGTAAAATATTATTACAGTTTAAAATAACTGCTTTCTATTTTATTATGTTATCAAATGTAATATATTCCTGTGATGGCAAAGCTGAATTTTCAGCAGTCATAACTGCAGTCTTCAGTGTCACGTGATCCTTCAGAAATCATTCTAATATGCTGATTTGGGCTCTGTTTTTCTTATGTTAAAACAGTTTTAGTAAGCCTTTAGTAATAGTTTTTTTCAGTATTCTCTGAGGAATAGAAAGTTTAATGAACAGCATTTATTTAAAATAGAAAACTATTGTAACATTATAAATGTCTTTATTGTCACTTTTATCAATTTAGTGTGTCCTCCATGCTGAACAAAAGTATTTATTTATTTATTTATTTATTTATCTTACTTACACTACCATTCAAAAGTTTGGGGTATCACGATTTCCACAAAAATATTAAGCAGCAAAAAAAAAAAACATGGTAGGGTTTTTAAAGGAAACTATGTTGTTTAATGTGCAAAGAACTTTTAGTAAAAAGCAGCCCATATAAAGCCTTATACAACAGTGTTTATGAGGATACAGCTGAACACGAATATGAAGATTGTGAGGCTTAAAGCAATTGAACATTTTTCTCTCCTTCTCAGGTGTCTCTGGTATTTCTCATAAGTGGGTTGGTCATTCTCGGCTACGCTTCATCAATCAGTCGGCAGAAGACGTATCATGATGTGGTACGCGAGGTGTGTGGACAGAGGATCGGCCATCTGTGTGAGATCTGCTTTGTTTTCAACCTCTTCATGATCTCTGTGGCCTTTTTGGTGGTTGTGCAGGATCAGCTGGATAAGCGTAAGTTGTGTGTGCTTTGTGTTGTTCCATACGAGTCGTCATGTTTCAGTGTGAGTAACCGTCATGTGTATATATATATATACACATTCAACTGTTACAAAGACACAAAAGGACCTTTTACCCTTTTGAACATAAGTGTCTGTGCGTTTCAGTGTGTCTGTCTCTGTACGAGACAGTGACGGGAAATACAGAAGGAGAGATGCCATATCACTGGTACACAGACCACCGTTTCGCACTCTTTGTCATGTGCCTCATTATCATCCTTCCGCTCTCTGTACCCAAAGAGATCGGCATCCAGAAATACACCAGGTGTGTTAAAAGCTGACACATATATCTGCTACTCCCTAAATCTTTTTTTATACCAACTTCTAGCCTTTTTAATGTCTAGTGAAAAGTACTGCATATTTCCCTCAATCTCTCACCTCTGTCCCACTTTGACCTGCTGTATCCATCATTAACTCTTAATGTTTCTTTGTGTTTAATGCTTTGTGTCCAGTGTATTGGGAACTTTGGCTGCTACATACCTGAGTGTAGCTGTAATCGCAAAATATTACCTAAAAGATGAGCACACAGCAGACCTCGCACCAGAGCACAGTCAAGGGTGAGTTATATGTTAAGAACATGTTTTCCATAAAATTGAGTTCATGTATATATTATTCCTATTAGAGTGTAATATCAGTGGTTTGTTTGGGTTATTTGTAACAGATTGGACTCATGGGCCTCCATGTTCAGTGTGGTCCCTACTATCTGTTTTGGTTTCCAGGTGAGATTCTCTAAAAAATATTAGATAACAATAATTATGAAGATATTATTTCTGTGCAGAAATAAAATTATTATTTCTTTAAATCAATGGTGCAAACTTTTTGTGCAAATTTCTGTTTTTGACCGTTGTGATTGCTGAAAGCTCATAAACTGTAATCTTTTTTATATTTTAGTGTCATGAAGCTAGTATTGCTATATACAGCAGCATGGAAAACAAAAAGATTACACACTGGATTTTCATCTCAGTCACTTCTATGATTTTCTGCCTGCTTATTTATACCCTCACAGGTGAGTCATATTTGTAGAGCTCATTGTTATCTATAGTGTTATTATTATAAATATTTCCCAGGAAGGTTTTGAGTTTTAAATAAGAGACTGACACTTTGTTGCAATATGGCAGGTGTGTTTGGTTTCCTTACATTTGGACGGGAAGTAGCCTCAGATATCCTGATGTCATATCCTGGAAATGATGTAGTGATGATTATTGCTAGGCTGCTGTTTGGGATTTCGATCATCACTATCTATCCTATTATACTGCTGCTGGGAAGGTACCGCAAACCTCAAATAAATGTGCATATAGCTCCCTACACACACACACACACACTGTGTACACACACTCATGTGTCAATGACTGCGTCTTGTTCACAGGTCAGTGATTCTAACTCAAATATTGCGCTTTTGGGAACGACGGGCAATAATTACATCTGTGTTTGAGAGTCGGTGCCGTCTGATTCTAACAATTCTCTGGATCACTGTGACTCTCCTCATCGCCATCTGCGTACCAGACATGAGTGAGGTCATCAGCGTCATCGGGGGAATTAGCGCTTTCTTTATATTTATTTTTCCTGGTGAGACACTCAATTAAACAATTACAATCTCACCAACACACAAGCATGCATACATACTCGACCGTTCAAAAGTTTGAGGTTGGTAAGATTAATATTTTTTCTCACCAAGGCTGCATTTATTTGATCAAAAATACAGTAAAAACTGTAGTACTGTGGAATATTAATACATTTCATTGAACTCTTTTATTCCTGTGTTGGCAAAGCTGAATTTTCAGCAGCCATTACTCTAGCCTTCAGTGTCATATGATCCATCATCTTATATGAAATCATTCTTATATGCTGATATGGTGCTCAAGAAACATTTCTTATTATTATCACAGTTGAAAACAGTTGTGCTGCCTAATATTTTTGTGAAAGCTATGATACATTTTGTCAGAACACTTTGATGAATAGAAAGTTTAAAAGAACAGCATCTATTTGAAATATCAACTTTTGTAACAATGTAAAAATATTACATTTTAATTAATTTAATGCATCCTTGCTTAATAAAAGTATTTATTTCTTCGTTGGAAAAAGAAGCTTTTGAACGATAGTGTAGATACATGTACATTCAAACACACTGTGAGATGATTGACCAAATGTGTTTTTATTTAATTTTTTTTTTTTTTTTTTTTTTTTAGGGCTGTGTCTCATTTTTGCCATGCAGACAGAGCCTATAAATCACAGGATGAGGTGTGTAACATCTTATGTATGTTTAAGGAGAGCCAAGTCAAGTGATTTTAATTTCCTGGCCATTTCCTCTGGTCTCTTGTTAACTTCTAGCTGCTTTCATATTTATGGTGTGTCTAAAAATATAGTTTTTAATTACTTTCTCCCTTTTACAACACTTTGTTTAATTCATTTTGTTTGTTCCTTCCAGAGCGCTCTTGACAGGGTGGGGTGTGGTGACTGTCGTTACTGGAGCTTTTATCTTTGGCCAGAGCACAACTATAGCTGTTATGGAGCTGACGCACAAATTTTAATCTTCGTCATGGTCTTCATTATCTGGAATATCATTGTCTTGCCAAAATGTTTATATATTTGATTGATGAATGATAAATAGTATGATACTGGGGAAGAGTAGCAACTACATACTTTTTAGAAGAAAATATCACACCACAGTGCCTTGTGCTTGTATTGCTGTTACTGCTCAGTTATGTTGTGTATGTTTGTGTGTGTGTGTGTGTGTGTGTGTGACTAAGAAAATGTGTTGGAGGATTTTTATTAAGGCTATTTATTATATTGTGTAGGTTTAGACAAGAAGAGTAGATTTATTTAAATGTGTTATAAGGAATGAATTTTGAATATTGAAGTATATGAATACTATGGTGCCCGTGAGGTGACATGGTCGGTTCACTTGGTTGTGTCGTGGCCTCGAGATGCTATGTTGAGGGAACGACATATTTTTATTGTGGCCATGCGTAAACAAACCTGCGTGACCATAGCAACCCGGGATTATCAGATATTATCATAAAACATTTTTATTAACATTAAACATTTAATTTAATATTTGTATAGGCTATTATTATTACATTAACTTATAAGGTTATATTTTTATTTGTTATATATGCTTATTTCCCCTTTCAATTTGTGTATCGCTTTACCTAGTTTTGTGTAATTGTGCTATATTTGCTAGCCTATCATATATTTTGCAAATACTGTGAACGCTTGACAGTTATACCAATAAAGTTTTGACTTTATGATTGTATTTATGCCCGTGTGTGATGATAAATGAGCATGTTGTGTTTTCATTTACAAATGAAATTACGTAAATGTTTAATTCCTCAGCGAAACACTATATAGTATTTGTAATTATGGTCTATTACTTAGCAGAAATAAAATGAAATATTCTATGTTAAATTTAAACTGCATTCCTGTAAAAATTCCAGTCAGCATAATCAAAGCTTTATTGGCATGTCGAGCATTTACAGTAGGCTGTGAACGTTAAGAGATCGAAATGAAGGGAAAAAACGAATATCAAAATATAACCAATAACAATAGGCTAATAATATTGATAATAATATACAAATATTACGGAAAAAAGACGATGGATTTACAAGACTGTGGGATGGATAAAAATGTTTTCTTGTGGGCCTATTTTACTTCATGTAACATTTCATGATAAACTTCATTTGAATGCTGACTATGGCACGTAATACAGTACGGTAGCCATGGTAATAATTTAATAATGGAATTTCTATAATAATTAATATAATAATTTCTTAATTCTAAATAAAATATTAATGAATCCATCCTTGATAATCCAGGGTTGCCACGACACAACTAAGTCAACCGATGTCACTTCGCGGGCACCGCAGAATACAAATATAAAGAATGAATGTAGAACCTTACAATAACTTATTAAAATGAATTAACATTTGCCTTATGTGAGTGTGAAATTGCATAACCTCTATGAAACACTTCATGATTCGGTGTTGTAATGCCAAAAATGAAATTAACCAGGAAAAGAGACACATTTTATGCTAATTTGACACTACTGAGCTTTTTACAACATAATTTACAACAACAATACAATTTTGGATTAGATAAAAACACATTTTATGTGTCTAATGTGGATATCTGTTGTAGCCTACTGTAAATAAGAATTCATGTATTTTTAATAGGTTTAAATTGTGGGTCAAGTTCGTAGGACAATAGCAGGGTTAAATAATGCTGATAAGAAAAGGATTTCAGTGGGTGAGGTAAGAAAACTGATAGGCTATGAAAATATGATTCCGAAAGACATCGGGTCACGTGACAAGGAACCGGAAGTAACCTTAGACGTTGTGCTGGACTGTTTGGAGCGCATCGCTGAACCCAGTCAACCTATTTCGAAGAAAACGGGCACAATAAACGCCTCGTTAGCTCTTGGTATATGGTGCTTTTACGAAGCGATTAAAATCTGTGTGACTCTCTCATGGATAAAGTGTGTTGATAGCCTCTGAGGGCACTTATCCTTGTGAAGTGGCAGTCATTTGAGTGAATTAGCAGGTTAGCCGAGCTCCATCATGACAGTGGCGGTGTTTTTCGGCTGTACGTTCATCGCTTTCGGGCCAGCAGTCGCTTTGTTCCTGTTTACAATCGCCAAGGACCCGCTTCGTGTGATCTTCCTCATAGCAGGGTAGGTATCGGGGCAGATGTGCTGCCCTCATCCTCCGGTGTGAGTGCGGTTCAGTGTGATACAGCACTGCATCCAAGCTCAGAACTGCCCTTTAAATCTGCTGCTTGTTTACACAAATCACTAGGATCTGAGGCTTTACAACAATATTATTACAACAAGACTTACAAAAGTTACAACTTGACATGCAAAGAAAAGTTTGACACGAAAAGAAAAGATATTCAAACGAATAGTTTGGGGTCAGTAAGATTTCTTTAATACTTGTGTTCAGCAAGGATGCATTAAACTGATTAAAAGTGAGAGTAAGACTTTTACATGGCGTTCTTTTAAAGTTTATGTTCATAAAAAAATCGTTTCCACAAAAAAAACGAAACAGCACAATGATTTTCACAATGAAGAACGATTTCTGAAGATCATATGACACTGAAAACTTGTATAATGGCTGCCGAAAAAAAATCAGCTTGCCATTGTAAAATGTATTTAGAGAAATTATTTGTTTTAAAGTAATGATATTTCTCAAATCAATGCAGCCTTGGTGAGACTTGTTTAAAAAACGTTCAAAACAAAAATCTTACCGACCTCAAACTTTTGAACGATGGTGTGATTTTTTTTTTTTTTTGATTTTTTTTTGAGTGAGCCGCTCCTTTAAGAGCTCTAGCAAGCAGTGGAATGGGGAAGCGTGTTTTGGTGCCTGAGAATTCTGAGCAGTGTTTTTTGAAATATGTGACAGTATTTGTAACATGATTGTTTGTTTCAGGGCTTTCTTCTGGCTGGTGTCTTTGTTGCTGTCCTCTCTTGTGTGGTTCATCACAGTTCAGATCAGCAACAAGAACAGTGCCACTCAGCAGAGAGGGCTGCTCATCTTCGGGGTTGTGCTCTCTGTACTGCTTCAGGAGACTTTCAGATATGGTTACTACAGATTGCTGAAGTAAGAATTAACTCTTCATTTTCTGTATTTGAAAGGAGCCACATAATCAATAAACCTAAATATAATGACATATCATGTTCTTGAGCATTGACTGCGTTAATATAACGCTTAACATTGGGAGGGCTGTGTTTTGTGTGTTAGCTTTAAAGTCATCTGTATGCTAGTTTACATTTGAACCTACACTTCACTTTTAGATAAACACATTTGAAATGTACAGTCTTTCTTCCCTGTGTAAATGGAAGCAAAACTATTGATGCATTTTTTTTGTCCAATCAAATGCTCTCTAGAATGTTTCTAACTGTTTCATTGGCTGTAACTAAAACACATTTTCTATTAAAAAACAAAACATACATTACCGTTAAAAAGTTTGGGGTCAGTACGATTTCTTCATGTTTTTGGAAGTAGTCTCTTCTGCTCACCAAGGCTGCATTTATTTAATCAAAATACAGTAATATTGTAAAATAGAATTACAATGTAAAATAAGTGTTTTCTATTTGAATATAGTTGAAAATGTAATTTATTCCTGTGATGGTAAAGCTGAATTTTCAGCAGCCATTACTCCAGTCTTCAGTGTCACATGATTCTTGAGAAATCAATCTGATTATGCTGATTTGGTGCTCAAGAAACATTTATTATTATCATCAGTGTTGAAAACAGTTGTGCTGCTTAATACTTTTGTGGAAACCGTGATACGTTTTATTTTTATTTATTTTTTTTAAATTTTTCAGGATTCTTTGATGATTAGAAATCACAAGAGATCAGAATTTATTTGAAATAGTAAAGACATTTATAATGTTACTGTCATATTTATATATTTATATTTCTGTCAGTCAAAAGTTTTAATTTCTGTAAAACATACAAAAGAGAAAACGTTATTAAACAATCCCTCTTCAGATTCCATGGAGTCTTTAAATAACTAAAATATCACATCAGTGAATCACGTAGGTGTTCAGTGTTGGTGTTGTGTAGGAAGGTTGTTGTTAACGTCTGTTATTGTTTCTCTCACAGGAAAGCAAATGAAGGCCTGTTGGCGCTCAGTCAGGAGGACACAATGCCCATCTCCATGCGGCAGCTAGCTTATGGTAAACATCCATCGCATGCTTCTTCTAGTACAATAAACAGCAAGTGCTTAAGTGTGCGTGTCGTTGGTTTGCAGTGTCAGGTCTGGGCTTTGGCTTCATGAGCGGAGCGTTCTCTGTGGTCAACATACTCTCAGATTCCTTGGGACCGGGAACCGTCGGTATCCATGGCGACTCTCAACATTACTTCATATCCTCAGGTAATGAGATGCCAGTTAGCATTTAAACCCTGGGAATCATATTGAGTGACTCAAGCACTCAGCATATGCTTTCTCTCCACAGCTTTTATGACACTGGCCATTATCTTGCTGCATATGTTCTGGGGGGTTGTTTTCTTCGAGTCGTGTGAACGACAGAGATGGTGGGCTCTTGGAGCGGTGGTCATCAGTCATCTAGTAGTATCATGTCTGGTAGGTGGACACACAGCATGAAGTAATGCAGGGGTTCCCAAACTTTTTTTTTTTTTTTTTGGCAGCTGAACCTCTCAGATACTGTGTGTGTATAAATATTATTGATTATTATTATTATATTTAACTCTTAATTACAATAATGAATATATTGCTGTTTTAAATGACAGTTGTCCTGTAAATAATTTTTTTATTATTATTTAATTGATATTTGTATATTTTATTATGTAATATAATTATGTAAGTAAATGTATTTTTAGTTATTATTATTCTGAAATATTAAATATTATTCTTGTATATATTAACCAGTAATATTATATATTATTAAATTCTTCACATTCAAAACTTCAGGCTTATATTTGGCCAGAATACTAGTGAACTTTTATACATGGAAATGTTGGAAATTGCGCAAACATTGCATCTCAAATTTCACATTAAACTCGCTGCACGTACAGAGGTGGGTTTCTTGAGAAGCAGCATTTACTGTGCAAAGCTGTTTTGTGATTTTAGTTTTATTTTGATTAATTGTGGCACATTTATTCATTTTAATTTTGCATTCATTTAATTATTATTTCATCAACTCACAAACCCCCGCAGTTCCCTCATTAACAGTAATTGTTACTCAGAGAAGAGCAGTAGACACAAGCAGCTGACTCACTCTGATCACAAGTGCATCATGTGAGAGACAGTTTTTACATCTTTGTGTTGGTACTTTTTTTCCACACAGACATTTGTGAATCCACACTATCAAGGCAGTCTGATCCCGACCTACATCATACTGTCTGTCATGGCGGCCTGGGCATACTTGTGTGCTGGAGGATCTTTGAGGAACCTCAAACTCTGCCTCACCTGTAAAGATAAAGACTTCTTGCTGGCCAATCATAGGCCAAGATAACCCATCAGCTACAAACAGGACTTTCTCCAAAGACCGGCTCATTGAGCCAGGAGGCCGATGACACGGCCAGCAGCCCTGGACTCTGGGAGGCCTACGGTCTGGGTAGTCTGCGTAAGAATGGATGCCGAGTAACAGGAATTTTATGTCTGCAGATCTTGCACTTTCTGTAATTACCTCCTCTTCCGTTTTCTGTTCTGTACCTCATGTTCTGTGTGAAAGAGACACTGAAAACATGTCAAAAAGAGTGCGTGTTTTATACTAAAGAATTGTCTAGAGCTGCTTTCATATGTGATTTTCTCCTTTGTAGCAGGTTTTAAATGAGGTCTTGTATAGGTTTGGCCTTAAATTGTTTACTCTTTCCCCCTTGTCGGGCTTTCCCCTCTTGTATTTTATGTTTAGATGGCCAGTTAGGCTCAAATGATTTGCCACTATCCTGTCATCGGTTTTAGTACAGGTCTTTAATTCTCCGCCGATCAAACCCTGGAGAGTAACGTTTTTGTTTTAATTCATGTTTCTGTAAGCTTGTTTAAAAGATCCTCCTCAACTCTCCCTAGGGTAACAGTTTAATTTTCCCAGTGGAACATATTTAAACTGCTTGGTCTTGATTGATGAATGCAGTGCCACTCTTTAATAAAACCACTACTCTCTGAATCTATGCTACAGGAAGATCTGGATGATTTTATACACATAGGTGACCACTGACCCCAGTGGTATCCATCTTAGATGTCACTTTTATTGGACTCATATGCTTTTAGTTTACGTTGACTGTAAGGTGTATGAAATTTTCATTCACAATAAAGTAGCTTGAGCTCGAATCCATTGTTATCACCTTTCTTTTCAACTTTTTTTCTGAAAGATTTAAAGGGATCATATGATGCGATTTTCAAGTTTTCCTTTCTCTTTGGAGTGTTACAAGCTGTTTGTGCATAGATAAGATCCCTGAAGTTGCAAAGACTAAAGTCTCAAAACCAAACATATTCTTTATAAAAGTTAAGCCTCTGCCACGCCCCCCTAACACGGCTCATTCAAACACGCCCCCACATGTCTACGTCACGGTGTGGGGAGATTTGCAAAACACCACCCAAACATACATGTAAAGAAAGGAGGAGGGACTTTTTTATTCTTGCTGTAGTATTGTTGCTGCCACCAGCACCATGTTCTGGAGACTCTGTGTGTTTCACTGTGAAAGCGAAACTACTTTGTTTGGGCTTCCAAAAGAGGACACAACTAGAAATCAGTGGTTAAGTTGTATTTACAACACTGTTCCAGAACAGTTCAACCCAAATATTAGAGTGTGTGCGGCGCATTTTACGGAGGACTATTTCCTGAACCTGGGAGTAGCCTGCCAGCTGTGCTCAAAAACTGTTACTATAAAGTGGGGCAATTCAAACTTTGCAAGGACATTCTGGTGCTCACAGCCTGTAAGTACGTTTTCTTATTTAAAGAATTTGCCACTGACTATTCAAACCTGAGTTTTGAACTGTGTAGAGTAGTGCTTGTCGTTTCTACGATCACAAATGCAGACGCGTAAAAAGACAGTAGAAGTCATTAGAATCAGTAATTATGTCCCCACTGGATGCAACAAATGCCTAGTTTGTAATGGGTTTTATTGTTTTTGTGTAGTAGCGCGGGACACTGCATCACAATATGGTAAGGTGCGGAACATTTCTGTCTCACGCTTGAGGTATTCGGCCAATCACAATGCACTGGATAGCAGAGCACGCCTGGCTTCTCAGAGCAATGAGCTTTGTAAAAATCGGCACGTTTCAGAAAGGCGGGGCATAGAGGAGCAACAATAATGTACAGCAGGCATCCTCAAATCTGGCCCACTCCTGCAGAGTTTAGCTCTAACCCTAATCAAACACACCTGAGCATGCTCATCAGAGTCTTCAAGATCATTAGAAAATCACAGGTAGGTGAGTTTGATCAGGGTTGGAGCTGAACTCTGCAGCAGATTGACCCTCCAGAGAAAGATTTGAGGAACCCTGATGTACAGTATGTGGAAAATGTGTTTTTTTTCAGCAGTCATTACTTCAGTCATCAGTATCGCATGATTATTGCTCAAGAAACATTTCTGATGCCATTATAAATGTCTCTATGGTCACATTCAATTTAAAGTGTGTGGAATAAAAGTAATAATTAAAAAAAAAAAAAAAATCTTAAACCTAAATTTTATGGCATTTTTTTCCAAGGTCATATTGGAATTTTGAATTTGTGACCAATAATGCAACAAAAATGCTGTTTCAGATTCAAACATTTATTGCATCTGACATAAGAAACCTGGTGTAGGCGGTTCAAAAAATTCAAATAAATACAGATACTCATGTAAAACAATTTCCTAATGAAGCATTATACACAATGTACAATTTTTTTTTTCTTTTTTGTCATTCTATACATTTTTTTTTTTTTAAATAAAACACTTTCATGCAGAATATCCTGAAAAAAGGCAGAGCCAAAAAGAATGAATAGTGGAGAAAGACTGCGCTTCAAAGTAAAGAGAAGGAATATACATCAACACATGTGCGAGTGTGTGTACATGTGTGTAAACCGATTGTGCGGCCCACCCAAGTTCAGCTTAACTGCTAAGAAACCAAAAGTGAAATAAAAACACTTGATTATGTGTTTAAGATGTATATGTGAAAACATCGGTAATTGTAAAAATCATAAAAGCCTGCACCGAATACTAAACTGAGTCCTACACAGCATACACTGTGTTTCTGTGTGCATGCAGGGGGTCAGTAATCTGTGTCCGACCCCTCTGCGTTGTCCACATTGCGGGATAGCATGTAGTTGTCCATGTCGATAGAACGGCAGTTATTAATAGCATAACGCAGCCGCTCCGCCATGACCGACTGGCTAGAGTAAGGTGGGAGGCGGAGCTGGAAGAAGCACGTCTGAGAGGTGGGAAGACTATCGTACGGCTGGAAAACAGAGTAGAAACACATGTTAGTACATAAACACACATTAGCCGCTTTTCCACCGGCTATAAATGTCCATCCATAAAACCACAGACACATTCTTACCCGGTCCACCTTCATGATCTGGAACCTTTGGGATATGTCAGCAGTGTTAGCTGGCAGACGGGAGCGTCCCGAGACGAAGCGCATGAAGAGGACTCTCTCCTCATTGGAGAACTCCTCCAGCGTCTGCCAGAACCACTGCACCAGCTGTTGCTGCTCGTCCACCTCCCTGTAGCGGACCACCTTCTTCAGAACCTCCACGCTGATCTCCGGCAGCCCGCAGACCATCTGCTCGAGCTGCCGCGCTGTTAGTAAGGAGAGCAAGGGAACAGGCACGATCCAGGACATGCCCTCGCGCACTGCCGCCACCTAACGCGCGTTCAGAGGTGAACACAACAGAAGAGATGAATAACAGGATCAGATGACAAGTCATTATCTAGGTGTGGATACACTCCCACATATTCAAGGAAAGGATACACTGGTTTAGACACAATCGAGAGTTGAGTGACACACCTGGCGATTCATTTCATGCAGACGATACTCAATGGCACGCTCTACATACTCCTTCCTATTGGAAAAGGTCAGCGGTATGCTGTTTCCTCCAGGGATGATGGGAACCATTTTCCCATCAGCACTTTGGCCAACAAATGAGTCCAGTGGAATCATCTACATGTACATTTTTTTAAAAACAAACGAACAAAGAAATACACTAAGTAATAAAGCCAAATAATTAAAACAATTAAAAATATCTTCCTATGAGTTCATGTTTTAAGTAGACATTTTAACATTTGAAAGCCCCCAATGACAATGCTGCTCTTTTAAATAGAAACTAGGAAATTAATGATAAATTAATTGAATACTTAAATATTTATATAAATATTATTCATTATATGTATAATAATAGTAGTAGTAGTAGAAGTAGTATTAGTAATAATAATAATAATAATTATTCAAATAAACAAAAAGAAATATAATAGAAAGAATTCAAGTCTGTAATTCCGCAAGTTTTAATAACTATGTTCTTGATACTTAATTACCAATTGTGACCCTGGACTTGGATTTTTTGAAATTGAGATTTATACATCATCTGAATAAACAAGCTTTCCATGATAAATGGTTTGTTAGGATCGGACAATATTTGGCTGAGATCTGGAATCAGAGGTTGCAAAAAAATAAAATAAAAAATAAATAAAAAAATCTAAATATTGAGAAAGTAGCCTTTAAAGTTGTCCAAATGAAGTTCTTAATGCATATTACTAATCAAAAATTACATTTTGATATATTTACGGTAGGAAATTTACAAAATTTCTTCATGGAACATGATCTTTACTTAATATCCTAATGATTTTTGACATTAAAAATGTATAATTTTGACCCATACAATGTATTTTTGGCTATTGCTACAAATATACCCCAGCGACTTAAGACTGGTTTTGTGGTCCAGGGTCACAAATAATTTATGACTTTCCTAGCCATTTATGCTTAAAGGATTTTTAAATGGTTTTGCTCAAAATTTGTACCTGATAAAATATTTTAGAGCTTGACATAACCTTTTTTTTTTTTTTAACTAGAAAAATATTTGATCAAATTTTCCATGACTTTTTAAGATGGTATTAATATTCATGACTTTTCCAAGTCTAAAGATCAAATTTTTGGGAAAGTGGCTGTGGGAATAAAAATAAAAGTTGTCGAGGGAACAAATTAAAATAAGAAATATGAGTTCAGCTTTTTTTTTTTCTCTAAATGTTTTGTTTTAGGTTATTTTAAAGCATATTTTATGTCATTATAAACCATCTTGCGGCCCATTGGAACTATACTGAGGCCTCCTGGTGAAGATCCAACTCCTTATATTATCCTCTGAGAGAAACAGAGTAAAAATGAGTATTTTATGGGCGTCCACTCCACCTCATGGAAGTTCTGCTCTGTGATGCCACTGTCTTCAAGGTGTAAGATGCTGTTGAGAGTCTGTACATAGAGCAGGTCCACCTCCTCCAGATCTTCAAGGGTGAGAGGAATACAGCACAGCTGCTTCCACACCATTGGAGCGAGATGCAGGTCTAGAGGCTTCTTAGTGCGAATGGCCACTCCCATCAGAATACCCAAGAACTTGAACTGCAGCAGGTGCTCCTCCAGACAGGCTGAGGGGTTCAGCAAGAACCTGAAGACACACAAAGATCAAGAAATCCTGATCAGTTCATTGGTTTAGTGGAACACAATATTCAGACAATTGTCTGTCGGTGCTCACCTGTCGCGGTTGTAGCCCACCTCTGCTGCAGCGTTGGGAGAAGGGATGAGAAGATCCACCACTCCTGTCTCCAGCTCCTACACAGAGCAACATGCACCAGTTTAATGCTCTTGTCATTTTTTTTATAAGGCTTGCCATTCAATGAGGCCTGAGCCGTAATGGGGTTATATACACGTCTCCATCAGCATCGCCCTACCTGGCACATCTCTGTGATTGTGTCATCAAACACCCCTCCGGCATCATCAGCCCCCTCTCCCACCAGTTTGACTTTCCAGGCTCGTGACGGCAGCCTCAGATCAGATGCGTTTAGTTTCACAACCTGCCTGGCGATCTGCACAAATATGGGCTTACACTTCCTTCCTCTGAGAAAACAGGACAAAAAAAGGGGGAAATAAAAGAATGATTTGAGAAGTTCTTTTGTTCAACCTTGCATGAAAAGGAGGCAAAGAATGTCTCCAGTGTTCTGGCAGCAATTCTGAACATGACTGACCGTGTAGAGATTCTTTTGACTGTGATCTGTGGGCCGTAGTTCTTCCCTTGCACCATGGTTTTCCCGATAGAGCGCACCATGGGTAGTGTGTAAACTCTAGGGGCCAGCAGGGGCCTCAGCTGACCTTGGACTATACCCCATGTACCTGCATTATAGCGTGACGTGCAGCTCTGAAACACAAATGATTTATGATTGAATCAGTGTTTTTTCCATAAGAGTAGAGAGACAAAATGATGCAAACATGACATGTTGGTATACCTGGTTGTTGGGGCTGAGGTTCAGCAGTCTCCATGAGGAGTACATGAGGTCAGAGAAGTGGTAGAGCAGGCGCAGTCGGGCTCTCAGAGCCTCCATACTGACCTCTCTTAGGGCACTGTACTGAGGAGGCACACACACAGGCAAGCCCAGCTGCAGAGGCACTGATGAACCTGAACACACAAACACTCCATCTCAACAACTCATCACAGCGACATGCTTTTTTTTAAATAATCACTTTATTGAAATCCAATTATAAATAAAACATTTGATTTTTAGGGATTTTTGAGTGAATATTCAAATAGTTCTGTCAAATTCATGTGAAAGTTACAAAATGTCACATAGGAAGAGATTTTGACAAATTTGTAATGAGGGCATCAAAAAAAAAACTACACACTAAAATGTAAAGGTTTTTATTTATGCAATATCAGGGTATCTTTTTCTCTCTACTGTGACATCTAACCGAGTGAAACGGCATCTGAAATGAGAGGGCGGGACTTGATTTCTTCCTTCGAGAACTGATTGGATCATTGGAAGTTGGGGCGTTGCTAACAAAATGGAGGCAGATCTGAAAGCCAGTTTACAGTTAGCTGTGGGGGGATTTTTCTCCACTGGATTCACCGCCGACACCCTAGCATGAAGAATTTTTTTTATTTATTGAGGATGATGACGACGAGGACAATCAACGGTACAAAACATGCCTAACAGCACGAGAGAGAGAGAGAGAGAGAGAGAGAGAGAGGGAGACTGCCTGAATGACTGAGCGTGTCCTCCATCAGGTTAAGTCATATTCATAAAAAAAAAATTATAATAATTCTGCAATGTCCTAAGAGTAATGTTGTTGTAATATCCTAATATCCTTTCGATTTTTAAGGGTAGTGTACTCCCCCATTGTTCATGTCAGCACTGGTCAATGCATTGGCCCTTGCGCCATCGCTCGTGCCCGGAAGAGTAGAGGAGTCGTTTTGAGGGGGAGGGGAGGTTAACATTTGATTAAAGATTACGAGGGCACATGAATTAAAAAAAAATAATAATGAAGTGCACGGATAAATTATTTATTTTAAGACCTACACAAATAAAATGAATACCATATGAGTGAGGTATGTCTTTGGTAACATATTAAACCGTAAAATCACTGTAAAAAGCATAATTTACAGTTCAGATACAGGTTTTCACAAAAACAAAAGGTTTTATAAACTTCACATTTCAGCCTTTAAACCATTTATAAGAAAAAGAATTCAAAAGCATGAATTATTATATTAATTTAAACAATTATCAATCAATCAATTATTGTATTAATTTATACAAAATATTAATAAATATATAATTCACATAAATATATATCTTAATGTCTTAATTATTTAGATTTTTATAATGAATTAGGATTAGCTTCTTGTCAATCCACAGGTTCACATTTATAAAATATGGGTGCATTTTCACTTTGGTCTTAAAAACAGCAGACGGGCTGATTGAAAATGCAGATTCATTCTCTGCCAGCAGGTGGCGCTTTTTAAACTGCAGAAATATTGCAGTTTCCCCAGTAATGGTAGTACACAGAGCAGAGCAGCACCGGGACTTTGAAACATGCAGCGCTCATGTTTATTCAACGAAATTACAGCCTTTTTGAACCTTGATTTTGCATAAATGAAAAGTTTGTTTTGATGTCCTTATTACAGATTTGTAGGAATCTCTTATGGGCCAATATCACTGTAGGGTAGGGGTGTGCGATATTGACAAAAAAAGATATCTCAATATTTTCTGGGATTTTTTCGATAACAATAATTAGACGATATTTTGCAGAGTGTATTATTGTGATATCTGACTACCGTGGACAGCTGCAGTTTTTGATATTCTTCATATTCTGTGTGGTCAGTTCACATCAGTAATAGAAATTAATATTTTCCTTAAGTTTAAATTGAATTTTACCTTTTATGGGCATTTTTACTTTTAATAAATAATAATTTAATATTTTTTACTTACATTCAATCAGTCAATTAGAATAATAAGACATTTAGGCTGTTACCAAACAAATGAAACCAGTATTAACAAAATTAATCTTTGCAGAAATAGCATATGAAGTGGCATTTAGATGCATTTACACACTGTTTACAGTTTTTTTACAATCATTTTTGTACTAATAACAGAAACTTCATGTCATTTTTCTAAACTCTAGACACATAATTCACAACCATTTTTCAAAACACTTAACACTTTTTCCAAATGCTTGGATACAATACACATGAGCCAAAGATCTTTTGTTCATTGAACTAAAATCACTGGTTCAAAATGACAACTTAACATCAAAGTATTACTATTTCAAAATGCAACTCACACATTACGTCTGAATTGAGTGTCTATTCATTTCATTACAATGATCAAACTATCAATTGATACAACTGCTCAAAATGCTAAGTAACTGTTGCATTACTCTTGAAGCATAGTTTTTATGTGAAATGATGTATGAATGTGTAGAACCATAATGAAATCTGCACCATGTGTTTTGAACAACTACATTTAATGATTGTACTAAAAACTACACAGTCAAACTATCTTGTGTGTGGGTGATCTAAAGTAATGTTCCTATGATATTTCAGAATAAATTTGTTTTTTTGAACCGATGCTTCCGCAAATACAAGGCTTCTTTAAAGACATAAACGCAATATGCAAAGTTTTGAACAATGGACAGCCTGTGTTATAAATAATGACTGTTTTGAGTCTAGAATTTTGAAAAATGACATGAAGGTTCTAACAATAGAAAAGTTATTGCAAAAATTATTGTAAAAAAAACTAATGCAGCTCAGAGCGACATGGAGTGCTTTAACCTGCAGTTAGAAATGCATAATGTTTTAATATTTTAAAAATAAAACATTAAATTATTTAAATAATTTCAAATATCAGTATTCATTTTAAATAATAAAAGATACTCTGAATGTGAAATTAAAATCGCCAATAGGTGGCAGCAAGTAACTTAAGTGATTCATTATGATTGAACCGAATCATTTAAAAGGTTGATTCATTCATGAACGAAACGTCGTCTTGTTCCTCAGTGACGCAAAACTGTGTGTAACTGTGGCTGTGTTTGGAATAATTTTTTGTAGGCAAAAAGGAGCAAAAACAGGCAATATGGTGTCTAAAACGCAAGTCTCTTAATATTAACTTATTGTTTATTGAACTGTTGTATAAAATCAATGTCACATTTAATCATGCCTATTTTTGAAGAAAAAAAAAACGTCACTCTTTGTGTGATATTAACTATATGAAATTATATTTCTGCCCCCATATCTTGAATTTTGGGATCTTTCATAATGCATTTTAACACACTATAAATGCGCACGCGCACTGTTTAACCCACTAGATTTCATCACGTAATGAATCCGCGCACTCATTACGTCATGAAAGAGGATTATTTTATGTCCCATGCACTGCTCATTAAATTTGATTGAGAGTAGAATACAGTCAAATCATAAAATTAAAAAATTTTGTCCTCTTAATATTTTGTCAATTTTTTGTTCAACTCAATTTGAGTGTATTGATCATTTGGTCATAAAAATGATATTTTTATGTAATAAAGAAGAGGAGTTTGTCCATGTCCCTTGAATGGTTGTCCACCCTGTCATGTTGGGAAAGCCGCCCATTTAAGAAAAGGCCATTCCCTTTAATAACATCAGGACAACAGATTTTTTTGTCTCTTCAGTGGCGGCAATTTCAACGGCTGAGGTGAATAAGTTGGTGACTTTTCAATTGACAAATTTTCTTAGTCTGAGTTTGCTTACTTGCTTTTCCTAAGCTTAACATGTCCACCCTGTCGGCATAAAATATGCCAGAATTGATTAGAATACAGTATTTTCAAAATATGTAAGTTTAAATATACCAAATTCTCTTCCACAACCACACTAAATATTTAGCTAGTCACAGTTTGTTGTAAGCTAATATGCTAATTGAAGCTCAAAATGTCCACCCTGTCGGCCATTTAGACTCGATAGAGTGGACCGACGCATGACAGGGTGGACTGAATGAAAATGAATGGGGAGGGGGCGTTACAGCAATGTGATTGATGTAATTATATTATTTATTATTATTATTATTATTATATTTGTTTAGAAGTTGAATAAATGTTTCATTTTCATATTTTGTCATGATTTGTGTGTTCTGCAATAAGTGTCCATACCATCATGTGCTGGTCCACCCTGTCATCTTGATATTTTACAATAATATTTTAAATAATAATTCAATCATATCTGTATAATCCAGTGTGTTCAATAGCTAGGTGTGAGGGCAATAACAAAAAACTGCATTATCACAGTTTTCTCCAAATAAGAAAAAAATACATGTGTGAATTGTATGAGTTTCTTTAAAAACACATGGTTTACATAAAATCTTTTATTTATTTATAATTTGAAAGCAAACAAATAACCCTGTTTAGAAAAGGACATCATAACTTTCAGAAAATATAATCTGCGTCTTAATTTTGCATTGAAAATGTATTTAACAGTAATATATATGTCCATGACAGGGTGGACATATCTTATGGTTTATGCTTTGAATAATGGCCCATAATTATCTAAAAGAAATGTGTGGGAGCTCAGCTAATGAGTTTCTACAGTACTTGAGTGTCTACTGTTTATGATATGACAAAGCGAATGGGAAATTACAACCAAAATTTTTTAATGTGGGAGTTGAAAGGCACTCTATGGTGATATTGACCCTTATATAATAGAACTAAGAATAATACTGGATAATAATTATATTCTTTCAATAATAAAAATCTATAACTTGTATACAATAATACTGAATAATAAAAAAATAAATAATAATAATAATAATAATAAATGTGAGTCAGATTTGCAAAAATAGTGTGTAGTGTGTATAGTGTGTCTGTACCTGGAGCACGTGGCGGCACAGGCGGTGCAGTCCATGCCGCGCTGTGGCAGCGACCTGCAGATATCTGCTGGATGTTTTTGCCTTGTAAAGCACTGATGAGGGTCGGCTCTCTGACATGGTTGGTGTGGCCCAAGCCCAGCTAATAAAAAATACAACAACACAAACTGATAAATGTCCATGCTATTATTTAGATAATACATAAAACCAATGGAAAATAGGAAACATAATTAGCTTGCTAACCCCCTTAGTAATCACACACCTGTCCCTCTGAGTTGCTCCCCCAGGCATAAACATCTCCAGTTGAAGAGAGAGCAAGCGTGTGTTCGGCCCCTACAGCCACATCCTCTATAAACACGGCCATTAAAGCAGGGACCTGCTGAGGCCGATTATGATTTCGTGCTCGACCCTCCGGCAGACCGATTAAGCGATCTGTCACGTTGAAGCAAAAACAATTAAATAAAAACACTGGACTTGCTTTAACAGTCAGCAAACAGTTTATAGAAGTATGAAGCTTCTCCCTAAGAGGAGTATGTCTGCAGATGGCTTACCCTGCCCAAACGTGTACACATTTCCATCTTTGGTTAGAGCAACAGAGAACTGGGTACCACATGCCACCTTCTTTATTCCAATTCCACACAAAACATCAACTTTCTATAAAATAATGAACCCGCAGACTTAATTTAGTGAAGACAAGGAGTTTTGTTTATGACATGTAATGTTTAACTGCATGCTTGCGATGGTGTTGTCACATTAACGTGTCAGTAGTTGTACCTGTGGGGAGGATTTAGCTGTAGAGTTTCCCAGTCCCAGTTTGCCATAGTCTCCATCTCCAAACGCCCAGACGCTCATTCCATCAGCTGATACTGCCAAAGTGTGATTCAGCCCACATGCAACCTACACACAACCATATCACAATAAACATCAGTGCGTATGTGCAGAGGCTGTTCAAAAGTCCACACTGAGAATCTGGGATTTAAATTCCAATTTAAACATGGAAATATACAACATTTATGAGCAAAAGGGGATTAATGTAAAGATATTAATTCATTCATTTTTAATACATGTAATATAATATCAAATATAATGTGTCCTTGTTACAGTGCAATTATACATATGTGATGCAATCTGGGAAAACCCGTCGGATGTTGCGCTGGAATGTATTTAGGATATTCGAAAAATAGGTTGAATGTCAAAATTAGGTTTTCATTCAATTATTATCCCATAACATCTTGTCTATCAACTCTGAAAATATATTGGCAAAATTCACTTGTTTAGTGCATAAAAATAACGATTTATTGCAGCAAGCAGAAAAGACTGTCTTTCTCAGATGTTAAGAACGCGCTGTGGAGGTGCTTTCTCTTGATACCACAAAAACAGTTACCCTATCAAAATAAACCACGGAACATATATAATAAAGGTGTATCAATGCACATTTCCTGCCAGTCCTGTGTAAACTATGGCACGCAGTTTTTTAAATTTATTTATTTTTTTAATATTGTGAGATGGCGGAGTCTGAAGTAGCTGCTCACTTAAAAAATCTTGCTCGTCTCAATCTTGGTGATGTCAGAGCCCTAAACAATGTTATAATGGACTATTTCAAATCCAGAGATGAAGGATCGGATGATGCAGTTACTAAAGAGGAATCCAATGACAGTCTGTTATATGCACAGGTGCGCGAACAGTTGCGCTGCGCCCGCTTTTCTAAATTTAAACTATTTAAATTCCATTCCTGAAAATCACAGCTATCAGCCAACTTCAGACAGCCATAACTTGTGTTACTTTTATCATGTTAACTGTTCAATAAAAACAGTTCTGGAAAGGGCTTTAACTCAGCTTTCATATGGTATCAAAACAAGTAATCAAGTAACATTAACTAAGTACACGTAAGCAAGTATATGTAACGTGTAACAAGGACACCGTAATATAACATGTTACCAAATATAATAATATACAAAATATACATAATTTCTAATGGGGAAAAATAATTATAAGAGGACTTCGAATTAGAGTTTCTTACCTGGCCAACCTGGTGGCCCTCCAGTGCACTGACTCTCTCTGGTAACTTTTTGTTAGAGGTGTTTCCAAGCCCCAGTCTGCCATAATCTCCATTACCAAAGGAGAAGAGCTTTCCATCTGCAGTCACCACTGCTGAGTGTTTAAATCCACATGACATCTGGACACACACATATTTTGATGAACTTAAACTTAATATCATATACACCTTAGAAGAAGGGGAAGAACTGGAGAGGCATCTGTATGCGTTTAGGAGTGAAGGTGAATTTGAGAAGTGTTTCTGACCTGCACCACTTCTTCTCCTTGCAGCGCCTCTATCTGCCGCGGCCTGCGCTGTCTGTCACTGTTACCGTGGCCCAGTTTTCCGTAATCTCCATCTCCCCAGCTGAACACCTCGCCGCTCTCAGTTAGAGCCATCGAATGGCCATCAGACCCACAGGACGTTACTAGCTGGGTCACCACAAAGCCTGCACAAAAACCAACCATTCTTGCTGTTAACACTTTCAGGGAACTGTGAACAACTACACTGAAAGTCATTCAGAGTTTGTGTGTGATTGCAGCATGCCTTGCAGAGCAGATATGACAGTGAGGACGTGCAGATCGTCTGAATTTCCTTGTCCGAGGCGGCCGTAACTACCCTCTCCACATGCAGACACTGTTCCGTTAGCCTGGATCACAAATGTGCAGTTCTGCCCACAAACAACCTGACAATAAAAAAAAAAAAATCTAATTAATAAAACTCATTTCTATTTATTTATTTTATTTCTACGACACCATGTTATTAAAAAAGAAAGAATCAAACCTAAAGTGATAGTTCACCTTTAGTTGGGAGCAGCAACTGAAGGTGAACTATTCCTTTAAGGAAATTTATGTGTGTATGTTTGTGAACACTCATACCTGTTGGGCCTGAGAAAAAGAGGGAGCAAGAGTTGGCACCAGAATGTTTCGCCCGGCCTCGGCGAGCTGCCCATGCCTTCCAGCACCCCATAAAAACACATCACACTTCCCTCCAAGGTGCCAGTCCTTAAAAACGCGAAGTTAAAAACTTTTGAATATCTCTTTTGAATTTTACACAATTATATATTATATAATTGTTTTCTAGTGCTTGTATCTGCTCTCACCTCTGGTCTGGAAGTGGCCCATGACATGATCTGTTCATCCATTCCAGACACCCACTTGCTGTTGTCCTGTGTGCGATTTTTAAAAAGGCCATCACCATTAAGAGCAGCGCAGTGTTTCACCATCAAATCAGCAGGACATTTGTATGTTCTTTCTCTCACCATAAGCAATGCCAGTTTGTCTTTGGCCACAGGCTCCAGGTCTGGGACGATGAAAGACTCGGGGAAGGTGTGTCCGCGTGCGAGGGCTTCGGCCGTTTTGACGGTGGTGGAGAAGCAGTGAAGCCATGCCCACTCACTGTTGGCCCAGGAGCCAGATGAGGGTGTGGAGGAAGAGCCAGGCTCTGGTGGGCAGTGGGCCAGGTGAGGTGGGACAGGAGGGTGACACAGCAGAGCATCCAGCTGCAGACCCACCGCCAGAGACGCCAGACACTGCATGTAAGGACTGTGCACAAGCTGCTCTCCGCACACCACATGAGGCTAAAACAAACCAGGTATAACAGGACATGACCTCAATGTCCCTTTTTTGCATTTTTACATGTACAGTATTTGCTAAAATGATATCATAAGTAGTTGTATGTACCTTCTCATAGGCATACTGCTCCTGAAGCATTATGGGAAGTCTCTCCAAGAAGGCTCTCATGCATGGAGCCATGTTCAGTCCCACAACACCCTGCTTTTTTAGCGCCGTGCGGCAAGTGGCCAAGACGTGATTGTTTGCCATGGACTCTGCTGAGCTATTAACAACCAGCACATCCTGCAGAACAAATTATTTTTCTTTATTAAGTAGCGTCTTTTCTGCAAATTTTCAACAGAAATGGGCATCAATCAAAATATATATATATATATACACACACACACACAGTATATTGCCAAAAGTATTGGGTCACCGCCTTCTAATGAACAGGTTTGACTACTTTAGTAATTTCCATGAGTAGAAATTTTAATGTTTAAGCATATGATATTCTAGGGAATTGTGTGCCTCTAATTTTAAAGCAACAGTTTGGACGGGACCTTTTTCTATTCTAACATGACAATGCCTCTGTTCAAAAAGAAATGATTGATTTAGTCAGTGTGGAAGAACTTGACTGGTCTGAAGAAAGCCAAGTCCTAATCCAAGCTGAACACCTCTGGTGTGACTTTAAATGCAGATCTTGAGCCAAAAACTCTTTACCAAACACCAATGACTTGTACATATACTATATGGACAAACGTATTGGGACACCCCCTTCTTTAGAACAGAAAAAGGCACTTCCAAAACCGTGGCAACAAAGATGGAAACATAATTCATGTATTTAAAAATTGTATTTCCATCTATGTTGCAACAGTTTTGTAAGTGTCTAAAATGACTGTACCCACATGTACAAGTCACTGGTGTTTGGTAAAGAGTTTTTGGTTCAAGATCTGCAAGTCCTGTCCAAACTGTTGCTTTAAAATTAGAAAATTCCCTAGAATATCATTATATGCTTAAACATTAAGATTTGTACTCATGGAAATTACTGAAGTAGTCAAACCTGTTCATTAGAAGAGGGTGACCCAATACTTTTGGCAATATAGCATACCTAAAGAAAATGACTTTAATGTATCCAGCAAAAAAAAAAAAAAAAAACAGAATGTAGTGTAACTGCTCCTTAAATTAAAATAAAATAAAAAATCCTTCTACTGTCTTTCCTTTAATGTTTGGATCAGATGCTATGGTCAATACTTAATGTTAGGCAAGGTCATGTTTTTTTTATTTTTTTTTTAATTAAATTTTACTTATATATATATATATATATATATATATATATATTATTTAAAAACAGGTTTAATAAAAACAGAGCTAAAAAAAACAACAACATCTTTTCTAGATATAAAAAGATATTTAAAAAAAACTCAAAATCAACTAGAATTGAAACATTCGGGATTCTTTTACCTTTGAGCGATTGGAGCAAACAGCTACACCTACGTCAGGGATCCAAACTGTGCTGTGAATCGCTCCAGATCCAGCAACTACTGTCTGCAGCACTGATCCATCCTACACGTATAAACAAACACACAAGCATCATGAAAACACTAAAGTGAATCCTTTGAAATTTGTTTGTCAGGATTGTAAGTTAGCCTGTATGCACTTATGAAGTGTGCGTCCATGGTAGACACTGACCCGCAATGACCAGATGTTCAAAAGTCCGCCAACCCCTCCAGACACAAGAGCAAGCCCATCTGGACTGAACGCTACTGTCCGCACAGGAGTCATGTGACCCTGCAGCTGGAACACACACACTGCTCCTTCACACCGCTGGGGGTCCAGCTGGACAGAGATAAAACACATAAACACAAATACTAACTGACAAGGAAGCACAGATAGCAAAGCATTCAAAGGTTTTTAAATCGCTCATAAGTAAGGACACATTACCATCAGTTTGGATTTGGATTCTGATTCCCACCAGGCATCAGGGCAGGCAGTGCTGGACTGTGAGTATGACGAAGGGTTCTGCGGTACAGTCCACACAGATACCAGACCGCTCTGACAACATCTATGGGACAAAGATTTTTAGTGCACATCCCTCAAATGTTTTTTATGATCATATTCATTTAGGTTAAGGGCATACTTGACAATGCAGAAGTTGTTTTATGAAAAGAAAAAATTATATATATATATATATATATATATATATATATATATATATATATATATATATATATATATATATATATATATATATATATATATATATATATATATATATATATATATATATATATAACTGGAAGAGCCATGTAATTGTGCAGTGAAACAAATAAATAAATCAATAACAGTAACATTCATAAAAAATGTAAAAAATAAACGAATTGCTGTTATTCTGAGAAAATCTACCGTTTATATACCAGCCAGTAATACATTGAAAAATTTTACCAAAACATTGTAAATTTATTAACATTATTTGAACTATTGTTGAAATTATTGGGGTCGGTAAGTTTTTTTTTTTTTTAAGAAATTAAAACATTTATTCAGCAAAGATACATTGAACTGAAAGACATTTACATTGTTACAAAACATATCTATTTCAAATAAATGCTATTCTTTTGAACTTATTATACATCAAACAATCCTGAAACTAAGAAGCAGGGTTTCCAAATATTAAGCAGCACAACTGTTTTCAACACTGACAGTAAGAAAATGTTCCTTGAGCACCAAATCAACATATTAGAGTGATGCGACATTGAAGACTGGAATAGCGGCCGCTGATAATTCAGCTTTGACAATATACTAAAATAGAGAATGGTTATTTTAAATTATAATACAATTTCACATTATTGTTTTTACAGTATCTCTGATCAAATAAATGCAGCCTTAGCATAAGAAATTTCTTTCAAAACCCGACCCCAAAATTTGGATGGTAGTGTATTTCTGCTGGTTTATCATTTTCCCTAGTTAAATAAAGCACGACTGGATTCAGTTCTCTCATACATTATTAGAGTACTCTCAGTCTGGACGTACGTGGCAAACATGTTGAGAGGTTTGGGTCCCTGACCAGGCAGGCTGCACCAGGCAACAGCATTAACAACAGCAGGATGGGTGATGCTTTGCAGACATGTCCAGCTTTGACCCAAACCTGTCCCCGACCCCGCCCATAAACGCACAATCTCCTCTTTAGCACAGCTTAGCAACACTTGCCCACCAGGAGCCCAGCGCAATGAACTGATGCTTTCCTATAGTCACAACACACAAAGAGAGAAGAAAGGTTTGACAGTCAGTGAACTGATGAAGGCATGTTAAATGACTTCTTCATACATGAAATAATACATACAAGAATGCGTGAAAGTACAGTTTATGATGGATCATGATGACTCTAACCTTGTGGGCATCAATAACCACCACAGATCCATTCTCTGAAGGCTCCTTAGAACCAATCAGAAGCCTTCCATCAGCATATCCAACTGCAAAGGGACGATCCTCACTATACCATGCGATCTGCATCACAGCCACTGCAGAGAAGAGCAACAAATATGGATACACACATGAAAAAGTTTCCAAAAGTAGTCTTGTTTACAGTTTCATGAAAACTGTCAGTACCGTCTTTCCTGAAGCAGTGCTGGAGTTCAGTTCTCTGCAAATCAGAATCTTCAAGGACCTCGAGAAGTCCCAGTGTCCCATCCATGCGACCCACCAGCAGCAGCTCTCGAGGCTCCCCGCCCCACAGTGACCCTGCCTCCTCTTCTGGCCAAGCTAAAGAGGACACCCAGTGAGGCTGCAGGTCCAACGAAGCCTTCCCACCTTGTGTGCAAAAACGCAGCATGCACAAATGTTAAAACTCAATATTTCTAAGCCAATAATTATTTGTCATGACCGAAAAATGACTGGTATTAAAAAATAAATTAAAAACACTGAGAACTACTATCAGTTGTTTCAACTGCTACAAATTAATTTAGGAATTACAACATTATAATGCAGCTGGAACATGCTTCTTTTTTTTTTTTTTAGCCATTTTTAAAGATTCAATTAAGTGTGCATTAGATGAAAGCTAAGGTAATCTAAATGTAAAAAAGCAAATGAGCAGCACAAGTAAATATCCAATATCAACCAATACTGATAAATAAATAATAATTAAAAAAAAAAAAACTAATATTGGCTGACATCAACACACACTGCTGTTCAAAAGTAGTGCTAATATATATATATATATATATTTATATATATATTTTTTTTTTTTTTTTGAAAGAAACTAATATTTTTATTGGACAATAGTGGCATTATTTAGTTCAATTTATTTCTCATTTGATAGTGTCAGTGCCATCAAATCAATGATATTTGATCGATATACTTTCAATATGTCTGAAAGTGTTCTTTCAAACTTTCCATTCATCAAAGAATCTTGAAACGTTCATAATAATGTTTCTTGAGCACCAATTCAGCATATTAGAATGATTTCTGAAGGATCGTGCAACGCCGAAGACGAATGTAATATAGAGTAATGCCTGCCAATCTTTTGAACAGTAGGGTATATCGTGATGGTGAGCAACTCACCATTGACTTGCCAAATGTTCACAATTTTTTCCATGGCAGCAGCCAAGTACTTCCCACTGACACTCCAAGCCATTGGAGCCAAGTTTGGATCACCTGGAGACCCCAGGTTACCCATGCACTCTCCTGAAGTGTCATCTCTTAAAACAGACAAAGAAGATCATAAACATCACATTTCAGTGGGTGAAAAAAAAGCCTAATTAGGAGAAAGAGAGGAACTCACCCTTTATTAAAGACACATGTCTGCTGCAGAGTGTACAGGTTTTTGGTCACATTCCAAATGCGGACCGTTCCATCATTCCCGCTAGTTGCCAGAAGGCCTTTTTTACTACACCACCCACATGTGATCACCTACAAGATACCAAATGATTCAGCATCAGAAACCATCCAGTGCTGTTTAAACGTAGCAAACACACAACACTGGAGGAATCATACCCTGCTCTGGTGGGCCTCAAGTCTGAAAGTGGACCACTTCCGCAGGTCTCCTGCCACATCAGCGAATGTCTGCGGGCGGCTCTGGTTGTCTCGGTCATGAGCCGCCAGTGTGCGCACCAGCTGCTGCGCGGCCCATTGGCGGTGCTGCGACGAGAGCCGAGATGAGAGGCAGCACGCCGCCAGCGCATTTGCCAGCTCCAATGGGCCTACAGCAAGGGGGGCACAGGAGAGGTGGGCATAGAGAGGCGACATTAACCCTGCGATGACCGTGTAGAACAAAGCCAGGCCGCAAGCGAGATAAACATACACACAGATGGGTACACACACACACACACACACAACGAGAAAATAAATATGAGAAATTATAATGGCAGTGATTGGTGGCAAAAGCTGTGGTTTTCAGGGCTGCAACACAACAAAGCTTCATCTAACAACCCCTCTGCTGCCAAAAGAAACAAATCAAGTCAGATTTATGAGATTTAACTGAACAAAACAAAGTGATGATAAAAATAAATGACTGAAAAAACATCAACAAGTAAATAATGTGGCGGGATTGTCAGCTAGATGTCAACCAACCTCTTTTTTCCAGTTCAGCCTTATCGTAGCCGTGTCGAAGCCTGGCACCCTTATCGGCAAGCAGTGCCACCAGCGCCTGGGTCACCACGAAATTGGGCGACGTCACCAGTTTGTTTTCTTCAGCCACTCCCCTCAGGAAACTGGGCAAGAACTTCCTCTGGATTGGATCATCTACTGTGGTCAGATTCATCCCGGTGGCAGCTGATATCAGATTCTAGGAGGAAAAGCGAGACAAGGCAGGGTGAGACCAAAAAAACACACTCTATTTACAAGCTTTTCATGAGTTTTTCATCTGGATACCTGAGTGCACAGCTGGACCAGGAGTTTGGCAGCGCTGGGGCTGTTCGATGCCAGACAGCCAACAGCGGTACTGAGGTATGCCAAACAAGAAATGGGTTTGGTTGGCTTGCTAGCCCCTCGTGGGCGCTCAGAGGATCCAGGGCCTAATGTAAGGCCTGTGGAAAGTCCAGCTCTACCTGCCGCAGCCAAACACATCAGACGCACCAGAGTCCTAATGTCCGTCAAGCCAAGAGACTCCAATCCTGCTGCTAGACTGCAACTAGAGCCACTGAAGAACAGAAATATGAGTTAACAAAAACTCTTATGGTAATTGTATAAAATATTAATTGAAATAAAACGCCTAAAAATATGGCTTAGAATATGAACTTAAGACATCATAAATCAGTATAAAGTGGAAATACAAATAATGAATTATTTCCTAAATACTTAAATTTTACAGTGAAATTTACACTATTTTTATTTGGTAATGCTACTCTCATAATAAGGATATTATAATAATTGTTATTATTAGTATTAGTCATATTAATAGATAAAAAAAAACAAAACAAAAAAAAACACACACACTTTAATATTGCAATTAAATCGTATATATAAACAGCCGCATCACTAAACACACTAACCTAACAGACAGGAGGGACAGCGCTCTCATGACCATTGTTCTGGCTAACAGGACTTGTGCAGCTGCAGTGACTCTTTTCAGAGCCACCAGGCGATCAGCAGACGTCTGCAGACCTGCCGCCTGCTCCCCCAAAGACAAGCGACCCGATGAGCTCTTATCCACTGAGCTCTGGCAACCTATAGATGGAGTTACATGGAGATACACATACAAATCTTAGACAATATCTGTCAAATTACAGGCATTTTAAACCATGATGCATCCTCTGAGCAACTACAGTGCCAGGGTCACACAATCACATTGGTGTTGTTATTTTACCTATCTGCAAGAGAGTCTCCTCCATGCTGTTGGTGGCAGTGACCATGGCAACAGAGGCTCCGAGAGGGTCGGTGTCTGGAAAATGAACAGCCTCGGGGACGGGTCTGCGTTCACTAAGACCAAGCGGACCAGACAGCAACTCAAACTCCTCCTCACCCGTCAGACGCTCTGCATCATCTACATCCAACATGTCCCAGTCTTCTGCAGGTCAAAACGTGTGTTCAGCCACATTGACCAAAACACACAGTCTCCAGTGGTTGTTCATCCTAGCAAACTTTATATGCTTTTTTAGTGATTTTATTACTTGCTGCATTATGTTTTTGGTTTATATGTATGTTTTGCATGCAAACACTTAATACCTTCATACACGCTGTCTTGCTTTCCCAACAGGTCTGGTGCTTGACCTTTATACCTGAAAAATGTCAGAATTATGAGAATTCAGCTATGTCAACACATGCATGCAACCTCACATTCTCACTAGGGTTGTGCCGATAGACAATAGTATTGTGTATCAACGATAGTCTGAGATATCGCCTGTGGCTGATGCTTTTGACAATAGCAAGGCGATTATTATTATTACTACTATCATTATTAGGCTAGTAATACCATCTAATCAATATTGGGGCTTATTTCTTCCATCATATTTCTTTTTACGTGTTTTACAGTGTTAACCAATCACACACGATTCCGTTGAGTTGACGAATGCATTGGCCAATCAGAGGTGTTCAGATGTGTCATCGCTGAAACACCAGAGTTTTGTTGTTGATTGCGCGCGCGCGCGCTGACTGAATTCTGCTCTCTCGCAAATTCCGTCATCATAAACAATAAAGTGCAGATGTACGTGTGATGCAAGTATAATTTATTCAGTGTTTTTAAAATGCATAAACTCGCGCTAGACTGAAGAAAGTGATGATGTTCGTTGATAATGTAAATGTTCTTTGCTCGTTTTCAGTAGATGCTGTTTGAATAACTGAGGAAATGTAAGCATTAGAATTAGTAACGTACAATGCTTCTATTAAATTATTATGTTAAATACAAATTCAGTCATATTTAAAATAAATTGTGACATGACATCCATATGCTACTTGACTAAAAAGATATAACGTGTAGTTAATAGATTACTCTAACATTAGGCTGCTCTTAGCCATAGTTGGTTCACTCTCCGGCTAATAACTAAATTAAATTAGCATGATAATATCGTGTGTCACAATCTATCAGGCTGACGACAGGACGATATGACTATGGAGCATATCGCTCAACACTAACTCTCACCTCTCAGGCAGTGGTCCTTTGATCTTGCTCTTCATGTTAAGGTATTTCTCTCTGCAGCTGCCACAGAGCAAATAATAGGGATTTCCACTTCCACACTCCCCTCCAAACCAGCCATCAACATAAGAGCCATTGCTGCGGTAACCCTGGCGATTGGCACTGCGACCACAGCCCGGGTGACTCTTCTTCATGTGCTGGTTGAAGCTGGACACGCTGACCCCACACAGCTCACACACGACCACCTCATCACGGTCCTCCGTCTCACACACATGCTAACACACAAGCAAATGAGACAAAACCACACAACTGCGGTCAGTTTGGAGAGTAGGTCGTATATGTATGAAGATTTGAAAGCCAGTAGAACATGGATCAGGGCTGAAGCATCCCAATATACATCTGCTGCTGCCATACTGTGCTGGCAAAACATGCACCGGAGTTAGTGAGAGAGCTGCTGTGTCCAATATGAGGACGTGAGTGAGCAAGCTTTATGTAATTACAATATGTGTGTTCTGAATGAAAGTGTAGGTGTGTGTTTGTGTGTACAGCCGTGCAGGGGTTAAAGGTGAGTAGTAAAGCAGCGGCAGCCCCAGGCTGCTGTCACACACACCCATGTTGGCCAGTCCAGTACCTCCGGGATCCACATTCCCAGAATGTCGGAATCGGATGCAAGCTCCTGGGTGAACATGGCCTCCATGGCTTCCTGATCCAATTCGAGCTCCAACTCTTCATCCAGATTGAAGTCATACAGCGCCCCGAGCGGCCCTGGCTCCTGCTGCAATCCAGAACCTTCTCGACGTGCTTGAGTTCGATGTGCCTGCACTGAGCGGTACAGTCCAGCTACACAAAAAACACGTTACTGTGGAGTATTTATTGTGTTTTGATGATTCTTAAAAATGAATGTCATAAAACGGATTAAACTTGCTGACCAAGCAGTTAGCAGGGTTGACGAATTTTTGAATTTCATTATAAAAAAAAATATATATATATAATAAAAATATGTTTTTAGGATTGTGTAAAAGGGACAATAAGGTGTGTTTGATTAGGGATGGAACTAAACTCTGCAGGACAGTGGCCCTCCAGGACCAAAGCTGCCTATCCCTGATCTACACTTCAAAAGTTTGGGGTCAGAAAGGTTTTTTTAATGATTTTGAAAGAATCTCTTACACTCACCAAGACTGCATAAGAGTAAAAACTGTAATATTGTGAAACATTATTACAATTTAAAATAAGTGTTTTTTCTTTTAATATACTTTAAATTTAAATAGATTTTTATTGACAACAAAGCTGAATTTCTAGCAGCCATTACTCCAGTCTTCAGTGTCACGTTATCCTTCAGAAATCATTCAAATATGCATGTATTTGATGCTCAAGAAACATTTCTTATTATTATCAATGTTGAAAACAGTTTTTCTGCTTAACATTTTTTCAGGAATCTTTGATAACCTAAAACCAGCTTCATTATACAGGACTTCATTAAAAGCGATTAACTGACTAGTTGTTCAGAAAACCCACTGACTTAGAAAACATGTAACTTTGGAGATCCCTGTACCTGCACGAGCTAATAATGTGCGTGCAGCCAGGTCAAAGCGGTGTTTCCTGCTGGCTGCAGAGCGTCCTCTGGGAGTGGGGCCGGCAGAGGAAGAGCCCAAATCTTGATCAAGACCTTCAGGACTAGAATGAGAAAGAAGTAACAGAATGATAAATGGATGACAAATTAAGATACACATCGTTTTCTTACACTCATGCAACAATACAGTATGTCATGCCATATATTCATACCTCTCACTGAATCCCTCCTCCATCTCTGCAGCATCAGCATTGGGGATGTCACCCGGTGAGCGCAGGTAGCTCCTCTCTGTGCTCTTACCCCCTCCTGCCGCACCAGAGCAGGGGTCTGAAGCCTCATCAGAGTCTGCCGTGCCTGGGTGGTCGATCATCCACATCGCAAGCACAGTGATGTTCTGAGCATCTGCCTCGCCACGTGCACCTACAGACCAACACAGAACACACTCTGAATGTCTGATAAGATAACATGAGAAAAAAGCAGAAATTCTGAATTTAGATATGGCATTTCTATGAGAGTGAATGTGCGTCTACCTGTTGCTTCCAAAGCTTTCATGATCTGTCTGAGTGAGAAACCCATTTCCAACAGCGGAACTGCGATGGCAGGAGGAGGTGGAGATGTGGAAAGACGACTGCTGGGGTCTGATAATGCTTGGAGCGAATAAACAAACAAAATCTGCTGTTTAATACAGGACTATGTACAGTCATGCACAAAAGATCTGAAAGCCTTTCTAATTATATATATTGTTTCCATTGCAAATGAAATCATAATAATTTGAGTGAAAAGTTGAATGTTTACATTAAATTTGTACTTTATTTTATGGGGTACATTTACAAATTACACACTTGTATGCATATTCCCAATAAATTTATCTTATATACATACACACGCACACATATACACATACATTTTATAATAATTCCGATGTGCTCTCAGAGATTTGGACCACATTATATTAATTAAGAAAGAAACATTGTATGTATTTGTACCTGTCCTGCTGGTGGTTCTGGCAGGCTGGGACTCAGGTGACGTTAGGCTCTGTCTCCGGCCGTGCTCGTCTGATGGTGAGGTGGGCAGCGATGAGACGGGAGGGGTCTGAGCTCTACGTGCTGGCAGAAGGGTGGTTGTTGGGTAGCTGGAGAACATCTGCCTGCTCAGACACGCACATGCACATTAATCATGACACACTAACTGAAAGATTCAATGTTCATACACTCTCAAAGAGACAAAGTGTGTGAGTGTGTGTACCTGAGCAGGCTGAGGGGCATTACTCCAGGTGATTCAGAAGCCGGTGCTGTCTCGGCGTCTGTAACAGGTGTGGTGGCTGTGGTAACAGGTGTGGTTGCTGTGGTGGTGTCCTCCAGCGAGGAGCTCATGAAGGAGGTGCTGCTGGAGGCTGATGGGGAGGTGGTGACCGGAGTTTGAAACTGTTGGTCTCCCTCTAACTCCTCACACTCTGTGTCCACTAAAAACACACACATTCATATATTTTATGAAGGGAACTATGCGTCTTCTGAATGAGATTGTAAAAAAAAAAAAAAAAAATCATAGCTTGCAAAAAATACACCAAACTGAAAATTCTTATTCAAAACCAAAAATTCTTGGCCCATTAGAGCAAAAATAATAATTTCTATTAATATTATTAACTCAACCTTCTTTATTAACTAGAATCTTTGCATTACATAAAGAGTCCAATCATGTAAAAAAAATAGTTTAAGTAATTTAATAAAATGTTTTTATTTAATTGTATGTTTTGATAAATAAAATGTTAAAACAGAGATACACTGAGGTGAGAATGTTTTATTTTATTTTTTTAAGGAAAATTCAAACGTTAGCCTTCGAGTTCTGGCAAGGTCTGATTTTTTAAAAAGTAAATTTCATTGGCGTTATATATAATGTCAAGCAATATTTGTAAACGATAGCAGACACTGTACAGTCAGCTCTAAATAAACTACCAGTTTGGGGAAAGTACTTTTTTTTTTTTTTTAAGAAATTAATTCAGAAAGGCTGTATTAAGATCAGTGTCAGATAATACAAAAGATTTCTATTTCAAATAAATGCTGGTTTTTTTTCTTTTTTTACTTTCAAGTCATCGTATTAGAATGATTTCTGAAGGATCATGTGACACAGAAGACTAAAGTAACGGCTGCTGAAAAATCAGATCTACCAACAGATTACATTTAAAAACATATTAAAATAGTCACACTGGTTCACAAAATTACTGTATTAACAATATTTTTAACCAAATAAATGCAGCCTTGGTGAGCATAAGAGATTTCATTCAAAAACATTACAAAAAAATCTTGACCCCAAACCTTTGAACAGCAGTGTAGATAAAGTCAGTTTACGTGTATCAGGTTTGTTTAATGTTTTCTGATATACCTGGTTTAGAACTGTGGCCTTCCTGCTCTTCAAGTAGGCTATTGACCACCAGTTTGTAGATCATAGCTTGCGCCCGCTCGAGGTCTGCCAGCCCAAGTGCCCTTTTAATGGGCGACCTCATCACCGCCCGCTTCACCATGTGTCGCATCAGAAACTGCAGAGCCGATCGCAGTTCCGCCTCCTCCTGACACACGCTCACCCCAGGGCTGGCACAATCCGCATTATGGCCGCTGTCCGGTGTGACTTTGGGGATCAGCAGCAGCTCGGCGTATTTACTGCAGCTCAGAAGTACGCTCAGGGTCTTCATCGCTCCCAGATACAGATACGACAACTGCACCGCATGCACCTCCATCTGCGCAGCCGCCTCCTGCGAGCGTGTCCCCACCATCTCCTGCAGCCTGCGCCGTCCCTCTGCTGGAGTCTGCTGTGTGGCATCCTGCGTGTAGGCAGTGAGCTCGCTCTCGGAGCGAGAGTTGGGCGGAGCTCGCGCTCGAACCTCATCTAAGCTGTGTGATACGCGCAAGTCTCCTGTCCCCTCTTTCGGTTTTGTGCACGACTCATTCTCCCGTTCTTCCTGAGGTTCGTGGCGATGTCTTCGCTCGTGCCGCCGACCGGAGGCAGATTTGGAGCCGTCGTCCTGCAGGCTTGCGAGGGCAGTGAGGTCCAGCAGCAGAGCCGCAGTGATTCCACGGAAACGTGAAACGTCAAAGGGAAGAGGCTCGATTGGCTCCAAGTTGTACAACGGCGTGTCACTGGGCGACCAAAAAGTGGGGAAGCTTCAATGAAAAGGAGTGACAAACCAAACACAGAGAGAAAGAGACAGAGAGAGAAAGTGAGGGAGCAGGGAGGAGGGCCAGGGAACATGCAACGTCATGGAGCTAATGCAAAGGAGAAAGTCAATGAAATGATTAGGGAGGAAGAAAAGTGGATAAAGAGACCAAGGAGAGCAGAAGACAGAAAAGTAGGAGAGCTCTGGGGAGCAGGAGCGAGGTAAAAGCTTCAATTTCACATTCATATAAATAACTCAAACAGATACCCATCTCTCACCTGATGGTAATCTCCGCCTCATCCCACTGAACCTTAGCTGATGTGCTCCCCTCCTTCACCACACCCAGCAGAGTGGCATGTCTCCCCGTCTGCTTGTGCACACACCGTCCCCCCATCCTTAACCCACCATCTACTCCCCCTATCACAGCTAACACCGGCCACACCTGGTGGCACAGCGTCCGCAGGTGAGCCTCTGACAGCTCAGCCGCCGCGTGCCGTCCGCTTCTTCCTCTCTCCTCCTCTCGCTCTTCCTCCTTCTCGTCCTGCTCCTCTCTGCTCTGTGCCGAGCGGCTCTTGCGCAGTCTGGTGGTCCCTACTGGAGGAGCTCCTTCTCGCAGGCAGCCCCTGATCTGCTGGAGGCGCTGGAGGATGCTGTGGTTGATAGTTTGGGTCCAGTGCTCTGAACGGTGTAAGATACGGACCAGCTGGGTGGTGGCTTCCGCCAAGACAGTGGCGACAGGGCTGCAGATTGGGTCACCAGGTAACAGGTCACGTGGTGTGCCCCTCATCTGCATGTCACATATTTTTACCTGCAGAGAAGGGGTGGGTGATATACTGGTTAGAATAATATAGAAAACTGTAGAAAATTGTCAGTCGGTATACATTTTTGTTGATATCGATGTTATGGCAGTGCTACATTGCATTCTACTAAACTGGTTATTTTTTTAAGGAATCTGTATTTAAAAAAAAAAAAAAAAAAAAAAAAAAAAAAAAAAAAAAAAATCGAATTCATCAATTATTATCAATAACAAACCACAACTAATAAAAACATTTTTGTTAGTTGAAATACAGCTGAAATGAAACAAAATATAAATATTTTATGAAAAATTTAAAATAAAAAAAAGAGAAATGTTACCTGGCATAAAACAAATTTAAGCTAAGGAAATAAAATTACAAAACAGAAATAATTGAAATGAACTAAAATTGAAATAAAAATGAATTAAACCTAAATAATATTTTAATTAAATAAAAAACCTATTTAGAATGAAAAAAAGCAAATGTAAAATATGAAGCTTTATTACTTGGAATGAAAAATTATGCACATTCATAAATTTATTTCATAGCCATGTATGTGACTGTTCAAATAATAGAAAAATGCATCAATTTTGTTATCGACCGAAAAGTTTTACAAATATCATGATATAATTTTGTACTTATGCTGCCCACCTCTATAAGGTGAAGCAATCAAAGTTTAGACTGACGTTTCACCAACATGATTTTGCAGTCTGAACAGTTCATCAGTGTTATTTTAGATCAACAGAAGACCACAGGGTTTAAATCAACGTCAACATCAGCACTTCTGTGTCTTACCTTCTCCCCGGGGTTACTGCTGTAGAACATGACACAAGGATACAGCTCTGTAGCATCGACATCCTCAAAGGCCAGTTTGGGTTCCTGCCACATGGTTTAGAACAAACACATATGACGCAAGACAGTTAATGTGTATTACAGCTCAGCTTTTAATGAAAGTTGGTTAAATGGTATTTTTGTGTTTGTAAGTGGGTTGCACCACACCTCTCCGTTCTTGCCAAAGGACACAGTCCTGGCCTCCATGTCCAGCACACAGGTGATGTAATCTCCTTGTGTGTAGCTGGACAGCGTGAGGGTCTGCTCTCCATTATGGTAGAGGTTGCCGCTGTATGCACGGTAGAGCCACATGTCGGCTGTGGTGCGGTGGTTGAAATCATGCACTGGCCAGCGTGACACACCTACACACGTTCCCTCATTTCCACGATTCTCCTTCACGATATAGAACTGAAAACAATCATACACACTCTTATACTCACACAGCTCGACAATGCACATATTGTCCTACTGGCTTCCATGAAGAACTTGTGTCTGCAAACATACACTACCATTCAAAAATGAAATGAATGACTTTTTTTAAAATGAATTTAATAATTTTATTCAACATGGATGCATTAAATTAAACAAAAGTGCCAGTAAAGACTGTCAAATCAAATCTATTTATCACAGAATCCTGAAAAATGTATTACAAAAATATTAAGCAGCACAACTGCTTTTAAAATAATAAGAAATGTTTCTTGAGCACCAAATCAGCATATTAGAAAGATTTCTAAAGGATCATGTGACAATGAAGGGTAAGACTGGCAGCTGAAAATTCAGCTTTGCTGTCACAGAAATTTGATTTTAAAAGACTTTAACATAGAAAAGTTATTTTAGATTGGTCAAATATTTCACAATATCAAATAGTGTAGTTTTGACCCCAAAATTCTGAACTTTAGTGTAAAAAAAAAAAAAGTGTGTAGAACCTTCCACTGGTAACAGCCGGAGGAAATGCCAGTGGAGGCCAGGCCGTAACCTTTGCCTCCACTGCCATGTGTCAATCCCTGTCCGCTTTCCACCACACAGCACTGTGCCTTCTCAGGGTCAAAAGTTACTTCCTGGATAGGCAAATTTTCTTCTTCCTCCTCTGATTCACCCTAAAACAACAAGATGGCATTTAAAGGCATTGGGTATGAGTAAATTTTAAAGCGTTACGACCCCTTACCCTTGACTGACTGAATCCTCCTCACCTGTAGTTTGAGCTCCTGCTCTCTCTCTTTCAGCTGGATGGTGTGTTTGGCTTGAGCAACAGGTGCCTCCCACATACAGTCCGAGAGCAGCGAGAACAACCTCTCCACCACCTACCACACAAAGACAAATTAATTTAACTCTGCAAAACATATTCCATGATATATAAAAAAAAAAAAAAAAAAACACAATAGAGGTGTGTGGAATTAGACCTGGGTCATCTGATGGTCCTCCACGCTGCTCTCACAGGCAGGAAGCACAGCTTCCAAAACATGCAGGGCTAACAGCCGTGTCCTCAAATTACCAACCAACGGAATGCCTGAAAAATTCACACATTTAACTAACCTAACAACTAGCACACAGACAAGAGGATGTGGTCGGGACATTGATGTACTACCTGAACAGCATTTCTGAGCAGCAATGTTGAGAAGGACTTCAGTCCATTTAGGAGAGGCCATCTTGGACTGAATGGCTTTGGAAGAGACGACTCGCCGCAGAAACACCAAGAAGTCTCCGAGGTGCAGCTCTGCTGTGTGTCTCTTACGTAACAATGCTACACCAAAATAAAAGCAATAAATAAAAAACACTAAATAAAGTAAAACTTACTGAGCATGTTGCTGTTGACCTGCAACTGTCCTACCTCGAAAATCTTTTTTCTGAGCATCTGCGCAGTCGTCAGTCTTCTCCTGCACTTCTGTACTTGCACTGAGCGTGCTTCCAACAGCCTGAGCCAGCAGAGTCTTCAGCTGACTGCACAGAAGATCCAGCAGAGCCTGGACCACCTTAGGACTCAACCTGTCCGCATATGTCCTGATGAAAAGAAGCAAAGGTTAATGTTCCTGCTGAGAGAGGTATAAACAGTGTGATGTGACCAAACAAACCCAATTACCTTCTGAAAACGTACGCTACAAAGTTTGGGGTTGGTAAGATGTTTAATGTTTATGTTCACCATGACTGCATTTATTTGATCAAAAATACAGAAACCGTATAATTGTAAAACACTATTTAAAATAACCACTTTGTGCTGTTTTGTGAAAACAGTTCTGTGATATTTGTAAGGATTCTTTGATGAGTTAAAAAGTTCAAAAGAAATAGAACTTTTGTAACACTGTAAAAGTCTTTATTGTCACTTCTGATGAATTTAATGCAATTAATTTCCTTAAAAAAAATCTTACTGACCCCAAACTTCTGAATGGTAATGTAAACAAGATGCCAAAATCTCACAGTGGGTCTAAAGAACATTCATGGAGTAGCATCGTAATTTAGAACATAAGCATTTGAGGTTCAGATCAGCTATGAAAAACCAGGTGTTAGCAATCTGTGAGAGAACTGTGCTGTACCCGGTGCTGATGGCTAGTATCTGTAGCAGTCTGGTGCTGGCCACTTTGAGGGCAGTGCTGAGCTGAGAGCCTGCAGGTTTGTGCAGGAGCTGCAGTGTCTGTCCAAGCAGGGTTTCCGTTCCACAGAGCTGAGAGAGAACATCCAAGAGACCGCTGGAGATAGCTAATGATACATCGACAGGCTGGTATCGCACACTTAGAGCAAAGACCGTCACCAATAGCAGCCTCTGCTGGGCCTCTGTAAACACACACAGCATTGTGAATACATGTTCAATATAATATATGCTACATAAACTAACATGCTGAATGTGTGCTCAAACACATTACCTATGTGGTGCTTATTAGCTTGCAGGGCTCTCTCTAATGTGACTGACAGCTGCTGATAAATCTTATGAACAGCTGTCTGAATGTCCATCTGTAAACTTTTCTTGGCTGCTCTGACTCCATCCTACAAGGAAAGATAAAGGACATGCAGAACATAACATAATTAGTAACAAACAATAAGTAATTATTTATCAGAACATGTAAGTTCTTCAAACCCAGTTTTATTGTTCAATGTGTTAAAGCAAGAAGACTGAATTGCTCACAGACATTCTGATCAATTTTATGGGTCTTTATAGCTATTTTTTTCAGTAAGGCCTTATGCCCACATTCTAGAATAAATAAGCACATATTAAGTCAGCATGACCTACAAAGATGATCAACTATGTTTGTTATCCACTGATAATGGTCATAAATTAAATGTTGAACAGTATGACACACATTCAAAAAAAAAAACATTTTCTCTTCTTCAGTACCTCTGAAACAAGTCTAAGATTACCTGGTAATGGTGCAGTTGGACACTTTCCCCTTTTGGCCCCCCATTGCTGACAGCACCAAGGCCAAAACATCCCGACAGGAACTGCAGTCTGACTGATGTTAGCAGAGAGGAAGAGTGAAAACTGAGGCCTGTGCGTCCAGCTCCACCTCCAGAGCCTGCCTGACTGCTTTTCTCCTCCATCCCAGAAATCAACACCACAATCTGGTGAAGGGCCTCTAGACGCAACTATATAAATACACAAAACACAATGATAAAAGCACAGCGTAAACAAAGTCTGTGGGTGGAAGTGAAGACAGGCATCTGACAAATAAAGAGTCAGAACATACCTCTGCTCGACTCTGCTGCTGCTCCATGGCTATAATAATGGCCTGTGGGCTGGTGGACACACTCTCTTCTGGTTCCTTAAACGCAGGAGCATTCCCAACATCTCCACTGATGAAATTCACTATGTTCTCGATGAGTGCATGGAGCCTGAATGAATGGCTCAGATCGAGGTCCGATTCCTCGTAGGACTGTGGAGAGCTGTACAAACACTCGCGAGCCGAGCGTCCTCCAAACCAGTCAGCAGAAGAGTCTGGAGAACTGTACAGAAAGCCTTGAAAACACAAGACAAAATCTGTTGAACACATTTTGTAATAATGGGCCAATAATAAAGTATAATTTAACAATTCAAATGATATAAATGGAAACAGATTCCACTGCAAATTTGTGTGCCATGTACATTTATGCTTAATACAGTATTGCACTGTTTCTCGTGTGGCTTCTATGAAAAAAAAAAATTTCTGTGAAGAGAGCTGTGTATGACACGAGTATATGAAGCATTCTAAAGTAGATGAACTCAGGTCACTCAAACACAACCTCAGCTCCGACCCGAAGCAGTCACATTTGATTTTTGATTTTCATTCACTATTCCAACTAATGAATGATGAATGAATGAAAACAATGGAGCAAATTTAGACATTGAGCTTGCTAGAAGTACTGTGAATGCCATATTCTGCCAAGAAGTCAGAATTCATTCTGCGACACACTCATAGCAATAGAGTGGATGCTGAATCCTGATTCTGAACTATGTTCCTCAAGCAATTAGTTTCAAACTTGCTCCAACACATGCCTGTAATTTAATTTATTAGTTGGTTTAGGTGTGTTTTAATGCAGTTTTGAGTTTCAAATTCTCAACATCAATGGATCACATTGATTTTCTCACATTTGCAGTCCTGATTATAAGGGAAAATCTATGGAAAAGATTTAAAAACAGTAAAATTTTGCCTCAAAATCGATTTATTTGTTATAAACATTCTGTGACAGAGCCTCCCAGACACAGAGGCTACTGCAGATAAAAAAAAAAAAAAAGCAAACTCCCACTTGCCGTTTATTGTACAAAAAAAAATAAATCTAATATCTAGCAATGACTGTTTATAGTTCATACAGATAAGAAAATAAAAGCAAAAGCAAACTACTCTACTGCTCAAACAAATCCTCATCTATATTTATTTTAACTCCCCTTTTTGTAATAAAGACCACCAAAACTGATGCCAGATTTCCAGCACAAAAGTGTATGATTTACAGGGGAAATGTGAACAGGACAGACAGGTATTTGAGTTCTGCCATAAACTGCGCTTTTCTTGTGTGCAGGTCTAGACATGTATAAGGATTAGAAATAATGAATAAGTATTATGCGAGTACTACTTTATAGAAGAAATTTGCTGTGGCACATTTTGGGCTTGGGGAATAAATTTGGCAACGCATGAAGAGGCTATAAATACACCAGCAGGAATCCACTGTCATCTTATTTCATGAACCCATTTAGCCACGTAGAAAAGATAGGCCGACACACAGAGCTGTCAGAGACACATTACATGTGTACACAGATAGACTCTAGCACAAATATACAGATTAAGAGAGTAGTACAGTATGTCCTGCTGCTACAGCATCAGTATGTTAAAGGCGGGACCATTACCTCTTTTTTTAGGAGTGAAAGCTAAATCCAGATCCACATTCCTCCTCACATTCTGAAACAGGTCACACAGACAGGTTATATAACTGCAATTGATATAGTTATAAATCAAGTAAAGCAGACAAGGCAGTGTGTGCATGTGTCACATCTCACCAGTGAGTATCCCTCCTCATCAGACTCTGGCTGGGAGAGATCAGACTCACTCCTGGATTTTGTGAGTCTGTAGCTGGGACTGCTCTGGATGGACCGACTCTCTGCCGACAGGCTCTCACTCCTACACACAAAATGAAAATGGGAAGTTACACATCCTTTAAGGGGACATAACATAATCATGTCATTAAAATGTGACCTAAATATGAATTAATACCACTAATGAAGAATGTTTTTTGTTTATTGAAATTATGTATCAGAGTAACCGCTGCTTTTAATTGCAATTGGGTTGGCTTATAAAGGTTCTTCAAAATCAGGGCAGCACACAAGGTCTCTTGCAACTGCATAATGTGAAATCTAGAAAAGTAGGTCAGGTATTCCTGGGCAGGACTGGCAGCGCTGGAGCAGACTGGAAAGGTGAACGAGTTCAGTGATAACTTCAGGCTCCAAAGATCAGGTTTATGATTCAAAAGACTTAAGACATGCTTACATACGTTAAATCAGCTAAATGTACTGATGACGCTACTCACCTCGTCATAAACCCGCCTCCATCCTGGTTGACCCCGCCTGTCAGGGGTTGCTGATTGATGTGCTGAGAGAGCGGTGTGCTGACGGCCAGCAGAAGCATGGCACAGCGGTGGACGACTGCATTGCATGCGGTGGTGTAAAGATCCTGTCCCTCCTGAGGAGTTGTGCTGCTCCTGCGCTCTGGACCAGGCTGAGCCGGCTCTTCCTGTACGCTCATGCTTCCGGTTCGATCTCGGTCCCTTCCTCGCGCTGCCTCCCGTGCTGATAGGAAACATTGAAAGATTTCTGTGTCCGCCAAGACATAAGACACAGAGCGGCCGTGTTAGGGAAGCAGCCAAGAAGCATGACGTTGTTAAAAAGTGCTTATAGCTGGATATTACACAACGCCATGTTGTATAACAACTACGGTTAAAGTTATTTATTAGTATACGATACCATTCAAAACTTAATGTTTTTTTTGAAAGACATTAGTTTATTGCATCCTTGCTAAATAAAAGTATTAAAGACTTTCACATTAACAAAGAAGATATTTACATTTCAAATAAATGGTGTTCTTTTGAATTTTATATTCATCTGAAAAAAAAAAAGAATTTTTTAAATTTAATATTTCACAGTATTAGTGTTTTTACTGTTTATTGATCAAATAAATGTAGCCTTGGTGAGCAAAGGACAGTAAGAACCTTTTGAATGGTAGTGTATATTGTGTGGTGTGTTCTAGCACAATGCAGTTTAGACCATGTCAAACCAGATCCTAAATATATCTTTAAAGTAATAAAGTAATAAATTTAAATTGTCATTATTTACTCACCCTCGTGTCATTGCAAACCTACAGTATATGCTTTTTTTTTAATGGAGATTGACAGCTGTGTAAAAATGCTTTGTTTTATTCTACTAAATATCTCATATGGATTTTGAATGATAAGGGGGGAAATAAACAATTATAGAATATAAATTTTTAGGTGTAATAACTCAAAGTACGCAAAGTGTGTAAGAATGTGTGTGGCAACTTTTCTCAATGCCACCCAAAGCATCAGCCAACATCAGCAGCACACACACATGCCCTTCATAAATGTGTCAGTACTCACTTCCTGCGGTCATGACCTCATGCTCTCTTTCCTCCTCATCATCTTCCTGCTCCTGATGACCTTCTTCTCTTTCTCTCTCTCTGTCTCTCTCCTCCAGCTCAGCCTCCTCGTCTATAGTTCGGGTGAAAGAGTGTTCCTGTGGGTCCATCTCCACAGAGTCCACATTTTCAGAGATCTGCACACAGGAAAAGTAAAGACATTACATATAATGGGGTCCAACATTAAAATTTTAGGATTTTTCTAGGATCTTAAAGGAATAATTCACCCAAACATAAAGTTAGTTTTTTTTAAATTGTATTATTCTTCATTTAATTTTCTTCAAAAGATACTAAGTTTTCAATCAAACTGTTATATTGATGATATAATTTGTGATAAAAAAAAAAGAAGAGAGGCATACTCTGCGTTCTCGTGAGGACGAACGTGTCTGGATGAGCTCCATGTTCTTGCAAGCCAAGAGGCGATTCCGCACCTTATACACACTGCGATACACCTCTGCCAAGAGTTTACATGGCTGATATCTGAAGGAAGACAGAAAATAGGAAAGAAATTCTTTAGTAGTGTCCACAGTGTAGAATTCCCTGAAGTTATGTAGAATATAATGTCATACCTCCCCTCTCCACAAGCCTGTCCCAGCAGCCCTGTGTGTTTCAGCAGGACAGCAAGCACAAAGCGGGACACAGTGTCTAACAGAGCCTCATTCGGCAATAATGCACTGTCCCAATCTACACAAACACACACACGCACACACACACACACACAAAAGACTAAATGAACAGGTCATCTAAGACATTTGTTTGCATAAATGAAAAGTGGATAACGCTAATGGAAAAATTAGTTCCGCTTTTATCCAATAACTTCTTATAATGTCCAATTACTGCAAAGAGGACAGTTTGCGCCATAAAGATCTGGTTTATGGCCAGCTGTAACGTAACAGAAGATATGAATGTCAATTGCTTTTTTATTGAACTGTAACGTCAAGGCAGTAATTATGGAAAAATAATGCGCCCCATCACAGGGATCTAAGCTTGAATATGACATATTCTACATTCTGAAACACAAAATGACTTTATTTAAAAGAAATGATAACTGACACAAAAGTGTATCATAATTTCAACACTACAGAAATAGAAACCATTATAAGGTTTGCATAGGTTAAGACTATACAAGCACTTAGGTAAAGCTTATCATCAGTGAATCATTTATACTCTTTACATATTCCTCAATATATGTTCTGTTTTAGTGTCCTACCCTTGCTGATGGCATAGTCCAGCATGTTTGTCCACAAGCTGTGTGTGGGCTCTTTAGTTGATCCAAGGGACAAATCAACCAGCACACTCATATCAGCACGCAACTGACAGTCAAACGGTCTTTGCTCCTCATTTCCACACAGAGCCACCTCCAGCAGAGAGCTGATACACACATCTGAAACACATACACATACATTTCAGCTTTAATATCAATACAAAACATTTCTTACTTCCATACATTTCATAACAAAACAGGACATTTATTAATAATAGGAATTGCAGTGCATGTGCGTACCAAGCTGGGGTATATCAGTCTCCAAGCCGTTACTAAAAAGCGGTGTTTTGAGCCAGTGGGTAGTGTGCTGTTCCTCTGGTGATGGCGGGGCTCCCTGCAGCATTCCTCCAAGACAACGTCCCACCAGCAGTGCTACGGTACGCTCCAGATCCACCAACCACACCCAGCACTGTGCCGGTCCTGACACACATACTGGATCAACCAGATCTGGAGTGCCTACAGGAAGAAGGGTAAGGAAAAGTAGTCTTAAGAAGTTTAACTGAAAAAGAGAATAGTGGTTCTTGAGTGTTGAGTGGCTCTCAAACAGAGGGATGGGCAAATTCTAGAGATCGCCCGATATATCAATTTACCGATATTTTCTCCGATATTTAAGCATTTTACCATAATCGGATATCGTTTTGTAATATCGGATTCACCGATAAACGGCGCCATCTTGTGGGTGTTTTGAGAATTGCGCGCAGGATCGCCATTGCAGTGCATCTGAGGGGAGACGAGACAACAACAACTGTGCACAGGTACTTGATTTGCTGTAGCTAGTAAACTTTTTTTTTTTTAACATAACAGCCATTAATGTCCAAATTAGATGTATTACATAAATGCCTGATATGCAGTTTATGCAGCTTGGCTCTAAGAAATAGAGACGGAGTCACATAAGATAATCTGTCAGTCTGTCCCAATAAAGACGTAACTTTGTCTGAATTAAATAACATGCAGCCATGAACGAGCGCATGTTGGAAATAAAAGTGCTGAATTTAATTCTCTCTCTGTTGTATATGCTCATTATTAGTCTCGTGAAGCCGCTTTCATTTTGCTGTTCACTCAGCGGTTGATGCTCAGGAAATGCTCCAGCACGGCCACTGCATGTGACTTTTAACAAGATTCACTTGTTTAAAACATGCTAAATTATATTAACATTTCCTATATAACCATTATTTCTCTAATACACATCTAAATAAATACATCTCTATGGAAATTAATTATTTATCATCTCCGCGAGCAATTGCAATTTGAGGAGGCTATAGTTCTGTGTAAATGCATAGATAAACCGCACTGTCAGCAGGCATTTCATAATCTAGAATGACAAAAACACTAATAATTCTGAAATAACATACCAGTTGAGAAACGCAATAAAATACGATGTTTTGTTTGTTAAATTCACTGAATATTATTCAGTGAATTAACATTATCCAGTGAATTATTCTTCACTCTTTAGCCTATTAAACAGCTTATAAACCTAAAACTGTAGTTTAAAATGAAATTAATACTCCTGTCCTTTATTTATTTTCTCCATTTGAAAACATTAGACAGTCTACATTTATTTTTCTTATTGTTAATATCAGTGTTGCCGCTGATGCTTTTTATAAATAAAATGTTTTTATTGTTGTAATATGAAGATTAAATTTAACATGAAAGACTGTTAATTTTCAACCTTTTTTTTATTTTTTTATTTTTTTTAAGATGACTGAAAGGAGGAAAAACCAAAGTGAAGTATGGACTTACTTCCCTCAGTTATTTATTTACTTTATAACAGTAAATAAATATTGGTTCTGAATATCGGTTATCGGGCACATAAACATTTAATTGGTATCGGTAATAAAATAAATCAATATTGGTCGATCACTAGAAAATTCCCACGGGGCACACAAGATTGCTTAAAATGATTAAAGTTAAAATAAAATAATTTAAATTTCTCTGCTTTAGCCTAGATTTAAACTGCTGATTTTGTCTGGCCAGAGGAGAAAGACACTATTTCGACACACTATTTCCCTGTCGAAATACTGTAAAGCTGATATAAAGCCACCCAGCTTTATATCAAGCTTATGTAAAGCTGCTTTGACACAATTTGCATTGTTAAAAGCGCTATACAAATAATAGTGACTTGACTTAAATTGAAATGAGCTATTTTTCATATGAATGTGAAAATCTAACCATGTAGTGGCCACTGCAGCTCCTGTTCCTCCAGAGGTGCAGCAGCAGGCAGAAGTCTGTTGAGACGGTCCAGAGGGGGAAGCAAGTCTAAGAGGTAACTGAGCAATGGCCGTGCAACCCAAACAGGCAATAACAGCAAAGATGTCACAATCTGACACAGCATACTGCCCGCTGCAGACATGTAGATCACATCTGCCACAAACAAGCACAGGCAAAATTAGCAGGTCCATTAGCATTTAGATGAGTTTAGCTTAAATGCGAGTGTACATTGATATACCTCGTAGCTTCTCACGCACGCTGCCATTTCCAGAGCTTTCTCTCAGAAGAGTTGCAGATCGATTATAGATATCTGTGGCATGAGGCAATAATAACTGCAGGTGTTTGTGGAGGAGGGCCACACTACTAGAGCCCTGAAAAACACAGATCAACATGTGGAAGGAAATCATCCCAATCAGACCCAACAAACACATGATTTTTCCAAGATTGAAATTTGTGTGTGGATATGTATATGTATTTGGTTGTGTATGCACCTCTGTAACACAGTTGATATGGCAATAGGCCAGTAGCTGCTTCTGTAAAGAACAGAGCAGTTCATGGAGGTGAGCTGGTTGGCTGCTATCGGATGAAGATGTTCCCTGCAAGATCTTATCACTGTTCTTCTCCAACTCTCCAAAAGCCTGGTCCTGTTAGGTTAACACACACATACACACAGGAAAACAAGTTGAGAAGACAATCAGAAGTGTATAACAGATGTTGCATTTACACTGTAAGTGTAATACACAGATATGTTATGGTGACTCCAATCCAATTTATCATCTTGAATCGGTTTTTATATTCATTTAAGATGGTGTTTACATTTTTACCTGACCAAGACACACTAGGCTGATAAGAGCAATAGCGTAACCTCACCAAATAGAACATATTTGGCTTGCCCTTGCTCTCAAAAATATCCTAACGGGTTGACATTCACCACAGCAAATTAAATAATATTTTACCCGTATATACATATACAATATATGTGCGGCAAAATAATGACAAATAAAACATGTATATGTTGAAATGAGTCTATTGAGGTGATTTGTTTAATGAATCACTGAAAAAGATTCAAAAACACTGGAATGAATCAGTCTGACGAATTATTTACAGCATGAACTCATTGAATCCATGAAACCAGCTACTGAATCAACATCCAAGTCACTTACTAAACTGCATGTTATCGTGTTATGTTATGTTTAGTGATAAGTCTCGAAATGATGCAAGCACTTTCTGCAGTCTAAAAGTCTGTGAAATTTTTATTATTACCGACTAATGGCAACATGATCATTTAACATAAGCGTGTAAATCAAGATAAAGATAAAACAAAGCTGGCTGTCAGCACAGACACGGCCTCAAGATCTTTATCAGCAGAACTGACCGTATAAAAGCCCAGGTTCCTGAGTAGAGTTTTCATGAGGATCTCTGCCAAGTGTGTGTCAGGATGTGTATCAGAATGAGTGGCAGGCACATGCGTAGAGTCGGAGGGTAGAGCGGGAGGCTCGGAGGCATCTGGAGGACAGCTGTACCCCAGCAGAGATGCCACATGGGTGTGGTCCTGCAGACTAGTGAGGATTATGTCCAGCTGCATCCTCTGTGACAGAAACAACACACACACACACATATATATGACTGACAGATGCTTTTGTAAGTTAACATAAACTGTCTATTCTTTTCAAGCAGGCACAAACTCGTACCTGTCCTTTGGAGAGGCTCTCCCAGCGGTCTGGTCCTTGAGGAAGGAGCGAGTGCAGTAGCTCCATTCTCTCTCTCAGAGGAGGTAGCAGCATCGTTGCTCCCACGGACAGAGTCTCGATGACAGCCTAGAAAATGCACACATTGATCAGAGAAAAATACAGGCCACAGCAAACCATCACAGCAACAAACACAAGCAAACCTCCTGGATTTCATCCGGTACTGACGCATCCATCAGTCTGAAAAGCAGATTGCGAAGTGGCCGCGCTTGCCGTCCCAAGATACTGGTGGCCACGCCACCCGCCAGCGCTAGAGCCAGGTGATTGGACAAGAGCCGTAGACATAGTTTCAAGAAGTTGTGATGCTCCCTGTTGGCCCAAAAAAAAAAAAAAAAAAATGTACTCCCTCCATGGTGCAAGAATACACACACTTAATATTTAATAACTTTACAGATGGGTTAGAAAATCAACTGAAACTTGATCTCAAATAAACAACATTAGCAGCAACTTTAATTCTCCAGTGATATTTAATGCACTTTAAAAACAAAGCAAGCTCCATTCGTCTATAGAGCTTAAGTCAGGTTAGACACCATATAGAACTTTACACAGATGAAAATGAGGCTGTAATGAAGATATTTACTGCAATTACAATGGCACAGAATGTATAAAGATCCTAGAACATGGGAATTTCACAGCTCTCAACTTTCAAAACAGTTTTATAGAGTTTTGTCAACTGATTTTTTGTTTTGTTTTTCAGAAAGCCAACAGTACAATCCATTCAATGCACTATACTTCTATTTCTAACCGCCTCTTTTTCATTCCTGTCAAAAATTAAATATGGTGCTACCCTGACTACAGTCAATGGTGGTGGCAGAACACATACTTGGAAGATGGGAAAGGCAGCGGTGGGATCTCGTTGTTGATACCATCGCAGTATCGTTCCAGAAATGAGCGCAGGTGAGAGAAAGTGCTTTCTTCTAGGTCCACACAGTATGGCCTATGCCAGGCCACCACCTGCCTGTATACATACACATAAGATTAATAGAGTAGATATGGAAATTTAAAAAAAATTATTTTAAGAAAGAAGACAAAACAGAACAAGACAGAAAAAAAAACTTCTTGCCATAGGGAGGAATCAACAAACAACAGCACAAATGCATATTAAATATATTGTGTATTTATTTACAATGCAAAGCCTTGCTAACCTGTCTCTCGGGAGAGCAGTCCATGCCAGGCTGTGGGAGGTGCCAGCAGAGATCTGCTGAATGGCCACGCCATCTAAACCAATCACCTTCTTGGGTTTGGTGATTGGGCCAGTGGAATTCCCTTGACCGCACTGGCCCATGGAGTTATTCCCCCAGGCATACACTTCATTGTCTGTAAAAAAAAAAAAAAAAAAAAACACCCACATGGGAAAAAAAAATTAAACAAAAGAGCACCTATTCATCATTACTGCATGTAATTTCACGAATCACATTTCAGTTTTATGCATTTTGAAAAGCAGATGTGACTAGCATGACCATTGCGCAATGCACGTGAACAGCACATGTTCAGTTTAAGTACACAGCGTCAAATTGTCTGTGACATCATGTGTGAGGCCCCCTTGCTCCACCTTATCTGAGTCTGACTCAGCACATACCCTTCTGCTACTAATCTGACCCCCCTCCTCTCCACTATCACAAACTACAGTTCACACAACCCTTACAGTGTTTACTGAGTTTACAATAGAATTCTATGCTTTATGCAATACACTGAAAGTATTATTAAAGTGAGAATAATTAAGGACGATCACAAATCTAATTGCACTGTATAGCCCTAGACCTTAGTCAGGTTAGGTGCCATATTTAATATAAAACGATGACAATGAAGCTGTGAGGGAGAGACTTAGTCTTTACAATGGCACGCACTGTACGAAGGTCCTAGATCATGTAATTTTCACAACTTTTAAAAGTGTTTTATGGAATTTGTGTCTACTGAAGGTTTTTTTATGAAAGCCATTTTGCCAGCTGAACAATTGGTATGCTGTTAAACAATAGCACTGTACTTCCATCCCTTACAGCCTCATTTTCATTTCCTTTTCATGTTGTTGCACTACCAACCACTTAAGCATAACAGATAGAGCAATAGATTTGTGTCCTCAATTCAGTGGGTTTGCAGTGATCCCTTACCATGTGATAAAGCAAGGCAGTGGCTGTCTCCTATGGAGATGTCTACCACTCTGGTTGTAGCAAGTTCCTCAATCAGTTTTGGCCTTAGCGCAGTGGCCTCCGATGAACCACAGCCAAGACAAGCACCACAGCCCCAAGCATAAACCTGCACAATTAATACATAGATAACAGTGTGTTTATAACTAATCACACGAATCAATATGAACTCATAATAACCCCTATTTTTGTAATCTATCATCAAAACGTAATAACTAGTGACTTAGCAATGTCTCATACCTGACCAGTAGAGGTGAGGGCAAGAGACGACTGGCTGCCAGCACAAACTTTGCGTATGAACATTCCCTGGAGCGCCTCCACCACTTTGGGTTTATACACACGATTGGTATCACCATGACCCAGTTTCCCTGCAGATAGACAACAACCAAGGTGTAATAGTCTTCCATTAATCTTTATCACATATACACAGCAACTTCACAAACAAGAATTACTGGATGTGTACAAAGTAGAGAAGATAACTCAAACACATCCAGATGCAGCTGCTGGCAAAGTGCATAGTGCGTGCCTGACACCACGATAACAGTAGGATCCTTTCAAATGTCTCTTCAGAAGAACAAGTGACGTAGGTTCTCTCAACTCACCATTGTCTCCACCTCCAAAGGACCAGACCGTACGTCCATCTTTAGACAGCGCAATGGTGTGGGAGCTTCCACAGGACACCTCACCTACATTGCTGATGTCTTTAACTAGCGTGGGAATGTTCCTACTGTTACTGTCGCCATGACCTACAAGTGTAAACGAACATAATCAATGATACACAAACAAATGTCAACACAAAATGAAGCAAGATAAAATTTTGTGTGCATTAGTTAACAAATATATGCATTTTTATCACAACAACTCTGAAAAGTTTTAGCATGTTGATGGATATGACAATGTTAATGTATTTGGTCCTGGCACACTAGGTCTGCTACGCTCACTGCTGCGGCAGAGCAAGCATGGATGTGCTCTTGCAAATCCGTTGACATACGGCTGTGAGCATATAAGATATGCTGCTGCATAAATAGGCATAGATAAATCCCTTAGTAGATCTAGACAGGTGGAACTGGGGGAGGTGGGAAGTTTTAGAGGAACTCTGACAGCATGCTGCAGAACCAGCTTACAGCAAACACTGAACCAGACTATTTAAAGCAAGCTAATTGGTTGCCAGGTCAATCAATTTGTGCCACGTAATAAATTATGCGATTGCTAAAGATGTATTTAGACACATAAAAACATATTTTTCTGCATATTTGATAAAAAATGCAGTAAAAGGAATAATATTGTAATATTTAATTAATATCTAAAATAACCATTTAGTATTTATTTATATAGTAATATATTTTAAAATGTATTTTATTCCTGTGATGGCAAAGCTGAATTTTCAGCACCCATTAACTTTTTTTAATGAATGTGGGCAATAAACATACGTATAGACAATTATATACCTAATCTACCAAAGTCACCCTCTCCCCAGGTATAGAGCTCTCCATCCTCACTGACTGCAGCGCTGTGTCTATACCCTGCTGAAACACAAACCACCACCTACAAGCAAACACACACAAGCAGCAGAAGACATTAATCATTTAAACACACTGGTCCATTCTGAGAGTTCAAAAAGATTAAGCGATGCATAACTACTGCATGAATTTTGTACCTTTCCTTGTAGAGGGCCTTGTATTAGTTTGGGGTATTTTTGGGTAGAGCTGTTGCCATGACCCAGTTTGCCATAGTCTCCATCACCCCAGCTGAACACCTCTCCCTCGCTAGTGAAGGCTAACGTGTGGCCGTCTGAGCCTTTGGATGATGAAACTTTCTTAATGGCTCGGTGAGGTTCAAAAGTCAGCTTCTTAAGAGTGGACTGGTTGTTTGAGTCACCCAGTCCCAGGCGCCCATAGCTGCCCTTCCCACACGCTCGAACTGAACCATCAGAGGAGATAACAAATGTGCAGTACTGGCCAGCTTCAATCTGAAGACACAAGATGTGGTCAGTAAGCATTCACTGTGAGCATAAAGAAGGAAACTAACACTGACAGTGTATGAATAATTAATATGAAATTGCTTTCTACCGTTTGTGCATCACTGAAGCTGGGAGCGAGCTTGGGTTGGAGGATTTTCTCTTGAGTGCCCTCTACAAGCTGGTGGCTGCTGTTGCTGCCCCACACATAGACCTCACAGGTCTCAGATACCATGGCTGCCTCACCCGCCTGGATACTGTCTGGACTCGCACAAGTTCTTGAGTAGTCTGAAGCCATGCGACACACCTATCAGGAAACCGATTTAAAACAAAGTTGGAGTGTCAAACACATGGCCCAATTCTAGCCCACAGGATGAAAAAATTCTAATGCTAAAAATTGGTATGATATATATATATGTTCCTAATTTTCTATTTTAGATCCAGGAGGACTGATTTGTTGCAGCATGTTATAGCATGCATCTTAAAGCATCAGAAATTCTCTAATTGTGCACAATGGCAGTTGAAACTGGATTTACTGGAAGACAAGCATCAGATGACAAATCACTCGAAACATACACTGTAAGCAAATTTCTTAACTGTTTCAAGTCTGTACAGATACACATTCATGCATTAAGACCGATTCAATGAGTTTGACTGAAAAGCAGGTCTGTAATCAAAATTATGGCAATGTTTGGTTGCAAATCGTTTTGTTTTACTCCAATATTGGTTAGTAAAGCATTGTAACTTTTATTATGTACTGTGTTAGGTGCAGGAGCATGTTGTGCATGCTCTTTTCATAGATGCACCAAGAATTAATAAGTAAAAATAATTATCCTGCTTAAGGTGATGTTTAGTCAAATCTGAAAAAGAGTTTGGCCTTGGGGGGTATCATAAGAACCTGAAAGCAATACTATTTAAGAAAGGGCGAAGTTAGCTGCACAGCACATCAACATAATCTTACGAATCCCCAACTATATAAAAATGTGGCTAAACTGATATACATTTATTTTGGTCCAGAGTTACATGCATTGTAATGGTAATACATTGAGCATTGGCAGCAGCTGCCTACCTTTATAGCAGCGTTTCCCAATCCCAGTCCTCGCGCACCCCGCTCTGCATATTTTGTATGTATCTCTTATCACGTACGTTTGTTCTATTCGACCGCAAGTGCCCTGCAAAGTGGACATCACCAGATATTCCGCCATAATTCCAGTTCGAAACGACTGTATATGTTCCATTCAAAGTGCATTAAAGTGTGCGAGACATGAATTTAAATTGTATTTATTTACAGAGGTATATGATGTCACACTCTGTGTGTGAAGACGCTGCGCAGCGCAAATCCATGAATGATTGTTCCAAAGTGAAGTAAACTTCAACGGATTTCCACTTCAACACTGTGTAAAGATCCTATCAATCGGAACACAGTTCATGCACGTAGCTCTCTTTTAACAAGCTGGTTATCTGAATCCGGTGTATTAATAAGAGAGGCGCGAGGACTGGGATTGGGAAACGCTGCTTTAAAGGATAAGAGAATAAACAGAAAATAACAAAGACCCTTTTATGCTGACAAATTACATCACCAAATATCACAACTATTTCACTCTATTCTAGGTCATAAACAATTGGTCAATTGGACTCCTGAGAACATGAATAAACTGAATGTGTAAAATCCTTATGAAAGAAGTCCTACATTTGAAACAAATCTAGGCTGATAACATTTAAATAGTTCTGTTTTCTTAACCCAATAAAGCCTACTGTATCATACTTTATACGTACAATTTTAAGGCCTCTATCAACATGATCAAAACTCTGCTGAAAAACCTTTTGTCAGTCTACTACATGCCTTCTGTTTGACTAATAGTTTATACTTTTCTTTTCTTTTTTTTAGCAAGTTAAAGGTCTTTTAGTATCATTCTAAAAATGTCCCCCTTTCTAAAAATGTCCCCCTTCAGGTCATGGTACACATCTTTTTGATGTAAAATCTTTACTAATTTTTACAAGATAAAGAATAAAATTTATATTGTTAGTACTATTTGAATATGAACAGTTACTGGACTGAAGAAATTTAAGTTAAAGATAATCTATACTTGATAGAAAAATCATCTTAAAATCTATCAAATATTACACATAAGGCTTCTGCGGAATGTGTATTTGTACAACTCTTCATCACCATTGTTCTGCATTATATTTCTCAGATAAATATCACCAGCAGCACCAAACTGCACATTTTTTGCTCAGTTTGGGCCTCTGATTAAAAGTGTGAGCTCCATATTTCACACTATAAGAGCCACAAAAGCCTGATTTATCAGATATGATACTAAAAAAACAGCAATTGTTTTTAGATTTTTTTTAAAAATATTTTATCTAAAGGTTTAATAAATGACTCAACTTCTAATAAATTAATAATTTTTTGGATGACTATTTATCATATCAGATTTTAACAAATGTCTGGCTTTACAGGGTTATATACAGCATCAAAGTACCACACACTGTGCAAAATGACATGGCCCTCTCTTGTCCACACAACAGATTTACATGACTATATTTATATCTGTATTTTACCTCCTCAAACAGACAAAGCGCAGCTTCGTATAGGGAACAGAGACCATCAGGCGTGCGGGTCGGCTCTCTCCATTGGCTACGATCAGCAGACGAACCCTACAACACCAGACATTCAGTCATTTAACAACATCCAACACCATGTAAAAACAATTCTGAGTGTTTTAGTGAGCATGTACCAGTGAACGCCTCATCTGCATCAGAATGTTCATGAAGCAGTCGTATCCCATCAGCCCCTCCTGGCTCTGCTCCAGGTTGCTGACTCCGGCCGATGCAGCCAGGGCCATCTCAACCCACTCCAGCAGGTAGCGCAGGGACCCTCGTTGCGCTGCCAATCCCAGCAGCAGCTCACACGCCAGCCTCCTCCCCACCACATCGGCCCCTGAGTTGCGCATGGTGACTCCTTTCAGGAACGTGGTGACCTGGGCCAGGCAGTCCAAACCCATCGGTGGAATCTTGCTCTCATTGGCCAAGGAGAGTGGTGGAAGGGAGCCCACCACTTCGATGGCTGTGGTGATGACATCGTTGCAGAGGTTGATCCCTGGACCGGCCGGAGGAAGCGTCCAGCTCTGCCTGAGCAAAGCAAAAAGCAAACTAAGACCCGTTCGCACGCCCATCTCAATGAGGGCGTCTGTACTAGAACGCGGCCGCTCGCTAACTGCTTGCAAGTCCGCAGAACCCAGAGTGTTTTCGGTTGAGTGCTGCTGCTGTTTGACCTTGCCCTTGTCATGGTATTTGTTGGAAAGTGCATAAAACACCCGCTGTAGCACTAGCAGACGTTTGCGTAGGGCAGTGGCGAAGGGCGAATCCGAGCACACCGTCTTGGCCAGAGCAAGCTGACTGGCCAGCAGCGCATCAAGATAATGCTCCTGTTCATCGCTGGACAGACACTCTCGCTCAAAGTCCGGCAGCTGAGGGCCCTTCAGACATAGCACCTGCTGAGGGAGAAGAACCACCTCCTTATTGGCCAGCAGCTTGCCATACAGCAGAGCGACGCCTTCACGGGTGGAGATGGACTCGCTGTCCTCAGCGATCCAGGAGCTGTTGAGGTGCTCCAACCATTTTAGTTTTACTGGTGGTATCATTGCAGCCATGGTGCCACCTTACAACCTCACCGTCACATCTGAGAGATAAAGAGGTACAGTGAATCTAGGGATGCAGCAGTATTAATATTTGATACAGATGGGTCAATTATGTTAATAAATGGTCAATATAAATATTCTATACTACTTGTAGAGACACAGGTAATCTAAATACTAAAAAAATAGGGACAATGGGCACGCACAAATAAATAATTTTGATATTAATCATATAATTATTGACAGGTAATTATTACACTACTGTTCAAAGGTTTGGGGTCAGTATGTTTTTTTAAGAAATCAATATTTTTATTCAGCAAGGATGCATTAGATTGATAAAAACATAACAAAAGACATATATAATATATGAAATATTTCATTTCAATTAAATGCTTCTCTTCTGAACTCTATTCATCAAAAAATCCAGGAAAAAAAACTACCCTGTTTCCATGAAAATATTATGCAGCCGTTTTCAGTATTTCTAATAAAAAGCATCTTTGTGATTTCTGAAGGATCATGTGACACTGAATATTCAGCTTTGCCATTACAGGAATAAAATACATTTTAAAATATATTAAAATAAAAAGCTAATTAAAATTGTTATGATATTTTATTCACAATATGACTTTTTATTGTTTTTTGATCAAATAAACGCAGCATAAGATACATCCTCTAAAACAAACTTTTGAATAGCAGGGTACATAAAATATGGATTGATACAGATAAACTTAATAAACAAAATCTCTGTTATCCAATATGGCCCTGATAGAGCATGCATCCCAAAGTGAATCAATTGAAACATTAACTGTCTCACACACATTAGCAGAGAAACCACTTTTCCTCACTAAGCAACTAAGCATTCTGATGTAACCATAAACAGAAATTAAAAACACAAGGTGATGATGAAATATATATTCTTCCTAAAACTAGTTTCATTCTGAGAAATGAACTTCAGAATTGACTTATCTAGAAAGATCATCAAGTGCAGATGAGGCTGTGATGACACATACTTGACTGCTTGCCAATCCACTTATCAAAGCCTAGAATCCGTACAGCAATATGACAGCCTTTGGGTACTCAGCCTGAACACACATGCATAAATGTAGGTCTTGAGTCATCCCATTGATTATTAACTTATTTATCTAGTCAGCTAACTTTCATAAGCAGGCCAACTTTACACTTTGTGGCTAAGATTTTCATCTTCTTACACAATTGTCTGTTGAATCTCATCATAAACACAAATAAGACAGACACGCCTAATGCAATGCATGGTTTACACCTGATAAAATACACCATTTCAGCTTTTAGCACCTGTTCAAATCATTTCATAAGCCTATGATAACATGCAATAAATCCTATAATACTTAAGTACATGTTGCCAGTGGATAAAATATTACTTGTATGAGAGAGACAGTATGTGGGCAATACAGTATTTTGATTAGATGTAAAGGAAACTGGCTGTATATTCCAATCTGAACTAAACATTATCTTATCAGAATGAATAACAGCAGACTAGCAAATTCTTACAGCAAGTTATATTACATAATCCAACTTTTAAAGTTACAGGTTGTCAGCTAATGCATTGTTACAGCAGCAAATTAGGTTATTTAACCCATTCCTCTGCTCTGGAGACATTACCGTATCTTGCTAACAAGCACTTTAATTGTCTGAAATTTAGGTAGATTTTTCCACCCAGCTGTTTGCGTTGCAATGATTAACGGTATTGGTTATGACAATCTTGCGGTTTGCTTATTCATTCAGCTGGCTAAACCACCGCATCACACTGCTCGCATAAACAGCGTTACTTAAGATACGTTTCCCAGAAATATCCAACTGCTTAAATCTTTATACGAGACCTGCAGCATATTTGTTAAAGATATTTAAAAGAAATGTCTTATGGTGTTCAAGTCTGCAAGAGAAGCGGAACTTACAGGCGTTAGCTTGTTAGCATAGCTAACAGAACAGTATACGCCAGCAAGCTAAGCTAATCCACTACACTGAAATTATTCAATAACTTCACGTCTTATGTTGTGTACATTGATTGAATTATCACATTAATAGAGCCTCAAGTAAAATACTTAACTGTCTTGTGAGTGTATGACTATATAACATGGGTAGCTTGTCGCATTAGCCCGGCTGTGGAGCTGCTTGTCTGTGGTTGCCAGGCTGTGATCAACTCCCCTCCGCCACTCACTTTACATGAGTCAGCTCAGCTGCTGATATTTCACATTAAAATCATGCACCCAAACAAACATCTTCCCAATGTACGAGGCATGCATTTGACACATAGGCTGTTACAATCACTGAAATTCAAGTTCAGAAGACTACAAATAATGTCGCGTTTGAAATGGCTGGAACCTGTCTGCTGCTGTGGTAATAAAGAACTGAAAGGTGAGGCTGGAGCTTACCATAAACTGCCAAAGGCCTATTCAATGCATGAACGAAAGTGGCTTTCATGGTGATTAATGGTCCCTCGGCACCTGCATGTGACAGTGCATGACAGAAAAGGCTCGTAATCGCTGGGTTGAGGATCTGGTAAGGCAGAATATTTGAGATTTGGGAGTGAGGAGAGCAGTGCTGCTCAACCCCTCACGACTCAGCTGCTGTGAAATAAGCGGCAGGCTCAGTGTTCAGTCCCTCCCTATCATTCATTACCCACTGCACAGAACAACAGCGCTCACAGCCCTGAGCGACTATACATATGCAGCCATACACACTTATAGAATTATGTAACACATGCAAGAGTAGTTCGTTATTTTAAATGATTTGAGATGCAATAGCATACTCTCTTTCTCTCTCTCACACACAAACACACACACAGCCAATGCAATATTCCCAGTTTCCCACTGTTATAATGTATTTATTATTATATACTATTATATTATGTATACACCATTATTGTATTTAATAGTATTTTAAGGTTTTTAAAATATATTTTCAGTTCATGTTAATTTTAGTTTCTGTTTTGTGTTATGTGCTTTTGTCATTTTTTTTTACACCAGTATATTCTTTGTGCACTGTTAAATGTTTAATAAATATTATTAAAAAACTATTTCCTATTCCTCTATTTAACACGTCACTGTAATCATCAACTGGATTTATCTTAAAAATATTATTAAATAAGCAATTAAGTTTTAATTTTTAGTGGGACAACTTGTCAGCTACAGAGTGAATAAAACAAAAATAATGGTTTAAAGAAGGCCGACTTAATCTGTCCTGCACACATACAGATAAATATTCTCCAGAACTATCTGAGCACACACAGCAGTGCATGTTCACACACGCTGAGTCTAATAAAAAGATGGGATAATGTGGTTGTGAGTCCAAAGAAAGCCATTAAATTAATAAGAATTAATTACTGAGGCTTAAACTGACAGAAGAGTCCATGATTTAGCACATGTGCACAGGCTGCTCAAGACCTGAAGATTGTTTCCTAAATTGCAGTAAAACATTGGATCATCCCTGACCTGTCCAACTTTTATAAGGGACAGTAGCCAAACACCAATGAGTCACTGAGAGTTACCCGACAACAGTGTACTTCTCATGGACTACATGCCTGTGGGTCCAAGTGTAAATAAGAGGTGAACGCTGCCTCCTGTTGGACTAAAAGAATAATGCAAAAACAAGTTTTTTCCGGAGTGGAAAATAAGCCTTGTCACAGTAGAATGCCTTGTGCTGACATCTGGGTACACTGTACTTTTTTTTTTCTTTTAACTTTGTAAACGCATTCCCTTGGAGCTGAAAAATGTCAAACTTGCCTCTTAGGGTTCTGCCTTTTCTGCTGAAACCACACACAAATCATCAGTAAGAGGGTTAACAGCTGCAGCACATGAATGAAAAGCTCTGTGTTGCTCAGGAGAGAAAAACAAGTCTGATCGGCATGACAGTCGCTTAAAGATCCTGGTCAGTGGTTCGGCTTTACAGATGAACTTGCACAACCTGGTTTTGTGTTCCTTTTCTGACAGCATGACTGTGACAATGACAGATACACTAGGGGAAAACCCACAAAAAATGTTGCAAAAACACTTTCTGTCAAGAGACATAGATAATAAGGAAACACTATGTGTATCCTACAACATGCATGCATTTAAATTTATAAGAGTACAGCAGTCAGACCTTAAAAGGATGCTTTGAAGAAAGGAATGTCTTGAAAGAATGAATGCAATGTAACATAAACACACTGAAAATGACAATGCATATAAAATACCAAAAGAGATACAACAATTATCACATGATAAATACTATAATGCTAAAGCTTAATTGTATTACTCACCAGTAATTTGCAGAATCTTGCAGAGTGATCAGAGCACATTAAGAGTTCACAGCTTCTCCAACAGTTCACTGAGAATCAACATTGCTTTCCAGCAGTTCCAATAGTGTAGTCAATTGTTTAAAGAGTCTACACTCTGACAAGTTCATGAGTACATGCTGGAAGGGGTATCATCCTACTAAGCATAGCAACTTATGTTATGCAGACATAACAATCAGCCCTTCTGTACTTATTAAATGCATAAATTTAAACACCCATTCCAAATAAACACACATTGCTCTGAACCACTACAGCAATGGAAAAAAAAATGAATCTGAAACTGTGGTATATTTAATAAATTAACAGGGTTTAATCAAATAAGCTTGGTTCACTTGCCATTTCAACTTAATCTGATCTGGTATACAAATAACCAAAGGTGGACAACATGTTCTGTGTAAACACTGCCTGAACAAATTACAGCTGATCACGTAACAAATAAAGGAAGCATCATGATTTTAAATAATAAAATAATAATAATAATAATAAATCAAAACATAACATCTTATTTTGTGATTTTACAACTCAAAATGATCAGATCTGTTTTATATTGATAGACAAAAGAGAAAAAGACAAAACAGAAGAAAAAATAAACTTTGTAGCACCATTTAATTTTTTTCTTTACCTAACAGCAGTAATCTTAAAGTATATATATACTGTGTATATTAGGTCAATCTGTCCAATGGAGGTTGCTTGACCAGTTTTAATTTTCCTATTTTTTTTTTTACCTCTGTGTATTAGTATTGCAAAACTTAGGTTTAACTACAGTGTCGGGTCTTTGTGTCAAGGGTCACAACAAATTAAACAAACATTTATGGAAACCTCGAAACTTCATTACCTTGGCTCAGGATAGTCCTATAGTTCCTTGAAATAAAATAAAAAAATACATCCAGTGCACATTTTAAAGGGGTCATCGGATGCCCATTTTCCACAAGCTGATATGATTCTTTAGGGTCTTAATGAAAAGTCTATAACATATTTTGGTTAAAATTTCTCAATGGTAATGTAAAAAAACTCCCTTTTTACCCTGTCAAAATCAGCTCTGTTTTTATGAAGTTATTCTAGTCCATGTTGATTTAAATGCTAATGAGCTCTGCTGACCCCGCCCCTCTCTTCCATGGGGTGATGAGCACTACTGTTTACTTTAGCTAACTAGCACGCTATTAGGAAAGGCGATTTTGCAAAGATTCATAAAAAACCCTTATACTCACTTCTTCTGTAGGTGAAGCTGGATCACGAATGATTCGCGCAAGCATAGATGAATTTAGGCAGATTGGGGATTGGCGCAATCAAATCAAAACGAAAGTAACATTAATCCTCTGCGTCTTCAGCGGCTCAGATGTGGGGAGTAAATGACGACTGCTATGTTCATTATTATATCCAACAACAAAACACCTCAATTGCTTAATCGGAGACGTTCTTGTCTTCCCCTGCACCGGAGTCGGACAGCTCTCAGCTCACTCAGGGCGGGTCTAAGGTAAGACATCCTTGTCAATCAACTATCGTGGGATCGGTCTGTGCAGAACTACGTCGTTCTGACAGGAATCCCAGAACAGCCTGATTTGAGAGAGAGGGGATTTTAAAAAAAACACTGGGTGGATTTTTATCATTACAGGGTGGATGTGTACACACACTTCCAACACACATTTATGTTCAAACAACTTGTAAAGTGAATTTTGCATCCCCTTTAAAATAATAATAAAAAAACTGGTGGTTTTGCAAAACCAAAACAGAGGTAATCGCTCAAAAAAAAAAAAAGGAAAATTAAATTGGTCAAGCAACCAACTTTACACTTGAGATGGATTGACCCAATTAATATATATAAAAAAACATGAACTAATTTAACCTGTTAACCATAAATAATAAACTCATACACAGTTATGTTACATATTTTTTATGTATATAGTTCTCTCTGCCTGACCATACCAGCTTTTATTCAGGTCTATATTCTCAGCACAGTCTCTTCCGCACATTTATCTGGCCGATGTGTGATCAGTGGGAGGGGGGTGATTAATGTGTCATCTCTGCTGGTCCAGATTGCTGCCCGTCAGCAGGTCCGCTCCACAGGATCTGTTCAGCAACTCTTTCAGTGCATCATTGACATCTGTATTAAACACGCTGCTAAAGCTACAGTTTGGGAAGGTGACCTGGAAAGAACCCACCACTTCTTGTACCCACTGTAGCTCAGCACACAGCTCCTTTTGCAAGGCCTCATATCGAGTCTGCCTCTCCTTATATCGCTCGCTAACTCGGCTAACGCTGACATCCACACTCCTCATGTCTTCGTGGACGCCCCTCCTCTGGGCCTCGACTTTACGAAACTCATAACGGAGCTGGGACAACTCATGTCTGATGCTTTCGCTTTCTTCTTTGTACCACATCTCCTTCTCATTGTAGATGGACACTAGTGCATCAACGTCTTCCTGCAGGGAGTCGTGGGCCGACGCCAGCTGGCAGAAAGTGCCCTCCATGGCCGACACGTCCTCCTCCACCTGTGCGAAGCGTTCAAAGTTGATGTAGGTGTTGTTAGGAGGCATACTGGAGTGGGACTTGATGGTGTACTCTTTGAGACGTTTCGTCTTCAGCTGCCTACGCTCTCTCTTCCTCTCTGGTGCTTTGCTGCGTTCCTCTTTATGCTCGTTAGACTGCCAACAGACAATGGGGTTAAGACTGAGAGTAATATTTAAGGACAGAGTGAGAGAAATTTAAGAAATCAATGCCTATACATGTCTTTCAAGAACACAATCACAAGCTCATAACATACCTTAATCCAGGGGTGGTTCAAGGCATCTTGAATTGTGAGTCTCTTTCTGAAACACACGATTAAGATGGTAATTTATGCCATGTTACTTGCAACAAGCACCATATATTGTTTTGTCACAAACACAAAGCTCACAATCAAACACACATAGCCTTAGATGATCTCAGCCCTCTGCACTTACTTGGTGTCCTTTTCCAGCAGCTGTCGTATAAAATTCTTGGCAAGCTCACTGGTGTGGCCAAAGAATTCATCATCAAACTCATAGTTCATGGCTGAGATGTTTCCCAGAGTGTCTTGCTTCGTTTCTCCTAGGAAAGGAGATGCCCCACTCAACCTACATTCAGAAAGCATATTAGCAACATATTAGATCTCATATGCATTTATAGGCTTGAAAAAAAAAGTTTTTGTGTACTTACAGAATATATGTTATAACACCAACACTCCTATAAAAGTAAAGCATTTAAGTTAATTATTAACCATTTAAAAAAAGCTCAAATTATTGAGATATTTACATTTAATTAACATAAAAAAAAAGATCCTTACCACATATCTGCTTCCAGTCCCAGTGGTTCATAATTCACAATCTCTGGAGCTGAAAACCATAAAAACAATATGAAGTATAAAAAAATCATTCTCAGTAGAGGAATAAATCATTAAAAGAATAGTTCCCCCCCAAAATTTAAATTTGTGGAAAATATATACTCACCCTCAGACCATCCAAAATTAGTTTGTTTCTTCATTAGAACAGATTTTATGAAATTCAGCTTTAAATCAATGGGTGCCGTCAGAATGAGTGTTCAAACTGCTGTTAAAAACATCACAATACTCCACAAGTAACCAACACGGCTCTGGTCAATCAATCAACAAAAAGCGAAAGCTGTGCGTTTTGTAAGAAACAAATCCATCATTAATGTGTTTTCAACTTCAAACAAGGCCTATATCCATAATACTGATAATATCTGAATCAGGAGAGAAATATGCACCGTTTACAAGCCAAAATAGTCCAAAACAGTTCTAAACTAATATGCTGGTGGATCATTTTCACTGAAGGAAGCGTTACTATGGATTAGAAGTGCTGGTTTTAAGTTAAAACATCTTAATGGATTTGTTTCTTACAAACACACACTTTCCCTCACTTCACAAGACGTTAATTGATGGACTGGAGTCGCATTGATTACTTGTGGGCTATTGTGATGTTTTTGTTTCAACTCTCATTTTAATGGCACCCATTCACCGCAGAGGTTTCATTGGTGAGCAAACGATGCAATGCTAAATATCTCCAAATCTTTTCCAAAGAAGCAACAAACTCATCTTCATCTTGGATGGCCTTAGGGTGAGTAAATATTGTGAAAATTTTCATTTTCGAGTGAACCATTCCTTTAAGTATTTAAAAAGTGTGTTAGGGGTTATTCACACAGAACACATTTTTGCTGCTTTTGTGCTATTTTTCTATGTAAACATGCTAGACGAACACGTTTGACCGTTGCGCTCACATCTTGCATCGTTTGCAGCGTCTTACTCATGATTGCATTTTCAAAATGCAGGACTCACGTGCATTTTAAGAAATGTGTTCTGTGTGAATGGTCCCTTAGTGTGCATGTTAAAGGCTGCAGGCTTTAGGGTTTAAACAGAACATGTATCATACCAACAAACTCTGGTGTTCCAAAGATGTTTTTAAACTCAACCCCTTCAGCAATCTTGTGGGCCAAGCCAAAATCAATGAGTTTGATTCGGGGCAGAGGAGCATTCTTATCCAGAAGCATGATGTTTTCAGGCTGCAAACCGGAAAATAAATTACACACACAGGAGCACACCCACACTCATAACCAAACAAAGACACACTGTTCTTCTGACAGAGCATTTTGCAGCACTCCACATCTGTCAGCGCAAATGTGTTGTACTGTAATATTCTGGAGAAGTGTTATGAGACCAGTGGGTGTACTGTACCTTCAGGTCAAAATGAGCAATATTTCTTGTGTGCAAATAGTGCACGCCCTCTAGAATCTGTTTAATAAACTGTGTGGCTTCCTCCTCACTTAGAGACTCTTTCTCTGCCAAAAAGTCGAAAAGCTCTCCTCCAGACACCCTGCAAATATACATAATCTCCTCTCAGTAACGATATGTAGTTGAACAATTTAATAGAATACGCTCATAAAATATGATCCAAGTCCAAACTTATGTAATAACAAAATTATTTATATAAGCATCGATACAAGCTCTACTCACAGCTCCAAAATCAACACCACGTCTGTCTTGTTCTCAAACACGTCATGTAACATGACAATATTGGGATGGTGTATCTGCTGTAGGATGTTGACCTCTCGCTCAATCTCTTCTTGGAGCACACCTCGCCGGCTAGCAATACTCTGACGCTTCTTTATGAACTTGGCTGCAAAATCCCGGCCTGAACACTTTTCACGACACTGCTTAACAATTGCAAACTGCCCACTGAAAAACACATGAACAGTTATAAAACACACACTGACACAAGCAACATACCATAATGCGTTGCATCCTTTAAGTGTTTATACTGTATATAGACACTTAAAGGCCAATGTATATAATATGTATTTTATTTGATATTTTTTCATTTGTACACTGCAGATTGTTGTTATATTCAAATCATATAAGAGACTCTCTGATCTTCATTAGAATTGTGCTGGGATAAAACTTTTGGAGTCAGGCGAATGACCCCGTGCCCCCCTATTTAGCAACTATATGAATCCAGCTGTGTAATGTGTATCATACGTATTGCAGCAATCAGCAAGTATATGATAAACCACCAAGTAAACAGCTATTTTTTTTTTACCTGCCAAGTTCTTCTCCAATCTCATAGAAATTCTCGACCTGCTGCTGCTTGAACACAGCCATTGTGATCTTATTTAAGAAAAAAAAAAGATTATTAGATTTACTGGACTCATAACAAATAGTATGCACACAAAAATGTATAGGCCTAATTGTTTTATGCTATCTCTATGTCAGAAATCAATTTAATGCATATACAGTACAATAAAGCTAATCAGACATATACTGGTTTGTTGTGACCTAAATATTTAATTCATGATGGTGGGACAAATTTAGATCTTACTTTAGTGTGCAAGATAAGGATGAGGCCTCACCTATATTTAGCCTAAATTTACCCAAGGAAATCTGGTGTCTGGAATACAGAAAAAAATGGAAAACTCACAAAATGCACCATGGAAAAAGTCTATTTTGACAGGTATTTTCTAACTGACAAGGTATGCTTCCCATGTTGTAACACTTCTAATGTGCATTAGCTGCTTCTCTCGAAAAAGAAGCACTTTTTACCTGAAAAACACGACTATTGTTCATCCTGAAGGTAGTTGTGATCATTACAACACCGGCTAAATAGCAGATCTCTAAAAATAAGGTGTAATTTCACTCCCTTCATTTGTTTTTAATTTTCCAAACTGTAGAAAATTAAAGAAATTAAACGGAACTGCAATAAAAATCATCAAATGCGCTCCCCACATACTAATCTAACGAGTTCGTGTGACAATTGCATGTCTAATGTATTTATTAAAAGTAAGTAAAAGAACAAGAAATGTACCTACCTGTCATTACCAACAACTATGTTACGTTTCTGAATCCTATCATGCGCTCACGCGACTCTCTTCACAGACCACTGGAAAAGAGCACGAGTCCCGTCCAGCAGCAGCGTGTTTCTAAATGTGGACACGCCACCTGTTGAACTCGTGCCTGAGCATAAAAACGACAAGATTGACAGGCTTGTCCCTTGACTAAAAAATAACACGACATAAGAGATTATTCTGAATTATATCTAGGTTGGACGGTCGTTGCTGTCGCGGTGGGTCAAAGTCAGAATGATAAATGTTGTCCGTTGTCTCACTCTTCTATTCTGTTTACTGCTGACATGTGCTAAAGCTTATCATTTTAAACACGTGACAAACAGTTGTATGTAGTTTTTGTAATGACGTAATAAAGCAATTGCAAATACTTTTAAGTAAATAACAAAAACGAGCATGCCAAGTGTTTTTAGTATGTATTATTTGCCACTGTTTATTTTAATGAGATATTTACTTTGACATTTTTCACTCGTTACCCCATCAAAAAGATATAAATGTATTGGATTTAATTCATTAATTGGAAACATTCCTCATAGAACAGCATAAACTGCTTCAGCATAAATTTAGGACTAATTCCTAACTGATTCTTTTTTTCTATCATTTAATCTAAAACACTGTTAAAATTAAATGTTACATAAAAATATATGTACATATCTAGCTGACATGCAAATTGTGAGGGCTAATATTAAAATTATAAATCCATGCCTGTGTCCCATTGTCCTTTATGCTTTGACAATCAAAATCATCAAAATGTATCAAAACATGGCAATAATGTGAACTATTTGACATTGCTAGTATGACACAAAAAATAATAATAAACCTCCGAAATGCACATATATATGAAGAGTTCAGATGCAAAAGCCTCTTAAATTTTCCATTTAAAATTTTCTTCTAAGATGAGCATTTTTATCAGGCTCCTATATTTATGTTCAGATATTTCACTTAAATGGCAATGAAAAGAACCTATTCACTGCCATTAAAGTGAAAATACTGAACCTCCACATAAGAGCCTGATAAAAATGCTCATTTTAGAAGAAAATTTCAAACTTTTGCATCTGAACTCTTCATATACATATTAATACTTTAAAAGTGTGCAGTGGTTAGTTCCTGATCCAATCTGTTTTCCAAATCCAAACAAGGTTTTTAATCTTTGATATTTATACATCAGAACCTTCCAAAGATAGTGCAACAAAATCACATTGAACCCGTAAGTCATTACTGACTACAGGCAGATAAACTCAAACAATAGAACCTTTTACATTTGCAAGATCACACATTTACGTAGGAGGAAACTAAGCAAATGAAGTGTGCCAGTTTTCCTGTTGCAGTGAGTGAGTGATGTTATGAATGTTTGACAGTGGAAAGTTGGCTTTACTGGATGCGTGCAGTGGGTTTGTGCAGGGAGGGAGATGCTCACAATGGAGCAAATAGAGGCAGCCTTGTACCAGAAGATGAAGATATCTGAGAAATTAAATGAGAAGCAGATGGAAAGAATGGAGGGAACAGGTGAAGACCACACCATGGACAGAGGACTACAGAAGGAGCACATCCTCAAGTGGTTTGTGGAGACTCAGACTGTGCTCATCTTGTGTGATGGAAGTTTTCCGCCCTGGTTCCAGGGCTTCATCTCCAGACAGTAAGAACTACTGAGAGATAAGAGGTTTAGTAATTGATTTATCATGAGCTGTAAAAGCATCAGTATAAATTAAATACTGTAATGGTGAACGAGATGCAAATGTTTATGATTGTGAATTGAGGCGGGTGCACTGTGGTAACTGTTGCTGTTTGCAGTGAAGCAGAAGATCAACTCAGAGACAAGAATGTTGGTTGCTTCCTTATCAGACTCAGCGAAAAAGCCATTGGATATATTCTTTCATACAAGTAAGAATAACCATTTTTTTGTAATACTACCATAATATCTCATTTGTTAACATTCTTAAATGCATTAGCTAACATGAACTAACAACAAGCAATATAAGAATTAATTAATCATCTTTAACATTAGGAAATAAAAATACAAGTGTTCATTGTTTGTTCAGGTTAGTTCAAAGATGGTAATATAATATTTAAAAATATTTTAAAATTTTAAAACCTTTTGAAATGTATTAGTAGATGTTGAAATGAACAGTAACTAAGACAAATCAATTCTGTAGAAGTACTGTTATTTGTTAGTTCATGTTAACTAATATTGACAAATCAGACCTTATTGTAAAGCGTTACTAAATTTAGTGATTTTAAGCAGATCCTATCTTATGTTAAAACCCCTAATAAACTAGCTAATGATTCTAACCTTTAAAAAAAAACAGTTTGAAGCTGCAGTGTTTTCAGTTGTTTCATTTCTCTAATGCTTTATGCTGACAGAGGACAGGATCGTTGTCGCCATTTCGTCATAAATCAAACCAAGACTGGCCTGTTCGTCGTTTCTGGTGATTCCACCACTCATAACAGTCTCACAGAGCTGATCGATCACTTTAAAACCACACCGATTCAGCCTTTTGGAGAGTACCTGACATATAACACAGATATGGACTCTGTGGAAGAGGTATCAATCATACTTTGCATTTTTTTTAAAGGTGCACTCAGTAAATATTCTTCATTAAAAAAGTCTTATGTATAAATAAATGAATAGTACTTTTAAAATCATGTTCAATCACATTAGATGAAGAATCTATTTAATATAAGTAGCCTTTATTTGATCACATGACCAGCACACTTTATCTTGTTATCTCCTTTTATTAGACAGATTTGCTTATGGAAAAAACAAACAAATCATGGTTAACTGTGAATAAATCATTAATGGCATCGGAAGGGATATTGTTTGAGTGTAGGGCATATTGGCAAGCACAAAATACTAATACAAAGTTTACCTTTAAATACATGAAAACAAAGAGAATATCAACATTGTTTTACAATGCATGTCCTTTTGCATCGTCATTCTTCCAGGATGGCAAAAATGAGCTTTATGATGTGGTTCAAAATAACCCCAGAGTCAATGCGGGTGTTAGCGTTAAGGCTCTAAGAAGTTTATGGGAACAAACTAGCAATGTCCCGCACAGCACGCCTCCTGTTCTGTATTCTAAAAGTGGCCGGAAACTCGCAATCTCCACCTCTATTGACAGGAACAGCCTGTCTCAGGTAACCAAGTCAGCTCTAGTAACCATGGCTAATTCTATGATGTAAAACCTTAATACATAATGTTGAAATTCATTTATATGTTGTAAAATCATTAGGGTACGAAAGTTCCACCATTGCCAAAGAAGAATACACCACTTCGGAATTCCTTAAGCGCCGGTTTTCCTGGTAAAAATCCATCACAAGAACAGCACAGCTTTTCAGAATCAAGGACACCTGGAAGGTCAGGTGGCGATGAGAGAGCAAACGGCAAAAAAAGTGATACCTTTGACACAGAGGGCTACAACTCTCAATTTAAGTTGCCTCTCCACGATGAAAACAATCAGTCTTTAACCTCTAATTCTTGTAACATTATGCCTTCCACCCCTCAACAACCTCCTTTAGCTCCACCCAAAACAGCCTCCTGCTCTTATGCTGTCCTTGATCTTAAAAAACGCAATAGTGGAGCCTGCCGAGTGCCCTATACTGACCAAGAAGCCCTACAGCCCAACCCACTCTACCAGACTTCATCTGTGGTGTGTGCTGGAGAGATGGACCAGCCCGGGCAAGAATATGACAACCGTGTAAAGCCCATTGACAACATCCTTTTAGCAGAAAACCCCTATCAAGACATACCTGAACAACGTGACAGTAATACCTATGAACACATAACTGAGAGCAACACCTATGAGGACATCCGGATGACAGACAGCAACACGTATGCAAGTTTGGATGAAATGCAACCCCACACACCAAGCATCTTGGGCAAGAAGGTGAGACCTGATGTAATATCAAAGAAATATAAATAATTTTTGTACTGGTTATTTAGTATAAAAATTAAAGAACTGTTATTATTTACAGAATCATAAGTGGTGGAAACTTCGACTGGAGAATAAGAAGTAATAGTCATCAGGTGAATGCAAAAGCTGAGAAAAATATTTCATTTAATGTTTTCATTTAATATTTCATTTAAAGTCATTTGTTATGGTGGTGTGCACAATATACACATAACTTCAGTACAGTATGGTTTCTACACTTACAAAATACTGAAATATTTTATGCAAATACAATGGTACAATGAGACGGTTATGATAAAACACCTGCTCTGATTATATCTATCGTTATGACTGAATTTCCCACTATTTTCCCAGGACTTTATCTTTCAATGTAGACTAGACCTGCGTAATTTAGTATTTTTTAATTAGTATAGTGCTCACAGCCTATTATCGTTTTCTGTAACCCTAATCCAGCAATCCACACTGTTTGTATGATACAATAGTCTTTCTCTACACATCTGAACCCATAACTGAATGAAGCATGGGGAAAATATACAATGAGTGTTCTGTATGAGGTTAGTATTGAGTAGATTGTGCTTTCTATCTCCTTTAAAGTGATGTGTTTCTCTATTTTATATTCATATCGAATAAACTGTAGAAAAAAAGTTTAGAACAGACCTTCTGTGATTTTGCCCACCACTATTGCTATGTGATCCATTGCCATTTCGGATAATAGCTGACTTAATGGATAGTGACATAATCACATCTCTGAGCCACTGAGACATTTCCAAATGGTTTGGACTCTAAATATCGTTCCACTTACACCACGCCAATGCAGGTCAACTTTTAAAGGTTTCTTAACAGCCTTATGTTATATAATAAACTGTGTTTGCATTTTTTAGCCATCAAGCTTGTCTTTCACTGTATTAGATTTATGAAAAACTTGTGATTCATGATAATTATACATGCTTATACTTTAAGTTGTACAGTACTCACATGATGAAATCAAGTGTCTTGAAGATCATGTTCTCAAAGTGAAGAAGAGCTTTCCATCTCCATCCAAGTCTGCTCACCTTCATTTCACTGAGGAGAACATGTTGACAGGTCATACGAGATAACAAAACAATCCCTCCTCATGACTGTTAAAGCCAAACAGTCACACACACCAACCTCAGTTTCTTAACCAGGGAAACATACTATGTTTGTTTGTCTTTTGACAGGCCAGATGTTCTAATCTGCTGTACTATTTTACATGTCAAGGTAGATTAAATGCAAACACTTTGAAAACACTGACGCAAAAGGAGATTTACTTATCAGTCCCTTTGTGGCTCCACAGCACACAGACTTTCTCAGGAACTGTCCGGTGATGAAGGTTCAGTGTCCTCCAGCAGGCGGGGACATTTACAAACTAAATGCATTATTCCCACCACACTTTAAATGTTTCCAGATTGTTTAAAAAAAAAAAAAAAATGGCATATGAAGAAATCAAATAGGCCTAAGGGAAATTTGGTATGAACAACAGGTTTGTCCCTAAAATGATAATCATATAATTTATAATTCAGAAACTTGACATAGATGTGGGTATTAATATGACAAAGCGAAACAACACCGCATCATGAATCATTTGGATCAAAAAGTCCAGTTTTACACAGACTTATGTGAAAGAAACAGGGTGTGTCTCAACACAGTAATAAATTGACGCTGCTTCGTTTCATTGCTCCTCCGTTCTACAGCCCGTGACCCGGAAATGCATCTAAGTACTGCACTGCGAGAACGGAGGAAACTTCCAAAGTTTCCTATGCAGAAGTGTTTTTTTTTGTTTGTTTTTTTTGTTGGACGAAACACCTAACGCACGTATAGATTCTCCACCCTCTTCACATATTCAAACATCTTGCTTAAATATTAAAAATGTATCACTGAACAAATCAGCGAATTAATCTTTCTAGTGAAAGGGTTTAAAAGAGAATAACTGCGATGAAGTAAAATCCCATTAGCAGTACCTTCTGTAGTTTTTCTAATTGACAATCAAATAAACCTGATCAGTTACAAAACACAGTAGGTTTTGTTGAACATATACAACAAGAGAAATAAATAAATATGAAAAATAGAAAAAGGAAAAAAATAGCATGAGATTGTCATAAATAAAGCTTCACATAGAGATATAGTACATTTAGCTATTTATTAAACTAAGAAGGAAACAAATGATTTGTATAATGGAAATTCTGACATAAAAAAAAGAAATAGTAAGTCATAATTATAAAAGTACAAATTAAGACAGCGAGTCACTATTTTGAGATAAATAGTCAAAACTATGAAATAAAAAGTAATATTTATGAAATAAAAACTTTTGACTGTCATAATCATTATGACAAATTCCTCATAATTTCAACTTTTTATCTTTATGACTTAGTACATCATTAGTTCATATTTCCCCCCGCTTATCCTCTTTTTATGTCAAAAGTATGATTTACCAAATCTTCCTTACCAATATCAAACCCTCTTTCGCTCGGTGACGCTACGGCGGACACGCCCAGCCTCTTCCTCCTCACTCACGCACTCACTCACTGTGAGCAGCAAAGTCGGAAACACAAGTTCAAGCGCATCTTTTATGTACCGTTAGCCGAATACCGTTACTCTGCTACCGAGCCAAAGCAAGGTAGCCAGACAGGAGAAACAGAAAACATGGCGAAAACGTACGATTATCTGTTCAAACTGCTGCTCATCGGAGACAGCGGAGTGGGCAAGACGTGCCTGCTGTTTCGATTCAGTGAGGACGCGTTCAACACCACCTTCATCTCCACTATAGGTCAGTTCAACTCTGTGCTTTCTGTGTGTACGTTACGTTAGAGGAATGCCTCTTATGTAGTCCTGCGGGAGGAGAAGTAAGCTGTTATAGAGTTACATGGAGGTTTACACACACATGTGACTGTCTGCTGAAGTGACAGGAAGAGGCCGTGGATGTGACAGCCTGTTCACTTGAGCTGTTCATCGACATGTGTTTTACTAGCGTTTAAAATGACAAACGCCCGATTTTACGTATTGAAATGTCAGGATCACTTGGAATATACTACTTTAATCTGTAATTTGAACAAGACGTTACGAGCATGCCGCGTTTGTAGAGCTAGCATGATTGCAGTGTGATTAGCTGTGCTGTGCTAGCGGTGTGTGCTGGACTGCACTTTCGTTTCTGTGGTTAAAGAGACGTGTAGTAGACTCACGTTTTACCATTAAACAAGAGTTCAAGAGGGCCAGAGCGAGCACTTTACTTGAGTAAGAAACTCCCCAAAAAATGGGTGTGTGTTCTGTCACAGGTGGCTTATCTCATCAACATCTGATCACCATGGTGATGTTACTTTTGTGATGGTACATCAGTTCTTACGTACTTTCACTTTAAAATCGGCATGAAATTAAAATGTATTTCATGCTGACTTTTATGTTTTGTAAATACATGTTATAGATCCTATTTCGAACAATTAATCTGTGCATGTGTGTAATATGTTTTTCATGTTCTAATCTCATCAAAGTGTCACAGTTGACTCTTCTGGGAAAAACGACAGATTTCTCTCTGGTGACACTTAAACCTCGCCCCTGCAAGCTCACATTCATCTGCCTTCACCTTTGAGTGCCACGCCCACATCTCAAAATCTCAAAATCACAAATCCAAGTCCTCACCCTGCATTTTTTCTTTTTCGGTAATCTGTTTCGGTCGGATGTACGTCACAATAGGAAGAAAAGATTTGTAGCTACTTCCTTTTCATGGTGATTTTAACACTATTACAGAAGCAGCATCTGTTTCTTAAGTCAGCGGACCTATAGTGTTATTATAGAATATGAAACCCTTAAAATCAGAATGTATACGTCACAAGAAATTGTACAAACATGGACTAGGTCACCAAGCTCAGAGTTTTTGACCAAGTTACTAGTTGTGATATTTTTGACACACCTTTAGGTAAGCCTGTCTCTACTGTGGTCCAGTACGTCATTTCCTGTGCGAAACCCGTGCAAGAGTTCCTTGACCTTTTGTCGTTGTTATGCCACAGACTTCCCCTATTGCCATGGACAATACTGCTGTGTCACTTCCTGTCCCATGTCCTGTCTGAGCTTTCACTGGTGGCAGGATTGAATGCCTCAACACACACTGCCAAGTTTTCTCATAATTGCCATAATCAGGGGCCACGTTCTGTTGCTACTGAATGCAACAGGTTTATATGCATGTGCAAAGCCTTTTGCAACACTGCAGCCATTGAGTCGGTCAGACATATGCTACACCATTCTGACCTTTCTACACAGTCCATCTCCATGGTTACGCCATGAAAACGTGCTATGCAACAGTCCCCTTTAAGTGGAAAGATTCGTGATGTGTTCTGAAATGAGTCAGTTTCATATTGTGTCATGATAGAACTGATTTCTGTTGTGTGAACGCTAGGTTTTGAGATCACTTAGGTTTTTGTTTCACATCACTTATTTCTAAACATTATTATTGCAGGGATTGACTTTAAAATTAGAACAATTGAGCTGGATGGGAAGAAGATCAAGCTTCAGATCTGGTGAGAGCACAAGTCTGCATTATAAAGCAAAGATGCCCAAACCTGTGAAAAGATTTGGTCGCTATAACGTATCACAAATGGGGGAAAAATAGGGGAAACATTCCATTAAAGCATATATTGATTTCTAATTTGTTTTTTGTATTGCTTTTGCATATCATTGAATTTGGAAAGAATTGGATAATATGCAGGACTTACATTAGCCCCACAACCCTCAATCAAATTTGATTTTTCGGCCTTTCTTAGTAAAAAGTTTGGGCAAGCCTGGTATAAATTATTACTGTGTACAAACTATATTTTAAATGTGTTTTATAAATTTGCCATAAAGGGATACAGCCGGACAGGAGAGGTTCAGAACCATCACCACTGCATATTATAGAGGAGCAATGGTAATGGTCTTATTCTCTTGAGCAAATAATGCTAGATATGCTTCTACACAGCTTACGTTGCCTAATCTATGTGTTTCTTTTCTGTCATTTTCACAGGGAATTATGCTGGTGTACGATATCACAAATGAGAAATCATTTGACAATATCAAGAACTGGATCAGGAACATTGAAGAGGTGAGAAACAGACCTAATGCATGAAGTTTTCACTTCATTTAAAGTGAGATTAATTTTCCCTCTGTCTGTTTTATTAGCATGCATCATCAGATGTGGAACGGATGATATTGGGTAACAAATGCGACATGAATGACAAGAGGCAAGTTTCAAAAGAAAGAGGGGAAAAGGTATGTATCAATAAAAAAAATATTTTTCAAATGACTGAAAATCTATTTTATGAAGCAAACCTCGGTCCAGAAACATGCTAGAACAAGCTAGTATGTAAAAATGCTGATGTGTTTATTTAAACATTTCCCTTTTTTTCTGCTCCAGCTAGCTATTGATTATGGAATCAAGTTCTTGGAAACAAGTGCAAAATCTAGCACAAATGTTGAAGAGGTGGGGGAAATTCTCTTGTTAAAATCAGACTTTTTTTGGAAAGAATTAGTTATCTAATGTTGATTTTAATTTATTTGAACAAGATTTGCATTTTTTACTGATCTAATCTAATGGTATGTTTTCTTCAATGCTAGGCCTTTGTCACTCTTGCTAGAGACATCATGACCAGATTAAACAGAAAAATGGTGAGAATTAAATATTACAATCATGTAGAAAATGTTTATCATCCTGAATCTCGGAAAGTGGTTAGGCTTAGTACTACTCCCTGACGACACAAATACAGAAATATAAGATGTTAATATTAGGGATGCACGATATGAAACATTTTAACCGATACCGATAACCGATAATTAAGTCCTTCTCATGGCCAATACCGATAACCGATAAGTTCACATTTTTATATTATAATTTTCATATAATCTGCAGTTTGTGCACCCAGGAGAATACAAAATCTAAGATGCACTGATGAAACTGATATTTTAGTAGCTCTGGCCTAACTATAATAGCAAACATCAGTCCTGACTCTTCAAATGTTTTTATTTTTTGTGCAAGGCACCACAATACTTGGTAACAGAAATGGTTTAACAGAACTATGACAGAAGAACTATGGTTTATCTGCAATTAACAACTCATTAACAACAAATTTATATTCAAATATTTAATGCATAAAGAAATGCATCTATTCAACCTTTTTAGTGCATGAGGATGAGGAAGTTATATAGGGACTTTAAGCAACAGCTATGAATGTAAGTAAGCTGTTACACCGCCGTAGCCGAGAACATAAAAATCATTAAACAACCTAAAGAAGAAGGCGCAACACGGCATTCAGTCATTTACAGGCAGCGGCTATTTGTGTAAATAGTAATGGATTCTATTTACACCAAGTGAAAATGGCAGTATTTTTTAAAGATATGCTATTTACACAAATGATGGATTATGAGGAGTATGTTTAGGCAATAATTACATTGTTCTCTTCACATATCTTTAGTCTCAGTGCTACCTGAAGTGCTGTTGCTAACAGGAGACATATCTTTGTACAAATGAGAAAAATCGTTAAAATTAGCTTAAGTTTAAAACATAATCAACTCAGATTAAATGAAAGACTAATGGTAGAATCGTATACTGATGGAATTAAATGGTATATACCATAAAACGCAACATTTAACTACATAAGCTGTCACATTGTAACGACTAACGATGGTTACAGCCACGAAGAAGCAGCTGAAGTCGCGAGTGCACAGTATGCTGTTGGAATGCTGTTGTCGTTCCAGCAGTGGAGGCTGCTTAAAGTCCCTAATTTAAAACTTGACGCCTTTTTTCCTCCTCTCGGAATCCTTGCTCAACATGCATTGCAAATAGCAATGGTATTTTCCTCCTCTGCCACCGAGGAAAACTTCCAGACCGGCGAAGACATGTTCACAAATGAAGATGAGCGCGACACAAGCTGAGAGTCACTGCAGTTTAAAGCTGCAGTCACTTGCACTCGGAAAGTGGATGACTCTCAGATAAATCAGAATGATTGATTGATTTACCAGCAAGCGTACTTTATCGGATCTAGTTATCGGATTTCATTTATTTATCGGAGCGATAAAAATGACGTCATTTTCACCCATATCGGTCGATAATTTATCGGTCCGATAAATATCGTGCATCCCTAGTTAATATTATTGAAATGTTTTTATTGTGTCCAAAAAAACTTTTAAATGTGGATTTATGTCTAACACTAATGCTGAATGGATTCTTGTTTGCTTGCATCTTTGTGTTTAGAATGAGAATAACCCTTCGGGAGGAGGAGGAGCAGTGAAAATCACAGAGAGTCGGTCCAAGAAGCCAAGCTTCTTCCGCTGCACTCTGCTCTAACCCGGCAACTTCTGCAGCCTCAGTGTGTGAATGATTTCATTTCTTTTTGTGTGTTTGGCGCGCGTGTGTGTGTTTGTGTGAGGGTTTACAGTACCACTGGACTTTCAGCTGTTAGCTGCTGCTGAGAGCTCTGGACTTTAGCCTGCCTCATCTATACGTATTGAAGGCCTGAAGAGAGTGTGCTAGATAAAGGACTCTTGCGCTATTCCCAAAACGTTCCTTTTAAGCCAAAATATCCATCTACCTACCCCTTAACCTCCTGGATCGGTCCCAGTTTAGTGTAGCCTAATTTGAATTTTGAAAACCTTTTTTTTCTTTAAAATAATTAATTACATATAGTCAATTTATAGTCACGTTGATTTTATATGGTTTATTAAAACACCATTTAATGAAGGAAAATATATGAAGAGATTACAGTATATCAAACAATAAAGATTGTGGACCTAAAGTAGTGACTGAAGAACCTGATGGTTTGACAGTTAAATATTGGTCAAACTGAAGGACATGCAATATATATATAATTTTTGTTGTTGTTGAACGTTATGTTTTGTTATATTTTAAGTCACCCATTTTATATGTACTTAATTGTGTTTTTAGTTACTTTTCCAAAGCCGCAATAAACTGTGGAATAGAAAGCAATGTTCCACAGGTCTTAGTCTTCCCCCTTTCCCTGACTTTATGTCATTAACTGCAACAGAGACCAAAGTAAAAAGAAATCGAAACTGTGATGGATACTAACAGTCAAATTTTCTCCTTCTTTTTCTTTCTTTTTTGGTTGTAATCTCTCATATATATTGAGCATGAAAAGGAAAGACAAAAGAATAAAGAAAGAGGGCTAGGACCCGTTTCCTAATGCTTGTTGAAGCAGCAGCCAGCTAGGCCCTGTATATTAGTATATACAGTATTACATTTACTAATGGTATTATATTTTTATACTCTATCGACGCAAGCATCTTTTACTCACCACTGCATATGAAGCACCTAAAGCATGTTAACCTGTGCTTATGTGAGATTGATTTATTTGTTAATACTTATTTTTTTAACTCGTTTAAATGTTGTCTCAGTATTCTGTACGTTGTCTTTTGTAATTCCCTCTTTTATAAGACTCTTATGAGTGTGAAGTCGTGTAGTGTTTACAGCACCACTGCAACAGTATCTATTTTTTTTTTTGAAGTCATGCACTGTTATTTGTGTGTATGTGGGTCTCTTGTAGAACCTCCTCACTTCATAAACCACTTAAAAGTCCCGCCTGTGAAGTCAGCCACAAGAGTGCAAGATCGTAATAGCTTGAATGTGTTCAAGTGTCCTTTGAGCTTACTGGGCTATTACCAGGCCCATGTGGAATTTGCAGACTTTTATTACTGACTCTGTGGGGGGACAAATACATGGACTTTTACATTTAAACATGGTTAACCAGAGCTGAGAGTACTAAACTCTCATTACCTTAGTGTATGAGAAATGTTCCAAATTCTGTGTAAATCTGCAGATCTTTCCATGTATAGATTCCATGTGGGCCTGTTACAAATTGAGAACACAAACTGAAATGCTGAGAATCAGCCTAGATATTTCAGAATTCACCTAAGTTACTCGAATGAATGATTGATTCTGCTGTTTATGTTTAAGGGTGTACGATTGCTCGAGTTCTGTTGGCTTTGTGCATCTGTTTGAAAGAACCCCTGCTCGTGCTCATGAGGCGTGCCATTTCCAATTAAAGTGATAGTTCACCCAGAAATTAAAACTTCATTAACTCACCCTCATGTCAGTCCAAACCTGGCTTGCTTTGTTCTGTGGAACATAAAAGAAAGTATTTTTGGAACGAGAGATGTGTGTGTTTTTTGTGCATACAATGGAAGTCAATGATTCGGTTAAAACTTTCTTTAAAATATGCTGATTTGTGTTCTGTAGAAAGTCATAGAGGTTTGAAATAACATGAGGGTGGGCAAATGATAACAGAATCATCCTTTTCGTGTGAACTGTCCCTTTAATTGCCCAGTAGTCATGTTTTGAATATGCATGCAGGCACATTTGCATATTTTTCAATGAAACAGTGACAGCACTCGGCCTCCCATATGAGCATAAAGTCTTACTGACCATTCAATGCAAGCTTTTATGTCCTATTTTATAACATGTCTTCCTTGATTTTCTTGTCTGTACTGTAATATGTCAGAGTTAACAGATTATGTAAAAAAGATTAAAATATCTTTTCTAAGTTATTTACAAGTGCCTGATTTATTCTTTATGATGCTTTACCATATGAACTAATATATATTATATTATTAGGAAAGATGTGAAGTTGTTGAGTAATAAACAGCATAACTGAAGTAAAATGTCCCTTTATTTTGAAAAAATGGGATAGTATCTACAGTACGGAGGTAGTCCCTGATTTCCCTTTTTGCATACCAGGTTGTAGCATTAAAATGACATACCTCATAAATATAAATGTATGAAAATATGCCTGCTAGCTAAGATGTCAATGCACAAGCACAGCTAGTGTTAGTTAGAATTGCTATCCATACTGGAAAACAATGAAAATCAACTTTTTTAACCTAGCACTACTGCGATGATCTTGCGCTTATGTCTGTGTGCCTGTCCTGTCTCTGGAGGGTCTGTAGTCATTGGTGTTGACTTCAAAGGCCCCAGCCAGGTCTTTCACACTGCTGGCTGCTCGAGGTTTATCCAGGATGTTCCCTACAGCCTTCGCCTTTCGTGGGTTAGTGTTCAGACTCTTAGATCTGAGTGAGGGGTACATCCTGTCCTCTGCAACATACAAGTGATCTGAGTCCGTCAGCTCCTCTCTTTTCTCTTCTCCTCCCTCTGTTTTGGTGCTTTCGCTATTTGCCTCTGACTGATCCTCATCTTTCTTCTTCTCCTCACTTTCCCCTTGTTGCATTTTTGTCCACTTGCTCTCCTTAGAAGATCCTTCTTCATCTTGGGCCTCTCTCTGTCTTAATTTCTCTAAAGATGTCTTGGGTGAAAGTCCGAATGGGGAGGGATGAACTTTGTCATCGAAGCGTGGAGGCCAGCGACCTAATGTTGGCGATCTGCTTGCTTGATCCTGTAGGCCGTGGGGCTCCGAAGCCCATGTATTCCCTGGACTACACAACCTCGGCTGTGCCATCGAGACGTACAAAGTACCACTTTGGGATCTGTTTTCGTACGAAAGTGAGTTACTTTGAGCTTCAGTTGGGTACTGCCTCAGAGATTGCGCCCTTTCCAGAGGATGTGAAACTGCTATGTCTATTCCAGCTTCTAGCAGAGGTTGTGGATCTTTAGGGTGTTGAGCGGAGGTGAGTTTTGGGGATTGAGAGGTCTGGACTCTGTCTTGTGACTCACAAGGAGAGATGAGGATGTCCACACTGGAGCTGGAGCGTGTCCTTTGCCGGAGGGGCACCACGTCCAGCGTGGGTCCATAGCAAGAACCTTGATGAGGGTTTAGAAGGAGGTCGCTGCTTCCAATACTGCCACGTCTCTCTGCGTGGCTCTTCCTGTCCCCTGACATCTCCTCACCACGGTCCTCGGCATCCAGGTGCCAGCGGTACAAACTGTAGCCGTCGGCGCTGTTGATGCTACCGCGGCGAAGCAGGCCAGATTGGTCCACGGCCATTGAGCTCCCGGACCGAGCACGGACCAGTTCGCAGCGGTCAATGCCAGCCAGCCGCTCTAGCGCGTGCATCATGCGGCCGGAGAACTCCTCTAGCTGAGCCAAGCGCAGGTCTACTGTCTGCAGAGAGGCTTTCATGGAGTGCTCTCGTTCATTCACCTCCTCTAGGCGCATGGACATGTTCTCGACTCTGCAACAACAAGTGTTTCAAATGGTTGTTTATTTTAACCTCAATAGTTATTCTAAATGTAGGGCTCAACAATTAGGATGCAAGTGTGCGAGAATTTCTAACCAGATGACAGAATTGTCGCCAGCAATTCTGCAAATTTGCCACCAAGACAATGTTATCTAGATGGATAACATACACTGAACAAAATTATAAATGCAACACTTTTGTTTTTGCCCCCATTTTTCATGAGCTGAACTCAAAGATCTAAGACTTTTTCTATGTACACAAAAGGCCTATTTCTCTCAAATATTGTTCACAAGTCTGTCTAAATCTGTTAGTGAGCACTTCTCCTTTGCCGAGATACTCCATCCACCTCACAGATGTGGCATATCAAGATGCTGATTAGACAGCATGATTATTGCACAGGTGTGCCTTAGGCTTGCCACAATAAAAGGCCACTCTAAAATGTGCAGTTTTATCACACAGCACAAGGCCACAGATGTCACAAGTTTTGAGAGAGCGTGCAATTGGCATGCTGACTGCAGAAATGTCCACCAGAGCTGTTGCCCGTGAATTGAATGTTCATTTCTCTACCATAAGCTGTCTCCAAAGGCGTTTCAGAGAATTTGGCAGTACATCCAACCGGCCTCACAACAGCAGACCACGTGTAACCACACGAGCCCAGGACCTCCACATCCAGCATCTTCACCTCCAAGATCGTCTGAGACCAGCCACCTGGACAGCTGCTGCAACAATCGGTTTGCATAACCAAAGGATTTCTGCACAAACTGTCAGAAACCATCTCAGGGAAGCTCATCTGCATGCTCGTCGTTCACATCGGGGTCTCGACCTGACTGCAGTTCGTCATCGTAACCGACTTGAGTGGGCAAATGCTCACATTCAATGAAGTCTGGCACTTTGGAGAGGTGTTCTCTTCACGGATGAATCCCGGTTTTCACTGTACAGGGCAGATGGCAGACAGTGTGTATGGCGTTCTGTGGGTGTCAACGTTGTGGATCGAGTGGTCCATGATGGCGGTGGGGTTATGGTATGGGGAGGCGTATGTTACGGACAACGAACACAGCTGCATTTTATTGATGGCATTTTGAATGCACAGTGATACCGTGACGAGATCCTGAGGCCCATTGTTGTGCCATTCATCCACAACCATCACCACATGTTGCAGCATGATAATGCATGGCCCCATGTTGCAAGGCTTTGTACACAATTCCTGGAAGCTAAAAACATCCCAGTTCTTGCATGGCCAGCATACTCACCGAACATGTCACCCATTGAGCATGTTTGGGATGCTCTGGATCGGCGTATAAGACAGCATGTTCCAGTTCCTGCCAATATCCAGCAACTTCGCACAGCCATTGAAGAGGAGTGGACCAACATCCCACAGGCCACAATCAACAACCTCATCAACTCTATGTGAAGGAGATGTGTTGCACTGCGTGAGGCAAATGGTGGTCACACCAGATACTGACTGGTTTTCGCACATTTTAGAGTGGCCTTTTATTGTGGCAAGCCTAAGGCACACCTGTGCAATAATCATGCTGTCTAATCAGCATCTTGATATGCCACATCTGTGAGGTGGATGGAGTATCTCGGCAAAGGAGAAGTGCTCACTAACACAGGTTTAGACAGATTTGTGAACAATATTTGAGAGAAATAGGCCTTTTGTGTACATAGAAAAAGTCTTAGATCTTTGAGTTCAGCTCATGAAAAATGGGGGCAAAAACAAAAGTGTTGCATTTATAATTTTGTTCAGTGTACACGAGGATTTGTTGAAAGTCTCGAAAGCATTAAGGGGCTGTTCACACAGAACGCATTTCTGCATTCCACTACATTCTTCCGCAGTGTCTCACACATGATGGCGTTCTGAAAACAGCACCCACAAGTTAAAAGTTTTTTTTTTGCTCCATTCTACTGTTCGCAAAACTCAAGATGCAACTTTTTAAAAAGATAGTCAAGACTACAATTTTCATTCCACTGACTTCCATTCTAGCAAGTGTGAATGCGGGACACAGGAAACGCGAGCTCATGTCAATTTTTGCTGCATTTCAATGTTCAAATTTGGTGAACTCTGACCTGCAACTTTGTATCACGTCAAGCTGTGTGATCAATAGAAGGTTTGATCTTTTATCTGAATTAAAGTATGCTAACTATAAATATGCAGAATTGGAGTGGAGTAGTTTGCATATTTTTACATTTTGAATGTATTATATGTTGAATTATGTTTAAAAAAAAAACAGCAGAGTGTGATGTCATATTATGAGCACTGCAATGTCTGTAGAAAGTCTAGTATGTCCACGGCATTACTTCAACGCTGCATTTTTAGAACATCATCATGAGTGGGATGCTCCAAAAGAGAGCAGGCGTGATGCAACGGTCAAAGAAATTCATATTTACTTAAAAGGGAATCAATTTGAAAGCAGTGCATTGGAGTGCAAAAACACATTCTGTTGAAAACTACATACCAGACAGTAATGTTTTACATCGCATACAATAGTTAAAAAATCTGTTTATGAATTTATGGAGTAATATTATAATTGTGTTTTGCAGCTTATTGCAAATGTTCCTTTTCTCTAAAAAGAAATAAAAAACAATGAATAAATTGAAATAAATGCATTGCTAACTACAAAAACTGATCATTCAGAACCACAAAAGAAGATCCTTATTGTTGAGCCCTGAAATGACATTTGCAGGTGCAGTTATTATTTTTCATCCAGTACCTCTGGGAAGTAATTCGGATTCGCTCATCGTTGGAAGACTGCGCCTCGTCCTCCTTCTCTCTGAAGTACTCCTCGACACACTGTTCCTCAAACTCATACAGACTCTTCAGTTCCTCTAGACTCAGAGTCAACTCTGAAAAAAGAAAAAAAATGTGTTTTAAAATAGGTTGCTATAAGATTGATACATTGAAGAAGTAAAAATGAGTAACAGGAGTAATAACTCAGTCCGCGGTCTCTCTCATCCAGCTCCCCTTCCTGTTTCTTCCTGCAGCGGCAGCACAGGCGCTTCAACACAATGTACATGTGGCTGAAGATGATGAGGGGAGGAGGAAGCACCGGTCTGTCGTGAAAAGTCATGATGAGCTGGTAGCGTTGGAACTTCCATACTTGGTTGGAGATGGATTTCACTTCAAAGAATGTGTTACTGTGAAAGGAATGAGTTCTCTCAGTGTTGTAGTGCTGATAATGAATCTATGAGGACATAATATTGCTACAGTACTATGGCTCACCATTGCTTTACATTACAGTGCTTACATTTTGTGTTTATTTTTTGACTCACTTGAATACAGCAATGAGCAGGTTAACCAGTAGGATGTTGGCTACCAGTAAGTAACAGGCCATGATGGCAGGTGTGAGCCAGGCCCCAGGTATACATGGAGGGAGCTTCTTCCCATCTTCATCATACATGTTTTCACCACAGGGTGCTGCCATACATTACAGAGGTTATGATCCAACCATGACATCATTCTAGTGTTTGATAATTACATTACAATTAATTATGGGTATAGTATGGGTATAGTGGAAGAATTTTACACTCACGATTAATCTCCATCGCATAGACTATGAGTATTTAAAAAGAAAGAGAAAAGGCACAGTTAAAGATAATGGAGAACTAAGCAAATATCAATCATTTCACAATCAGCCAGCCATCAAAATAGTGCATTAGGAGGGGAAGTTAAATATTTTAAAATAGTCATTGTTAAAGATTTTTGTGAAGAAAGGAAAGATACAATACCATTCAAAGTTCTGGGTAAGATACTTTTATTCATCAAGGAGGATGCATTAAATTGATCAAAACTGACAGTTAAGACAAAAAGATTTAACAAGTCTTCTATTTAAAAAATAATTTTAAAGTAATATTTCACAACAGTACAATTTTTACTTTATTTGATCAAATAAATGCCTTGCTGAATATAAGAGACTAATATAAAACTCATGAAAAACCAACCCTATAGACTTTTGAATGGTAGTGTAGGTTTGCACAATAAGTTGTGCTTTTTTTTCTTAGCCGCATTTTCACATACTTCTGTACAACTACCATCATTTGTTTTTATATGTTCTTTATTATCATTAAATTCTTCCAAAAAGAGTAAAACTCAGCACTTGAAATTCATTTGCACTGTATCCAAAATGGACTACATGCCAAGATACAAGCAATTTTCTTTTTATTACTACAAAGTGCAAAAAAAAAAAAGTACTCGCATACAAATGAATATTTTAGTCACACAGGACCTTCCTCAGTGGAGGAACAGGTAATGAATTTAAAGTATTACATTTGTACTCTTTTTGGAAGAATTTATTTATGACTTGAAATGAAATGTTATGACTTGAAATGTTTTAACCATATTATCATTAAAAACAGTATTTTTATTTATTTAATTTTAAAATTAAAATAGCAGCTATTTGTTCACCTTGTTTTTATTCTTTTTAAATGTACATTTATTCATTTTGCAGCTTACAAATGAGAATTACACAGGCACAATTTAACCCAAGTAAGCAGTGAAGTGTAAAAGTGAAAGAAAAATGCCAACAATCAACAGCTACAAGACATAAAGACATAAAACTCACAAGCAGGGCAGGTAAAGACTGGCACTGTCATACACTCAGTCCATCACACATGATTCAGCAGAGGGTGAATGCCATTGCAGTGTAAATGGCCACATGATCAGGAGATGAGACACGAATCTTTCTGTATAGTTCACAGATACAGAGAGGGTGGAATGGAGACGAGACGGATCATCCACACATGAATCAGGAAACAGAATCTTACTATGAATTCTAGTCTTACGGTCTATCGAGTCAGCAAACACTTCTCCATAGATCATCCAGTAGGGCATGTAGAAGATATTCCTCGCCAGACGCCACGTCGGCTCCTCGTCCGGGTGCAGGATGGCTTGACGTGCCACACCGAAACTCATGAGAACCACCAGCATGATCACCACAAAGTACAGCATGTCAATCATCTGCACACACACACACACACACAAAATATCATTATTCTTCAGAAAACAGAAAACAAAAGCTTTTGAGCCATTAATATAAGTTTTTCTGTTAGTTCTCACCATTTTACCAATCATCATGACATACGGTCCCAAATACTTGTTCACTCCAAAAATGTCAAGGACACGAATGTACCAGAAGATGATGTCTACACAGTAGATGACGCGTCCGTAGCCCATGTAAGGCTCATTCTGCAATCGCAGTAACAGTCCCATGAGGAACATGGTGATGGCAGCCAGGTCAGTGATATTCCAGTACTCTTCAAGCCATACGTTTATCTTCTGTTTCAGCTTTCCCGGCTCTGACATCAGGATCTGCACACAAACACATGTGTCCAATGAAGAAAAAACACATAAATAAGACAATATAGCAACACATTTTCTGTTTGTGTACTTCACCTGTCTAACTTTCTCTAGTCCAAGAGTGATGATGTAGGAGATGACGATCCATTCCTGCAGTGATGGCCATCTCTCCATTTTCACCAGAATGATGTAATTATATAGCATCAGGTATACCAGGTAGGCAGTCTGAGTAGATACATTAATCAGTTTTTTTTAAAATAATTTTACATAATTCTTTTTATTAATTATGTTTTTTTGCTTTTAAATAATATCATACCGTATTGAACCAGAACTTGGTAAACGGAGCGTTATAGAAATAGTATATCTTCTTCCCAACAGGCACTCGTTTTTGTTTCTTTTTACCATCTTCCTCATCGCCTTTCTTAGACACTCCGTCCATGCTCATGGTGCCATCCTGAAAATAAATACCCACCCTGAGAGTTTTACTCACTTTCACCTCATAAAGATCCATAAAAAACTAAGAAGCCAACGTAGAATCTGTATTCTACCATTCAAAAGTTTAGGGTCAGTAAAAAAATTTTTTTTTTTTTTATTGTTTTTTTTTACTGTTGTTGAAGTCTCTTTTGCTCACCAAGAGGGCTTTTATTTAATCAGTTACAGAAAAACAGTAATATTGTGAAATATTATTACAACCCGAATTATGGAAATGTTGGGAGGTTTTACATTTGAATGAAATGAAAACTAAAATACTTTCAAAATCACGTGGGCCAATATTTTATTCACAATAGAACACAGAGAACATAACAAATGTTTAAACTGAGAAATTGTACAAGTTTATGCACAAAATGAGCTCATTTCAAATTTGATGCCTGCTACAGGTCTCAAAATAGTTGGGACGGGGGCAAGTTTACCATGGTGTAGCATCTCTTCTTTTCAAAACGGTTTGAAGACGTCTGGGCATTGAGGTTATGAGTTTCTGGAGTTTTGGTGTTGGAATTTGGTCCCATTCTTGCCTGATATAGGTTTCCAGCTGCTGAAGAGTTCGTGGTCGTCTTTGATGTATTTTTCGTTTAACGATGCACCAAATGTTCTCTATAGGTGAAAGATCTGAACCGCAGGCAGGCCAATTCAGCACCCGGACTCTTCTACTACGAAGCCGTGCTGTTGTAATAGCTGCTGTATGTGGTTTTGCATTGTCCTGCTGAAATACACGTCATCTGGAGGAGAGCATATGTTGCTCTAAAATCTTTATATAGCTTTCAGCATTCATAGTGTCTTCCAAAACATGCAAGCTGTCCATACCGTATGCACTTCTGCACCCCCATACTATCAGAGATGCTGGCTTTTGAACTGAACGCTGATAACACACTGGAAGGTCTCCCTCCTCTTTAGCCCGGAGGACACGGCGTCCGTGATTTCCAACAAGAATGTCAAATTTGGACTCGTCTGACCATAGAACACTTTTCCACTTTGAAACAGTTAATTTTAAATGAGCCTTGGTTCACAGGACTCGACGGCGCTTCTGGACCATGTTCACATGGCTTCCTTTTTGCATGAAAAGGCACAGGCACAGTGGATTGTGTTTACCGACAGTGGTTTCTGGAAGTATTCCTGGGCCCATTTAGTAATGTCAATGACAGAATCATGCCGATGAGTGATGCAGTGTCGTCTGAGGGCCCGAAGACCACAGGCATCCAACAAAGGTCTTCGACCTTGTCCCTTACGCACAGAGATTTCGCCTTTTTCTCTGAATCTTTTGATGATGTTATGCACTGTAGATGATGAGATTTGCAAAGCCTTTGCAATTTGACGTATTCCACAATCTTTTTTATGCACTCTTTCACATACTGAGCCTCTGCCCATCTTTACTTCTGAGAGACTCTGCCTCTCTAAGACATCCCTTTTATAGCTAATCATGTTACAGACCTGATGTCAATTAACTTAATTAGTTGCTAGATGTTCTCCCAGCTGAATCTTTTCAAATTTTCTTGCTTTTTCAGCCCTTTGTTGCCCCCTTGCCAACTTTTTTGAGACCTATAGCAGGCATCAAATTTAAAATGAGCTCATTTAGTGGATAAAAGTGTACAATTTCTCAGTTTAAACATTTATGTTCTCTATGTTCTTTTGTGAATAAAATATTGGCTCATGTGATTTGAAAGTCTTTTAGTTTTCATTTTATTCAAATTTAAAAAATGTCCCAACATTTCTGAAAATGTTTTTCATTGTAATATATTTAGAAATGTAACGTATATATTTTTACCTTGCCAGATTTGTTATCATCCTCTTTGTCTTTGAGCTCTTCTTTGTCTTTGGAGTTTTGGTAAGACAGATCATCTCCAGTTCGGAAGTCTAGGAGAAGAATGGTTGGAGGAAAGATGATTCCAAGGATTACCTGTGAATGAATTATAAAAATGTTGATACAACATTTAGAGTCAGTGACATAAATATAGTGTGTTTATTTTGTATTGCAGACCTTGAGTCCATTGCTCTTTCCCACTCGCAGGCAGCCCATCCACATGTCGGTGAGCAGCATTTGGCTGCAGGTGTGGGCTATAAAGTCTCTGTGTTTGGCAGCTACAGCCAGTTTCAGACAGGTGGAGTTACTCCAGTTCTTCAGCTCATATGTCAAAAGCTTCATGGCCACCTGTTCATCATGCTTGTACGACTGATCTAGCAGCTCATATGCTAACTGACCAAATTCCCTGAGTGTGAGAGGGAGAAGAGAGATTTTATGAGAAGTAACACTGTTGTGTTCACAGTTTAATTAAGAAATGAAAACCAAAAACAGTTCTATTCTATTCTATTCTATTCTATTCTATTCTATTCAGCCACATGCAACCAAGTGTGATAGTAAAAACAATATAATATAATAAATGCTCACTTGGAATTATTGTCCAGATCCTGCGAGATGTCGTCCACTAGTTCGCTCCGTGAGGATTCGTGCGCCATGGCTTTATAGAGTTTACATGCCACCAGAGCTTTGGCCATGGCCTCCTCTCCCCTCTGCCAGAGAAACAGCGCCATCTTTTGGCGCTTCATGAGAACAGCCCACACCATCAGCTCATGGAAGGGGTACTGGAATCGACTGACCTCTGGGTCATCAACGTCAATATCGATTTCTTCCTCTTTCTTCTTCTTCATCTTCTTTTTGCCTTTAGGTCTTGGGTCATCGTCCTGTCGAAAACAAAACGAAGTGATTGTGTCCGTAAATAGGCTACTACAAGTTTTAGCTACCAGTCAAATTTATTTTGTGTGTGTGAGAGAGAGTATACATATTAATACTGAATACTTACAAAAAAATATATGCCTTTTTTATGTTTTAGTGGCTTACCTCCATACCCAGGAGTTTCAAAGCTTTGGGCTGAAAGAGAACAGAAAGAGAGAGAATCAGATGTTTTTGAGCATATTTGATTATTTAATAACACATTGGTAAATAACTGGTTAATCGATTTTATGTCTGTTTTAATTTCTCAAAAGTGTGGAAGCTGAGAAACAAGACCATAGACTAAGCAAGAACAACTAATTGGCCCATTAATTGACAAGTCAGTAATTTTTGTTTGATATTTTTCTGTAAAATAGAATCAGAATCAGAAATCATATATTTTTCAAGATTTTTACTATATGTTCTGTAAAATATTTTTGCTCTAAATATTGGAGTTTTTTTAGCCCCTGGAAAAGTCTTGGTTGGCCACTATGATATTATTAAGCTAAGCAGTTGTGTTAGGTATAATGTGTTTTCAGGGGGAAAAGACTGTATTTTCAGATATGCATGAATAAGTGTATAAGGGATGGTGGTAACTCACTCTCTTCAGTCCATAGAGGTTATTGTAGAGTGTGCGGAAACTTTTCCTAGTATAGTGACACCGATACGCTCCTCCCATGAGGTACTCCAGAACCAAGCCAATGTCAATCAGAGTGATCTGGTAATCTGGCGGTAGGTTTCCCTGGAAACATTCATTTCATAACACCATAAAGTAACTGCTGAAACTACTGAAACTAGAGTGAAATAAAACTATTTATGCAACGCTCACACACAAAACACACATACACAAATCCAAACACACAACTGCATTCACACACTGCTAAGAAGATTAACGTCTTATTCTTTAGAACAAATAGGCCATAAAATTACAGAAAAATACAATGTATGTTTTAACTCATTTTGATAACCTTGAAGACAAGAAAGACCATAGCACAAATTATTAATAATGAACTTTACCTTTTTGACATCTCTGACCACAAAATGCAATGTGTTGGTCGGCCCTAATTTCTAAATAAAAAAAAAATAAAAAAAACATAAAACCATATACGCAATTCAGGGAAAAGCCCATTAGGCTTCATCTTCTGTAAAACACACAGATGTTTGTGGGCTAAGTGCTTTCTCCTCAACAACAGATTGTTGATATAATAATGGATAATACTAAACACAAAAACATGACATTTTCAAACCATACTGCATGGAAAGCGAGAAGTGAACAGCAGTGACAGTTCTAATAACTGGACATGTGGGTCACATTTGTTATTGGTTATATCATTAAAACATAAAATGATAAAACAGAGAGTGGCTACGTGACCCTCTAATATTCCATAAATATATGATTGTGTGCTAACTGTGTTATAGAGCTCCTCCAGTCGCGGGATTGTCAGGAAATGGTGGATGTTGACGCCATTTTCAATAAGGAGCTTCACAAAATCCACTCTGTCAAGCACGAGTGCGTCCATCATGGCCTGCTCCAGAGAATTAACCTATTTTACCACACACACACACACACACACACACACACACACACACACACACACACACACACACACACACACACACACACACACACACACACACACACACACACACACACACACACACACACACACAAGAAATTTAATTGACCAACAAGAACATACACACACATATAGACAGAATTATTTTAATTAGAATATATACAAATCCAGTAATATAATAACAGCATATATCTTTAGTAATATACTAACACAATATTACTAAAGAATGAACCTTACCCAGTTAAGCAGCTCTAGTTTTCTAGGATCTGTCTCCTCTGGAGGCTCAGGTTTGGATTTGGCACCTTTGCCCTTCTTGGCCCTGGCAGGTTTACCCTTGCTGGCACGGGTGGTGATAGGGCTCTTTGGTTTATCCTGCTGGCTCGTGGATGAGGTGGGCAGGGACCCAGCAGGCTGATGATATAGACATGTAAATATGTGCTTGATAACTTTATAATACTGAATACAAATACTACAATATGTATGTATGCATGTGTATATACATACAGTATATACATATATGAATACTGAGTCTCTAGGCAATCTGTGTGCTATGTTTCCATTAACCCTTCACCTACAGGCCAGTGTTGTCCATGGACGAAGATTTGACTGCGAGCAATATCCACACGGTTCCAGGCCAAAGCCAAACTCAACTGGTCTGGAGCTGAGGCATTTGTGCCTGACAAACCCAAAGATTTTTAAAAGGAATAAGAGAGAAAGAGTTGCATTAAAAATATTTTGTTTTGATACAAACAATGTACTTTTCAGCAATGTTACATTTCAATTTTTTCAAAATTGGTCCATATTGTACACTGTGTGATTATGTGGTCTGAACAAGAGTTCACCTTTCAGCAGAGCAGTTAAGATGGCCATCTCAATATCCTGCTGACCCTCTGAGGCCGTGCGGAAAACTGTGATCTGTTACAGCACAAAATGTAAAACTGTGTGGAAGGCACGTAATGGCATACTACTTTTATACACTACATTATACACTACTGTTCAAAAGTATGTGGACAGTAAGTTCTTTCTTTTGAAAGAAGTTTCTTATGTTGACCAAGGCTGCATTATTATTTGATCAGAAATACAGTAAAAGCAGTGATACTGTGAAGTATTACTACAATGTAATATTTTTTTGAAAGGTCATTTATTCCTGTCATGGCAGTGCTGAACTTCCAGCAGGCTTTTACTCCAGTCATACGACCCTTCAGAAATCATAATAATCTCTTATCATTATCAGTGTTAAAAACAGTTACACTACTTAATATTTTTGTGGAAACTGTGATACATTTTTTCTGATTTTTTTTAATAAATAGGATGTTTAAAAAAAACATAATTTTTTAAAGAAATCTTTTGTAAAGTCCATATTGCCAAAATGTTTTTTAATAAAAATCTTACTGACCCCAAACCACTGAGAAGTAGTGTAACTCTATGAAGGACAAGCACAAATTGACCTACATGGTCACAGTACTTAACGAGAAATACAAATATGAAATAAACAATTATAGTATTTGCTTATTCACTTTTCCCTAGCTGTTTTTAATTATCATGGTTGGGCAGAAATCTAATATGTATTTGTCTGTATATATATATATATGTACGTTGAAAGACAATAAATGATTAGCTGGTCAGATAATATGTGAGCAATAGATAGATCATAATGATTTGTTCATGAGAGTGGGCAGTGAGTAATGCATTGTTTAAAACATGCATTTATATATTACATTATGCAAACTTTTTAAAAGGCTCCAAAAGATGACATATTCACAGCAACAGTAAAGCTTCTTTTGATGAATTTAATATCTTAAACTTCAAAAAAGTACGATCTGAGACATCACAAATTGCTACCCAGAAAAGCCAAGATGCACAAACATGTTTACTGATATGTGTTTTCTAAGTTTCTCATAGCTACTGTAAATCATGTGTTCTTTGCATGGTTTTGAGGAACTTGCCTCAGCGTCCCCGGGTTATGGAAATCATTTTAAACCTCATGTCTATATTTTCATGAAGGACAAAAGCACTCAATGGGATGACAAGGAAATACGATGAAAAATTGTGAGCTGGGTGGTTTAAAATTACAACATAGGAAAAAATAGCAAAAAATAAAAGAACAATGTATGATATGAAAAAGGCAAATGAGTCCAGATGAATAACAGTCATGTTTATTATCATATCTGTGAAATATAACACAATATAAAACAAAATGTTGAAAAAAATACACAGTATGCTTTATATTATGGCAAAAATCTTGAACAAAGTTGTCTTTAATCTGTTTTCTTGACATCCCATCCTTTATTTTACTCACCAGCTCTCTTTTCTTCATGCACTCCATCACCATGAGATAAATCTGCTGTGCCTGATTCCGGTTGTAGTTGAATGTCTTCTGTATGGTTACTAGAAGCTGGTCTCTAACACTATCATTAACCAACCTGCACCAGAACAAGGTAATGGAGACCAAGAGAAGGAGCTTTTAGAAACAGTTTTTAGAGACCAAAGAGGTTCAGTGTTCAGGGACCTTTAATATCACAAATACGTTTTTTTTTTTCAACAGCAGTAAAAACATACTTTTTCTCCTTTTATGCAGTCAATTTACCTCAGAAAAAAGCACTTGCAGAACTGCACCTTTAAAATTCTTTAATAATCACTGAATCATCATCAATATTTTCCTCACCCATCCTCCTCAGAGTACTTGTGAGCGAATGAAATGATATCTGATGCTCGGCCGCTGCCGTCGCACACAACCACAGGTACAGGAGGCTCCTCACGCAGACTCTCCAACACAATGGAGATTACATTCGGCCCTCCTTCAAGAATCAGACACACCAAAGGGACCCCATGACCCAGACCTGTACAAACACACACATAAAACACACTCATGTACAAATATGCACAAAATAATCGATTAGACATGAAAAGATGCTTTCAAGTATGATTAAGATGGTTGTTTTGACTGCAGTATGGGATGACGTCTGGACCTCCCTTTGCTGTCCCAGCCTCATCAGGAACTCCAGGCATAGGATGACAAAGGGAAACCCAGGAGGTCACAGGAGGCTTTCCATCACTAGACCAACAATCATGGACTCCAACAGTGTTTTGACAGTGTTTCATTCCCTTTTGACTTGATGGCTTTAACTTTCTTCAAAAAGCTGACATAACTACTAAAAGTTGACTTACGTGTGTTGATCTTCTGCAGAGAGATGTGTTTCTCCAGCTGCCTGCGCAGTCGGACCTCCGCGCCATACTTTCCATGAGTGCCGTTGTCAGCCAGAATGAAGTGGGAATGGCTGTTGTTAAGCACAGAAAGTTTGCTGAGAGGGTTGGACATGGTTTGGTAAGGTCGCGTCACCTGGTCAAAGCAAAAACACAGACACAGTTGTGATACATCGGCCAAAAACCTTGCAGAAACCAAACCTGAAACATTCACTTATGCTGATTAAACACGAGTAAGTGCATTCCTGTGCAATGACATGAATGGCTTACGTCTCGTCCGATCAGATCCTCTTTATTTTCCACAATACCCCATGGTGCAATTCCGATGGCGCACACCTTCCCACGGGACTTTGAGGAGTGGTCTTTCAGCGCATCTCCCACATGCCGAATCACTCCTGTGTAATGTGAAAAGAGGGAATAAACATTAAATTATTAGTGTGTCATGTGATGGAGTCATTCGCAGTTTCTTGCACAACAGGAAAGCAGATGATTCAGTGTCTGAAACAGGAACAGAAGACCATTTAATTGATGTCAGTTAGGTCACACCATGACCATGGCTGCACTTCTCTGTGTTGTCAAACACCCACCTGTACTAACTCCCCCAGTGAAGATCCAGGCCCCAGTGGTAACTGCTGCTTTTATCAGGCCCTTTCCAAACACTTGCTTGAGTTTGGGTTGCAAGTCGAAGTTCTGCAGGCCTCCATGCACAGAGATCAGCAGGGTGGGCAGCTCCAGCTGCCATTCTTTCACCATCAGATGCAGAAGGTTATCAGGCTTGGTATCATAGGACACACGGATATACTGATGATAAACAAGGAAGAGAGGAGAGAAAATAATAAGACTTTAGGGGATCAAAAGTTCAGGATAATTTTTAGTATGACGCCCAAAGTGTTTGAGCACATTTTTGTGCAATGGAAAACAAATGAATCACATGGTTATCTGAAAAAATACCATGGCCTTGTTGACATGACCTCCTCCCTGGAATTCAATGATGCCGTATGCGTCAGTGGGCGTGGCTTGTGTGTGCTTAGCAACCGACCATTTCTCTTGTGGAGCCTCGGTCTGCACCCCCAGGCCTTCCTCTGCGCTCTTATTGGTGGAGCCAGGAAGAATAGCCACATGTTGGTTTACCAGCTGACCGCAACAACACCTACAATAGTTAGCAAAAAGGAAAAAGTCAATATTAACCGCAAAAGCATACCTTATTAATTTCTACAAGTTTATATAACTTCTCTTGAGGGCCGAATGAACAAGCATGTTTATGGATTTAGAACTATCATGTTGCACTAAGTTTAATTTATTGTATTAATAAAAGTACTTTGTAAATGAGTAAATCATCCAGTTTGTCTTTTCTCAAATTAATCAAAATTTAGCAATTTTAGTATTTCAACTTAGACTTATTTTGTTTCTATAAGCTGCCAATACAATATTTCTAATTTTGTAAAATATACATTTTTTCATTTAATGTTTGTATTTTATGTCAGTTAACAAAAAATATTTTGGTTTTAGTTTTAGTTAATTATAGCAACACTGTTACTCACTTGTTGGGCTCTTTGCTGGGGAATATGTGAATACACTCCCTTTTTAGAAATGTCCTTTCAATCCATGCCCTCTGAAACTGCAAGATACAGAAGAGGAGAATTTAAGTCATTTCATTTGGAATGTCAAAACATTTCCTAAATCTCTTTTGTAATCCATTACTTTAATTTTCTCAGTAGCTACAAAAAAGAACAAGCTGTTCTGCAGCTTATCTGTTTATCAAATTGTTTCTGACTAACAATATGTGGAAAACAATGAAAACAGCACACACTGTAAGAATAACTGTGATCATATATAAGTTACCTATATATACAGTGCACAAGTACGAATATGTGTGTTTAGGGTTTTCACAACAGCAGTAAAACACTCCGGGTAAATGAAAACACTTTAGACATATTAAAATTACGAAAACAGCTGAACCCTTCTAGGTCACATTACACAGTAGTACTTCTCCCACGCACAGTTGTTTACTTTCTATTCATATATTTGTTAAGAATTTTAATTGCACTTGTATTTAAGACAATAATACAAGTAAACAGGTTTGTGATACATACATACAAATATATAATAAATAAACCAGCTGGCACTATCAGCTTAATGTTATTTGTGTAACACAAGGATATTTACAGAAATACGCCTGACCTTCAATGCTCCAATAGCAAGCCAAACACATCACTCGAAAGGAAAATATCTTAAAAAGAAAAGTAAAATCCCCCCCAAGAAATCCTGCTGTGGAGGATCTAGCTTACAATATTCCACCAATAGATATCTGAGGTATATACCATCATTAACATTATCTCTTGAGCTCAAACTGACTTGCTAGACTGGCACTTACCCTTGAAAATAAAGAGAAAGACAAAAGGTTTGCATAATGGCAGGCTTGTCATGAAGTCTTCCTCCAGCCTGCCTTCAACTGCCTGTGGCCTTCATTTATGGAGCAGAGGTCTGGACCACGTGTGCTGGACCTCAGTCTCAGAGTCCCATGACCACTGAAGATAATCCTGCTGGAACCTCATGACCAGTCCACCGGAACACCACAAACTAAAGCCTACTCCGAGACGAGGGGCTCTCTAATCTGCCTCATTGGTCAGCATGCTAATCTCTCCCATTAGCCCCTCCACACCTCTTCTAATGCTGTTTGTTGAGGTAAACTGGGAAAGATAGGAATCAAATGAAAGATACAGGTGCCTCAAGTTCTTACTGAAGTCTTGTCAGTAATTTAGGATTTATATTGGAGACAGTAGGCATGTTTTTATCTTTTTTAGAAAGGTATTCTACAAAACTGTGTTGCTGTTACAGCACCATATTAAAAAGCCTCCCACACAAATCAAATTAAGCACAAGCGCTCTCATTCACAAAGAGCAGTATCGCTGAAACATAATCTGGCTCCGTCCCAAGTACATATGAGATTTGTGTTTAGACATCTGTCGACAGCTTTCGACATCTTTGGATTTGGGCATTTTAGAGCTTCATTTCTCCCAAATCCTAAAGGGTTTAGTCATAGAAACACACATGTGGAATTTCCCATGTGGAAAGTGAAGCTGCACAGTCACACAAACCACTCTCTGAAACTGCTCAAACAATATTTTTGGGAACTATCTTTTAGGCAAAACATTTATTTATTGCCAAAAAATATGATATACTTTAGTTGACTGAGTAAAACAAAAGAATGTAAAAAATAAAATGCATATTTTTAATATATTGTTTACATGGTGTTCATATATATATATATATATATATATATATATATATATATAAATTTTCAACTACACATATGGATAGCCACATAACCAGTATTGTCCCTAGCTTCCTGATAAAGACTGACTAAATTAAACAGAAAGAGTAAACCAGAAAAATCTGCTCCCACTGATCCCTAATTACAATTTAGTCCCTCAAAGCTCTCACATTAACACATGTCTACCCCGTGAGCAGCTACATAAAGGAGCTCTGTTAGAAGCTCAACTCATATAATCCTCATCTAAGCAAATCAAGCAAAGGGCAAATCAACTCTGTATGCCAATAGGAAATGAAGAGTAATGTTTCCACACTGTTTACGAGAAAGAAAGATAATACAGTAAATATTCTACAATGCAACAGGCTTCAGTTACAATGGATTTTGTAAAAGGTATTTGGGGTCTTTATTCAGAATTCCCATCCACTCATTATGATTGCCCCAAATCATATGATTCTGGGAGTTATTATATTCTAACATTATTACAGACGATTAAAAGTGCAGCTGTGAATGCTGATTACAAGCATGTATGAATTTGATAAAGAAAAATGCTGTCTGTCAGTTTGTACCCAGACAAGGATGGAACAGCCAGTTTACAGAGTTGGAAGGTCAAGTGAATCATGACATTGCTGAATTTTTTTAATGCAACCTTGAATTTTCAAGAACTCCAGTACATCACTTTCCATTCCCTTGAAAACACGAGCTGATTTGAAATGATTTCAGGTCCAATGTAAGCCCACTAAGTGTGTTTTGTCCACTTGTGTTTGGACTCTTTCCACAGAACTCTGCATTAATCACATAAGATTGAGACTTAGAGAGAACAGGGGTTTAAGCTATCCGGCCAGTGCTCTTTACTGGGCCATTATCAGAGATTAGAGGACAATGCTGAAAACAGGTTTTGTACGTGTGCACATGTGTAAGTGAACACTCAGAGACCAAGACCATCACTGGAATCAATGCATTCACCAAATAAGTTTACACAGATGGACCGAATCACTGCCGATATAAAAAGTTAACCAACAGAGACCCCAGTTTTGTTAACATTATAAAACAAGCCTGCAACATGCAACCAAAACATGCAGGTGCAAGAATTAGTCAAACCTCAAACATTTCCAGTCCTGAACAAATTCAGCATGAATTGAAGTGATAACATCACTTCAGTTAATTAGCCAACCCAAAGCAGAGGCATAGCCAGACAGTTGAAAGATGGGAACAATTCTAGGGGCTCACAACCATTTCTAGATTTCTTAAATAAGGGCCCAGATTTCTTAGCTGGCTCTGCTCCCAACCATAATTCGATACAGGTTTGTTTCTTCACCAAGATAACCCAGTTAGTTGCAGTAGAAATGAGGGGAAATTCAAAGCTTGTTGAGGTCTCTTACCTTCTGAGAGCCAGAGGATGTGCGTTTAATAGATGCATGCTTAAAAGAGCCCTCTTTGCCCTTTTTCCCTCCAAAGCCCCTGTTATCCATTTTTATGAGCTCCTAAAGTCCAGCCATCACCATCCAGCCTTACGGTCTCTGTGACCAGCACACAAAATGACCAACAACTGAACAGAGTGATGTCCAACTCTAGCATTCCACAGTCAGACACAGTGAGATGCAAATAGTATGACGCTGACACAAAGACCCCCTTCCCTGACTACCGTATGTGTGTGTGTGTAATCAGGCTTAATGGAGTTGCTCTATGAGTGATGCTCTTTAATGCAGGAGATTTATTAAATGGTGATTGAAGGTAAATCTGGGTGAAAGTCGAACAAAAATGGCTCTAATGCTAAATAAAAAAACGCATGGTTAGGTCATGACTTGGGAAGTATTAAGAAATCGAAATGCAGGGCTTAGCTGTGAATAGGAGAGTGCAGCATAATCACTCATGTACCAATGTTCAGGTGATGGGATCATAAAACAATCTGTTATCAAAATTTTTCATCATTATAAGTTAAAAACACAAGATTATAAAAATATAAAGTAGTAGGCTCAAAATGGTTACACAATGTAAGGAATAAAAGACAGGCATTAATTCTTGATAGCATTTCTGTCTGATTTAATGTTCAGAATCACTGAATTGCGAGCGAACTTACGTTGATGGTTTTGATACATTTAAGTTTATAGGTGAGAGCTAATAAGAATTAAACTCTGCAAAAACATTTGGGCCCGGTTTCAGACAGGGCTTAACCTAAAACAGGATTAGGCCATAGTTCAATTAGGACTATATTTTTATAAATGTGCCTAAGAAAAAAACATTACTGGTGTGCATCTTGAGACAAAACAAAGGCACTGATATATTTTAAGATCAGTCAATGCAAGTTTCTTTCATTTGAAACAGCTCAGACTTACATTTTAGTCTAGGACTAGGCTTAAGCCTTGTCTGTGAAACCGGGGGTTGAAGACATGACCAGTCAGCTAGTGCACATTCAGCAGTGCGTACGATTTATTATCCTGTTCAGTTGAAGGAAAAAGCCCATGGGGGGGGGTATTTCTTCAAAACAAGAGAAGCCAAAAACCATTTAAAACAAGTTTATTAGAGAATAAGCTAAATAGTAACAAACTGAAAAGCATTGGCATTTCTATGAAAATTATATATATTTATTTATAAAAAGAAAAATTTCATGTGACATCCAAGGCCTTGTGTGCTCCATACGTTTGTCAGTCCTCCACTGAGCAGGTTGATGTATGAAGGCTGGAGAACTGTTTCTTGCAATAAATAATATATACACAGTCCCCACCGCTGTGTGCCTCGTCTTCAATTCTTTTCATCCTTCCCATCAGCCAGCAAATTCAGTTCACTTCTCTTGCACTCTCTCTCTCCACCTTGGTTTCACTCAGCTGCATTAGACCCAGTGTCTATAACAGAGAAGAGGTTTAATAAGGAGGACTGCATCACAACACCCCAAGTATGAAAATATCGAACATCAGCAAAGTGAATCAAATGTCTTACTTTTGCCATCACATGCTACAATTTTTACTTTGTCCACCTTGACCAGATCCGTCACCTCTCGGAACTCGACATCATTTAAAACAAATGTCCAGACGTTATCGCAGAATCTGTATGTGTTCAGAGATCCCTGTGGATAAGACAAACAGCAGTGAGTTTTAGCATGTCACAGCTATGTCCAGTTCAAAGCAGAGCTAGTTATCTAAATAACTTGCATAAGCAGACAAAACTTAAACTTCTATTTTAAAGTTATTGTAGAGTATTAGCATTTGCTTGACTTACCCTAAAATTGACCCTGTTGCGGACCCGGTTGGCCAGTGCTGTGTTGATAGCTTTATCAAACTGTAAAAGGACTTGAAGGGCTAATTGTGGTGTGATCTGTTGAGTCTGTGGAGGGACAGAAAATACAGTTAAATGTGTTCCGTTACTAAGAGAATTCATACATATTTAATATTAATCTTCACTGTATTTTTGTTTTGATTCAACACTAACAGGCTTTCTGGTTTCTTGAGTGGAGTTAATATTATTAGGCAGGCATAAGCGTGTACATACAAAGTCTGCCTGCATGATTGTTATTATTAAACACATACAGGTATGACTTATGATATCTGCGGTAATGTGAAAAAAAATATATATACATATTTCATGTAAACATCTAAGAAACACTAAAACAGTTTATTTATCCCTCACTGGAGCCTTTAAATTCATAACTTATTCTGATAAAGAGCAGCTCAATTACAAACACAGCTGTCGTTAGCTAACACTCATTAACTTTAATAAACCGACACATCACAAACCACGATGAGAACAAATCGTAGGATTTAACGCCAAGATAAGATATAATAAACCGCCGAAGGTAGATGACTAGATGTAATCGTTTTTATTCGGTTATCTGTATTTATCTATTACATCATTCTGCGCTGGCTAGCAGTCAAGCTAGATAACTTCACTTAGATTCAACCCTCTTACCTGAATAAGTTCATCGAGACTCTCCTGTAGACTGTTCCCGAGTGTCGTGTTTCTGTAGAGTTGATATGCCATAGTGTATTTTCAGTGTGAACGCTGTAAGGTGTTCTGTTTAAAATAACCGTAGGATCTTCGCTGATGCTTTGTGATTTGCCCGCTAGCCGAACACTTCCTCAAAATCCAAACTTAGACCGATCGCGCTACGGAAACTCACGAGGGACATAAATCTCCGAACAAGAAGGTAGGAGGAAACAAATCATCTAGTAGGAGGTGTTTTTTATTTTAAAAAATATATTTATTTATATTAATTTTCGTTTTTCATGTTAAAGAGGAACTGTACGAACACCTCCTACTAGATGATTTGTTTCCTCCTACCTTCAAAAACAAAGCATCGTTATTTATATATATATATATATATATATATATATATATATATATATATATATATATATATATATATATATAAATAACAATGCTTTGTTTTTGTTGTTGTTGTTTTTCCTTTTTGCTATAATAGTTTTTCATTACACATCCTTCCGTAAACTTTAAGTATGTGGTTCCATTTGTGCCAAAAAAAAAAAAAAAAAAATTAACTGACTGCTTTATTCTTTGTTTGTAGGCTACTACACATTTGTTTTTGTCTACAGTTATTGCTTACTTGTTCAGATAAAAGGACAAATGTGACCCTGGACCACAAAACCAGTCGTAAGTGTCAATTTTTCAAAATGGCTGAATACATATGCTTTCCATTGATGTATGGTTTGTTATGATTGGACAATATTTGGCCGAGATACAACTATTTGAAAATCTGGAATCTGAGGGTGCAAAAAAAAAATCTAAATATTGAGAAAATCGCCTTTAAACTTGTCCAAATTAAGTTAGCAATGCATATTACTAATCAAAAATTAAGTTTTGATATATTTACAGTAAGAAATTTACAAAATATCTTCATGGATGGTCTTTACTTAATATCCTAATTATTTTTGGCATAAAATAAAAATGGATAATTTTGACCCATACAATGTATTTTTGGCTATTGCTACAAATACACCCCAGCGACTTAAGACTGGTTTTGTGGTCCAGGGTCACAAATGTGTAGTACAAAGCACAAAAGAGTCGGTTCTTTTTTGGCACAAATGGGAACCTCATGTTTAAGTACAATGAAGAGATATGTGTGACTCTTTGTCAGTCACATTAACATTACCCATCCTTATTTCTTGCCACTCTTTATTTCCCGTCCACGTGATGTGAGGGAGAAAACAATGATTTTTGCCACGGAGACTTGACATTTTCTCAAAATGCCAGTAGATGGCAGCAAATGACAAGTCCAAGCCATTATTACAGTTTTTCTCAGTTGCTTTGGTTTATTTCTCGAATCGTCCTTAATATTTGCATTTCTCAAAACAATTCGTCCAAACAGCACCACACAATGGATTTCCTGCAAAAGCCTGTAACTTTATTTGTGACCTTTTAAAAAATAAGAAAACCTCAAATCTTTTTTAATAAAATGGGAAACAGAAGTGTTCAAAAAAGGTGTCCATAAAACAAACAAACAAACAAACAGAAAAAAATCCCGATGAAAATTCATTCTGAAATGTACAGTTTACAGAATTTTACAAAGGAACAAATAAGGGACGTTCATGAGATTACAGTTTTTCTCAGTCGCTTTGGTGCATTTCTCGAATCGTCTTTAATATTTGCATTTCTCAAAACAATTTGTACAAACACACCACAATGGATTTTCTGCAAAAGCCTTTAACTTACTCAAAATCTTTAGTTCATCTTTCAAAAGTAAGTATTTATGTCAATGAACATATATCAGTGCCATCAGAATGAAAAGTCCTTGTGTCATTGTTCACAAACAAGATAGTCAAAATGCTTAGTCATGTTGTCAATATAACAGTGCACTCAGTTAGTATTAGCTGCTGTGAACTATGGCAACAGTTTGTATGACAGTTACTGTATTGAAATGCAGAAGGCTGCCTTTCTTATGTATGCCATATATCCATTTCAAAAGTACAAATTTACACATTACTGTATGTGGGATATTGATTGAAAGAGACTGTTTCGAAATGTTTGAATTATTGAGGATATGGTCGATCTCCCAATATTTAGCTGCACCCTTCAGCCATTGTAAGGCCATGATTGACAACATGGTCCACAATAATGGCCTTTATTTCATCTACTGTAACATGCGCCTCGGTCCTTGGCCTCTGTACCCTTCCACCAAGCATCCTTACTCCTCTTCTTCCTCTCGGCTGTTGACCCTGATCGTTTTCTGGATGTACATCCACTGTCAGAATTTGTAACTCTTGTGTCCTCTGTCTATATATGCTTTCCAATTGAAGGTTCATATGTATCTTTGAGCTATTTCAGAGAACTGGTTGATCTATATTCTCTTCATTAGTGAAAGTCAAGATTCACTTTCACAATTCATGACAAATTTACAAAAAGTCTAATAGAAATGTGTAGAAAATATGTTTGACAGTTTATGACAACTAGATTAACCATTTTGCATTTAATGACAATGATAGGATGAACTAATAACTAGATGTATTGAGGAGTAAGACTATTGCATGGAGAACTACAGTATATAATACATTTTGAGCAACATGATATTAGTAACTGAAAATGTAGGAAACTGCAGACAAATGTACATAATCAGTTGTATGAATGTACCAAAGCAATCATAACTTGTTCAAAAGAATGAGAAACTGCTTTTATGATGTGCACAAGCGACTAGATGATGTGGAGGTTGAACAAGCAGTTTTGAAAAATTCATTTCTGATCTGAGAAACACACCAAAGCGACTGAGAAAAACTGTATTACCCTTTTAATCTCATGAACGTCCCTTATCTGTTCCTTTGTAAATTCTGTACATTTCTGAATTAATTTGCATTGATTTTTTTTTCAGACACTTCTGTTTCCCATTTTATTAAAAGAGATTTGAGGTTTTCTTATTTTTTAAAAGGTCACAAATAAAACTCTCTTTGATTTTTAAAAAAAAAAATCATGTCGTAATCTTCATAATCTGTTTTAGCAACACTCTACCTGTTTACCATGTTAAGTAGATAACAATGCCAATGAAAAGCACGACTGAAGTAAAATATGAGACTATATAGGCTATATAGACTATATATAATTTATTAAGTAATTTATCAATTAAAATCAAAATGTAATTTTGTCAATTATGGAAACAAAGATTTTGACAACATAATGTATTATAAGCATACATAAAATGTTAGCTTTTTATAAGTTTGTCTAAGCAGCACAAAGGAGTCACCTATTTCATTTAAAAAAAATATTTAAAGTGTCAAAACACGTCTGAGATATGGTGGAAATGACACTGTAGTGGAAATATTCACGACTTTCACGATCAGTCAGATATTCTGAGCATCATCTCTGGGCAATCTACAATTCTTAATGAATTGTAATGACTTCTCAATGAATTAAAATAAACTATGAAATTAAACTCAGTATGATTCATGTTCTTTAACACTTCAAATATATAACTTCATATCTGCAACATCTGTAATATCTGCACATTTCTTTGCAATTCAAGTTCAAAAGTTTTAATAAATCATTTCAAGTTAATTAACTAAATTCATTGAAGAGATAGGGTTAGGGGTTTAGGGTTCGATCCAACCAAAAGCAGAAGCTGAGCCTAAATACAGCTCTTCATTAGTAACACTTTACACAGACAAATGAAGATGCCAGCAGATGCTGGAATAAGCATCTACACAGAGAAAACCACTGATAAATCATAGTTTGGAAGAAATTTGGTCAAATACTCACTGCGCTTTAGCTTAATAAACCCATGTTGATAATGAATGGAAGTGTTTATAGAGATATTTGAAATGACACATCCTTGTAATGATTTCATTTTTAAGAGAATGCAAATAAGGCACCTGGTAAATAGATGAAAAAATGGTATGCAATTATTTGGATACAATGAGAGAATGTGGGCTCAAACCAAACCATCAGCATTGATCAATGGTTCTGTTCTGTCTGTGTTGGAATAATGGCATTCGTTTAGCTTATTCATCTCCTCTTGAGCGTGTGTTTGTGTGCAGTGGAGGATGGTGGGTTTTAAACGATGATGGATACAGAGAGGCTGGCAGAAATGGGAGCTGCTTCCTTCATTTAATTACTGTGTCAAACCGAATTACCTTCGAAATCAGAAAACATGACCACTAAACTACAGATTTATTCATACTTCATTTATGCTGGACTTTTTGCTTTTTCCCTCACTTTGATGCATTTGTTTAGTTATTTGTTGGCATGTGGAGTATTCCAACATTTATTTAGTATCTCGCTTTTGCTGGATGATATTGTTTCAACAACTCCTGTTTTGCTGTGTAAAGACCCTCTTTAATGGGACTGCAGCAGCATTGTTAAATGAGCAAGATTAAGACAGATTTATCCCTTTCAAAATGTTGTTTCTGTAATTGTATCAGTGGTCAACATTTATTAAATAATTCCTTTTAAAATGTTTTTAGATTTCTTTCAAGAAACAGACTGTGACATTTTATTTAGGATTTAGATGCGAACACAAACGGTTCTATACAGATAGATAGATAAATTGAGTGTAGTCTTTGGAGGTCAAAATTGTTCCTACATGACCTCAGTAACCCACGTTATTTACTGGGAACTTTCACCCTCTTTTGACCTCTGACCTCTCTCGGAGCAGAGATGGGGTCAGTGCAACTCATTTATACGGGACACAAGGCAGTGTGCTGTGATACTACATCTCTAGTCATGAGTTAAGCAGATTTTCATTAAGAGTCTCTCTCATTTTACAGCACACGGGCTGTTACAGACAGCACAGCTTATCACCAATCATTACACCATTCATCAGCAGGATTTTCAAGAGTGTGCAAATGTGATCAGCAAACAAATAATTACACAAGTCAATGAGAACAATTAACACAACAATGCCCCAGAGACTGGGATAAGCTTAATTAATTTTCCCATTGCCGTATAACAGCATGATTAACCACAAACTAGATATTTTCTCATGCAGCTCCAGCATTATGAATGCAAAACGATTTTGAGGCCATCAATTCTGATTAACAAAAAGATGTCAGGTGATGTAGAGAAAAATTAACTCACACCATCACATTTAAATAAAATCAAAGAAATCAAATCAAAATATCGAATACGTACTGTAAATGAAAAGATCAAATAAAAACTACTATAGCATCCTTTCAATGGCTGATATTATTTGAAAATGGCATCTTGAGAAAGACCAGGAACACCTTCATGAAAGGCCTTTATTTTATTTACACATATCCTGTTCAGTCCAAATAGAAAAAATGAAAAAAGAAAAAAAAATCAATATGACTCCAGTGACAGCTCATTGTCTTTGATGGACAGCGTTTTCAGTTATATTTCCCCGTTTCAGATGACTGCCTTTCAGCCCACCAGACCAAAGCTCATCCTCGACAGCCGCAGCGCTGTGATTCTGGGTTGTCCCTGGTTAAGCAGTGAAGATGAGTGCAGCATCCTCCCCCACTGCTGGAACAGCACAGATCAGCCTCCCCTTTATTCAGTGCTGTGGGTTCATTGGAACTCATTCTGCTATTGTGATGCCATGACGTTAAAAAGAAGAGTCTGTTTAGTGACAATGATTCAATTTATTTAGTAGAATTCATTTAATAATGAAAAATTAATTGACCTAAAACCTTCCAATTGACTGATTAGTATAAATAATGACTGAATAAGTAAATAAACAATCAAAATAATAAACAAATACATTGTTAAAGAAATAGTGTATGGTATATATCCACACCAGCTGTTTATTGAATGAAATGTTCACACTACTGTTCAGTATATTTTTTAAAAGAAAATTTTCCTCTCACCGAGGCTGTATTTATTTGATAAGAATGACAGAAAAAACAGTAAAGTAATAAACATTATTTCGGTTGTTTTCGGTTACAATGCACTTTAAAATGTAATTTATTTCTGTGATTATATCAGCTTTTCAGCAGCCATTACTCTAGTCTTCAGTGTCCCATGATCCTTTAGAAATCATTCTAATATGATGATTTGGTGCTCAAGAATGAATTCTTATTATCATCAACGCTAAAAATAGTAGTACTGCATAATATTTTTGTGGAAACTGTGATCATTTTTTCAGCATTCTTTGATGGATAGAAAATTCAAAAGAACAACATTTATTTAAAATACAAATTAAAAATGTCTTTACTTCTAATTTTGTTGAAATTAATGCACCCTGGTTGAAAAAAAAAGTAATTTCTTTAAAGTACTGATTAAAAAATATATTTGATCTTTCTGGACATCTGAATTATCTACTCATTTAACACACTACATAATGACACATATCTTGATACACAGAAATGATTTTCTTTTGCAGTAGACTAAACCTAATTTCTGCATGCTCTTGATTGTTGATACTGTTTTTTCTAGGCAAATAGTAGATTTTTTTTTTTAACCAGATCAAAAACTTTATGAAATGCACTATATCATTAAGAAATCCAGGTTGCATTGAGAACTGATCAACCTGTTAGTGTTTGTATACATGATACTATAGATGTGAGGACCCTGCCATCAAGGAAGAAGACCACCACCCACCAATAAAGCAGCTGTCAACTCACACAAGAAATGAAATACTGTCTATGCACGTTCATTTACGCTTACACACACCCTTAATCTGGAGGGAGGAGCAAAAATAATAATTTCCTGTGGGAATACTGCCCCCCAAATTAATTACTGCGATTCAGCATTTTTAAATGGACCACTTAATAAAGTGGCAGCATAATTAAATTTCCAGCCCTGTGACCTTGAGAGCACTTCCTAGATAATTAATGATACACGCAGATAATCAATGCAGATAATCCATCTACGCACCATCTATACATATTGTATATACACCACACAATGAAATACTGACCTGTGTATAATAATAAATATGGCATGCAAACAAACTAACACAAACAAATGGCATCAAGTACAAGTACACACATTCAAGGTCATGAAAATGCACTGGTTACTGATAAACAATCATTAAACGTGAGAGTTCATGAAGTCTTTAAGTCATGAGAGAAAAAAAAAAAAAAAAAATTCATTTCCATATTTGCTGTCCAAAAATGCAAGTAAGAAAAGTTACTGATATCCTTTTAATTTACAGTGTGCAGTGAGCAGATCTTATTTTCATAAAGCATTCTGATTATCTCTTGATTCACGACTTGTTCAGCCTCTGCTGAACAGAGAACACATTCCATTAGTGTCATATAGATTATCATTCATAAACCTTGCAGAAACTACATTAATGTGCTAATTCACACTGATGATGAGATTAAGCAGAGCATAGACAAATGAAGTCCAATATTTTTACAGAACTACACATCGTATGAAGTTGGAGGTTCAGTTAAATCATGAAAAGTGGTGTTATTTTACTCATGAGAGATTTCAAATTAAGATTTCACACTTGCGTTAAACCTTGCACTTTCTCTACTTTAGCACATAAAATGAATTTATGAATCTGACAATTTTGACATCTTAATGGCCTTTGGTCCTACAGTCCTGCCCTTTCTGCTGTTGTGAAGTAATAACTTGAAAGAGAGCCTGGCCCCTAAACCTTTTATGTGTGTGTGTTTAAGTGGTGCTACTTGATTTATGGTGGGCACAACAGCAAACAATCCGTTTACTACACATTTATCTGCCTAATCCTCAGCTTAACCGGAATGCCAATACTGTATTGATAAAATGTCAACACATTCACACCAACTACACCGAATCCAACACAGTCTCATTCATCTCTCCTCAAACGTGCAGGCAAGAACACACACACTCTCTCTCACACACACACACACACACACACACACACACACACACACACACACACACACACACACACACACACACACACACACACACACACACACACACACACACACACACACACACACACACACACACACATGTGCATGCAGAGTATGAGAATACAGCAGTTCAGAGCATAGACACCTGGAGGAAAACATGGCTGAGGAAAAATGAGTGCTGTCAGAGTGGCTCATGATTAACCATCTGTAGTCTATAGAAGAGCTACTGACCTCACGCTATAAAGATACAAGACTTAACCTACTCTAATACACACAAGCACACAACAAACACTGAAACCTCAAATGTATAGATGACAGCAAACACACACACACACACACAGAGTTTGAAATTTTTTTAATGTCAGGGATTCCAAATTATGATGTTCCTAAATCATGACAGATATTTACATAACTATAGCTAAATATAGGCTATGATTTTTCATGTATACAAACAAATTGATGCTGTGGGAAACAGTACATGTGATATTAGACAACGTTGTCTGTAAAATTAAAATATCAGCTTTTTATATGCCACTGTAATAAAGCCAAAATAAATGATCAAAATATTATTTCATTGCTGAAATATAATGTTTTATAATTTCTTTGTATTAGATTAATGTTCTATGATTTTTCCTACTGATTATTATAAGAGAAACATTATCAGTTAAAATTGATTTGCACATTTGTATTAATTGTTGTATATTTATATTGCATAGAAAGATACAATACAAATGTTGTAATATTTTCCAATCATTTAACAAAAATTTAAATGCAAATTTGCATAAACATAGGAAATATTTAAAATATTTGTAAATATATTAAATTATGTTCAGTAAGATTTAAGTAAGTTAAGTAAGAGGGCAAGTAAGATTTAAGTAAGTGTGTTTTGTAAAGAAGTTTCTCGCTAAGGCTACATTTATTCGATCAAAAAATTATTTATTTTCACTGTTGAAAACAGTTGTGCTGTTTAAAACTGTAATACATTTTTTTAGGATTCGTTGACAAATAGAAAATGAAAAAGAACATGATTTATAACACTATAAATGTCTTTACTGTCACTTCATTATCAAGTTTTCATTTCTTACTGTTTAAATGTTAAAATACCCAACTGTGTCCCCACATGTCAGACTGAACACCCCTGCGCTATAAGATACAGATGCCTGGATGTCTTTAGGTGGATCAGGTAGGAAAGTGTCCGATAAGCCGCTCTGATTCAGCTGATGATATCTGGACTCTTCAGCTTCAGATATTCTCCTGAAGGCCTGATGATTCCTGACTCTTATCTGGACTGAGCCCTCTGAGACCTTTAGGCCTGAAAATCACACACACTCCACAAAACTACTGTCTGACTACCTCCACTCCACTCTGACAGCAGCGAAGGTGATAAATGGCCACGATTATTAAAAGAAGGTTACTTTTAAACACTGTTCCCTGGCAATGAGAGAGAATAGCAGCTGCTAAATCACTGTCAGGGGAACTAATGATAAGATATCATAAGACACGCAAGACACAAGACAAGATGGAGTGGAGCTTCTCCTTCCTTTAATCAGCTTCAGCTTCCACCTCTCGCCACTCTCACGTCTTTATCAAGCACACAAACGCACTTATTCCTGTTCACGGCGGTGTATCCATCACCTCGGCTCTGTGCCTCTCTCTCTGTGGCTCCACTGTGGACTGGTTCTGTCGCTCAAGCAATTTCATGCAGACAGCATGATTATGATAAAGAATGGACGGCGTCTGTTATGTGCTTATACGTGCTTTTGTAGCGGGTGTGATGCAGTTACAGTTATTTCTGATGAATGTGAAGTTTAAGGGTTTTTTTCGGCTCTGCAAACATCAGGTTTGTAATGATGTTTTCTTTCAGACCCTGAAGATTAACCCTTAAAAAGGTCCAGGCTTGGATAATTAATAGGAAGGATATAGAGGTCATGCTGTGCCACTCATGTCAGAGCCTTAGCAAGGGGACAGATATGTTTCTCTGGGGCATGCAGAGTTAATCACACTCTGAGTAAGGGCCTCTAGATTAATCTAATTAATAAAAGTCATGGTCTGTCCCAGCATAGCTAATACTTTAAGCTAACGATGTCATAAATCCACCCTGCTAATATGCCAGGTAGAGAGAGGGTGGTAGGAGGAGGTGTGTGTGTGTGTGTGTGTGTGTGTGTGTGTCTGTGTGTGTGTGTGTGTGTGTGGCGATGATGGAGAGATAGCACTGTGTATTTATGTATGTACTTAAGAAAGCTTTGGTCATCTTGGAGGCGGTATAAGAATACACAACATCTTGTATTAACCACTCACGGATGCTCGATAACATTAGATGGTTATCATTTCATTTATATCCAAAAAAAAAAAAAAACTTTTAGCGAGAAGCAATTAAAATAATATTTCCCCCCCTGAAACTTAAATTGTTAACCCCATAAAGCAGACGAAATAATATGAACTTTAAATTTTTAAAACTGTGTAAAGTATCATGATACATCAGGCTTTTAATGGCTCATATAGTATGATACAGGAGAATATGGAGCTCATATTGAAAGTGGAAAAAATACCTCAATGTTATTCAGAGGCAAAAGTAGACTTTTTTTTTTGCAGCTGTTGATATTTATATGGCCAAAAACAAAGATGAAATTCTGATAGCTTGTAATATAAATCAATGAGATCTACATAACAGTATAACAGACAACTTACATAAAATGCATAAAGTTGTCATTTCCAATAAAATGTCTTAGTAAGATGATATTTAAATGCTTATATAAGCTCTGTTGTTTTTATTATGGGAGGCAAAACATATAATGCAATGCAATAATGATGATTGACATATTAAAAAAAATAATAATTCAGAAAAAGCTAGATGTATCTTATTTGATACTTACATTTTAACATGATTTTTTTCTAAAAGAAAATTCTGTATAGATAATAAAGTAAACCAGTTGCTTCAGTCCATTAAGTGTTCATCTTGAAGTATTACTAACAAAATAATACTACATAAATAAACTAAATAAACTAAAAAATAATACTACTAAAATAATACAAAAAATCAGCAAAGCTTTTACATCAAAAAGAAGAGGTAGGTCAATCTGACAACAGACGGCATATAGCAGATTGTGTAAAACAGTTTTGTCAGCAAACTTTTGATCATGCTGATAATTTTGAGGCATTTTGCATATCAATATGATAGGCTTTCTATAGTTAAAGACAAAACCAGCATAGTTGTGAGATTTGAACAATTTGATAAACCTTTTTTTTCCCCCCAAAGAAATGAGAACAAAATTATTATTCATGTCCATGATTACAAAAAATGAACTGCACTTGGACTGCACTGAGATTTATATTATCATACAGAACATGAAATTTACCAAAAACAGCATAAGCTTTCATCTCGGACAATGAGACAAATGCACATCAAGATAAGTGGTCTAGCTGAGACATTGCCATAATTAGAGTGGTCCATTTTACAAGTGTTCTAATAAATCTTAAATCTGATCTGATAAATTTGAATAAATTAACAGGGCATTACCACACTACCACATTCGATTTGCATAGTGCATTTACTGTAATGAATATGCAAGTGTAAGTGTAAGGCTGCTTAATTAGAATAGCTCCTCCCAGCATGTTTTCGGAAAGAGACATCTCATTAGCATATTACAGAGCGAGCTATAGCCTCACACAGACTTGCCTCCTGATTAAAGCTCTTTGATCAGAGTGATACTGCTTTAACTCTCCTGACATCACAGAATACGGAACCACCCATAATGTTACTCAACATTTAATTCACAATGCAATTAGAGTTGTGATGACTCCTGAGGAAAAATGATGTTGCTAATTATTTATTAAATATTCATGATGCCCTCTGAGTAGAAGGGAGGGTGACGATTAAAGAACTGTTGTATTGCTGCATGCTTTATTTTATACTGGATTCAGCACAATGTATCTCTATTTCCCAATACAAATATATTATATAAATTACACATACTCAATATTGTATGAATTCATTTCGAAAATTCAAATGAAAACTTTTTAAGGTATTTTAAACCTAAGAAGATAAATGACAGAAAAGGGTAATACGGACGAATATGGACAACCTCATAGTTGTTTCAGTACCTGAACTACAGTAAGTTTATGTGACCTCGAAATAGTGACCAATATCAAAATATTTTTCAGATTTGTCTGAAAATATTACTTAGTATTAATATTTTGAATTAGCTTTTATTAATATATTTTCAGTTTTCATTTGAATTTTTGTTATATATATATTTTTTTTCTATTTCAATTTATTATAATTTTGGAAATGTTAGTTTTCAAAATATTTCTAGTTTAAGTTTTTTTTTATTTTATTTCAGCTTAATTTCAGTTAATGAAATCAATTTTTAATAGTTTTAGTTAAACAAAAACAACAATAGAATCTGCCAAAAATGACAGAATGAAATGTCACAATGGCAAAACTCTTTGTAATGAAAAACCTTTGCATGGTCACGCATTGCCACTGCATTTGAGAGGCTGCACAGAGTGGCACAATACTTCCTCTGGTCTCATTAGCATCTGAGAGAAGATGTTTCTGCAACAGGACCAGAAATGCACGGCTGTCTTAAGAGGAGGAAGAGCTGCATCCTTGCATGAAACATGCTCATCATCAGCCATCACACTTCAGAGCCACTCACACAGACTCCTATCAGAGAGCGTAACGTATGCGCATAGACGCATTCATACATAAACACACACCTCTGAGCAGACACACTTGAGCATTAATAAACAAGAGGGCAGAAACAAACACCATGGAGAGTATATGTTCTGTGACTCTTGAGAACAAAATAAGGGGCTGAGAGGTCAATAATCCACTTTAAAATCTAATTACAATAACTCTGAGCTGTACTTGAAGGAAACTGACAACTCAATGCTTTCATTTTAAATGACAAAGCATCTGTGATCTCACTGACAGCAGGCACACAAATCTTAAATCCAACTATTTAATCAAAAATCCCAGAGTATGGTCTTTTTTTCTTTTTTTTTTAAGAAAGCTACTCTGATGATCTTAGATAGGTCTGTCAAAAAAACAAACAAACAAATAAACAAACAAAAAACATCAATGGCCTATTATTTTTTATAAAGTACAAAATCAAGGAAGAGCTTCTTCACACACAATTAAAAAATTTGGGGTCTGTAGATTTTCAACAAAGACTTTTTCGTTGTTCATTTCTGTTTCAAATTCAGCTTTGCCATCACAGGAATAAATTACATTTTAAAAAGGAAAACAATTATTTTTAATTGTAATAATATTCTACACTACTGTTTTTACTGTATTTTTTAACAAATAAATGCAACCTTGGTGAGTCTTTCTTTCAAAAACATTTTTTTTTTTAAATCACAGACTTCAAATCTTTGAACAGTAGTTTACTTTTACATATCCTCAGCCACTTATTACAGGAATCTTTGACCTCACAACACTAACCTGTCAACCCTTTATCAGGACTGTTGTCATTCTTACACTACAAATTGTTGCCCTATGCTGTAGGTGAGGCCTGGTTGCTGTAATGCTGACAGCCACAGACAGACGATCCTTGGTATCTTCATGAACTCTGGGTGACCTGTCAGCTGCCCCATCAAGTTATATAAAAGCATTAATACTGTAAGCTGTGAATAGGAATTGGTATTGTAAGTCAGTTCAGTCTTTTATTCTTGTTATATTTTAACAAGTTTTACCAGAACTTTCAGATCATGAAATTTTTACATAGCAAAAGACCAGTAAATGCAATAAAGAACAGAATACAAACACAAAATCAAGCACAAAAAGCTATAATAAAGAATAACCGAGGCTCTGAGCTGGCTGAGGATGAGACAACATGGTGTCATCAGTGGGCTGTATTTACAGGCCAGTCTCATCTATCAGACACAGATGCGTCACATGTTCTCCATTAGACTAAATATCATTCATCAAGGCATACAGCATCAACCTGCTCCCAGTCTTACCCTGTGCTGTAGTGGTCAAGGGTTAACTGCAGCATCTATACACACTTTGACACACACACACACACACACACACACACACACACACACACACACACACACACACACACACACACACACACACAGCCTCATACATGGGCACTTCATCAGGAGCAGTTGGAGAATGCTGGTACATTCCGTATAATTCAATGCTTCCTTCCTCCAGCTGTATATGCCTTTCCAAATATATTGATGACAACAATAAAAGACACCAGTAGATTAAATATTCACTTGTCTATTAAAGCTATAGGCTCACTAAATCGACTTAATTTGAGCTAATGACCTTTTTTAATGTTAATAAGTTAAAAAGTAATTTGAGGTTAGACAATATTTTGAGATTATTTTTATTATTAGTGTTGTTACTACAACTGTGCATTTTAAATATATTTAAATAGAAATCTTTAGAAATCTTTCTCAAATTAAGTGTGCCATTATAAAAAGATAAAAGAACTCCATAGTTTGGTTTATGATTTATAAATTGATCCTCCAATCAAAGGCCCTTGACGTCACCCCTCCTCAAACCAATTATGACAGTCCTCGTCTGCTTACAGGACTCATCTGCTTACACTCATTCCGTTGTAATGCTAGTACTTCTCCGACTGTGCACATTCTCTATATCCCGGCCACTACTAGCCTATATTTATCGGTGAAAATTGACATTAAAACATACAATAATCTAAAAATTACAAACAACTCTCTCTATATATGCATAGCAATCAAACTATTTTTTACGTCACAAAAACATATTCTTTATTATTCGATTTTATTGATAATCTGAATAAAGTTAGTCCCTTTAACCTCTAATGTTGTTAATTCGCACATTAATAGCCTACAATAAAATGCATTTTCATCCGTTAGAAGTCATTAAGTAGGTTAACTGAATTTATTAATAACAAAAAAAATTCATTAACAAGAAACAGTTATGAAATATGTAGAAGTGATCCTCCTCACGCCGACGCTCTAAATTATGATATGAAGATGTCGAGGCATTTCAAGGCATTTATGGATTTAATTCAAACTCATTTTGAATATAAACGCGTTCAATTCTTTAAAAAAAAAAAAAAAAAAAATTATATATATATATATATATGTATGTATGTATAAGCTATATTCCAGCATGTATCGAAATTGCGCTTATGCTGCACATGAATCCCGTTCTTCAGCAGTGTGAATGGGAAGCTGTCTGCGTGTGGTCTGAGTGATTGTCTGGCTTTACATATAAGAATGACTTGAACACAGTCAAGTAGGCTATCAGACCTCCTAAAGAAACGCAGTTATTATGGTTATACAGAACATTACACTCTAATAAATTAGCTAATTAAAAGTGAACTCTTAAGTTTAATTGGCGTCTTAAAGTTTAAATAAAACAAGAAGTCGCACTTTTTTGAACTCTAAATTTAGCTAATTTCTGATGAAGAAAAACGAGTTGAAAATTGAGTAGAAATGACAGAAATTAAATGGATGAAAATAAAGATGTTGCAACAAAAATAGGCTAAAATAGCCTATGGAAACATTTTGTAGGCTAATAAAGTAAATGTAGCCTATATTTTAATTAAATTGATAAATAAAACTTAATTAGGAGTCCAATTAAGAAAATATATTCAAAGAAGGAATAAGAACAAATAATGAAAAAGTTATGCTTCAGAAAAAAATCAGGAGAATAATGTCGATGCGATTTAAATTATGGTTGCTGTGCGGACAAAAAAAAAGTCACCTCAAAGTCACTAACCAAAAGTCCTTAAATGACTGGCAGTCCATTTTCTGTGTATGTTTACACACAGTTCACGTGCACAAGAGCCAGATGCCATAATCTCAAGTCCAGTCGCCTCTTGCAGCGCACTATTCTCAGGCAGAGATGGATATTATTGGTTCAGCGGGTCGCGTGAAAGAGGTGTAAATGAAAACTGTTTAGAAGACAGTGCGCGCGCCCCTCCTTTTGAGGAAGATTGTCATGTGACAACACAGAGGGCTCTCGAGGAGACAGAAAAAGGGGGACAGACGCTCACAGACTTTAGCACACACACAGAGAAGTCCGGGTGAGTGAGACCATGAGAGAAGACTTTCATGAGAGAAGATTTTGATTCTGTGCTGAAGTTACAGGCTAGCCTATAATGGACAGCAATTCACAAACTCCTAAAACAAACGAATGAAACGCACTGCAGAGGCCTAACTTTTTCAAAACTTTTTACAAGAATGGATATTAAGTGAGTGTCAGCGGAAGCACCTGTATTTAGCTATTAAGATGTCTGACTTTTCACTTCGAATGAGTCTGCGATTTTCAACAAACTCGGAGTGTTTTGAAGATATTCATCTCTGAACTCAAGGTAGCCTAATTAACTCTGGAAAATGCCTCGTCCTGGAAGAAACACGTACAGCGATCAGAAGCCGCCGTATTCGTATATTTCTCTCACCGCTATGGCCATTCAGAGCTGCCCGGAGAAGATGCTCCCGCTCAGCGAAATTTACAAGTTCATCATGGACAGGTTTCCTTATTATCGGGAAAACACACAGCGCTGGCAGAACTCTCTTCGCCACAATCTTTCCTTCAACGACTGCTTCATCAAGATCCCTCGGAGACCGGACCAGCCGGGTAAAGGCAGCTTCTGGGCTCTCCATCCCAGCTGCGGGGACATGTTTGAAAACGGGAGCTTCTTGAGGCGCCGCAAGAGATTCAAAGTGATGATCACCTCCGAGCACCTGCAAAAACCGTCGGACGCGGCGCATTACCTCCAGCAACAAGCGAAACTCAGAATGACCGCTTTAGGGACACATCTACCTCAGATGACCAGCTACAACTTAAGTGTGTCTCAACCCTCCACTTTCAAACACCCCTTTGCCATCGAAAACATCATTGCCAGAGATTACAAAATGCCAGGAAGCCTTGCTTTCTCCACCATGCAGCCCATGTCTACGGGTTATCAGATACACAATCAGTTGACCACGGCATGGCCCCACATGTATAGCAGTAACGTGATAGATGCTGAGTATACTGCCTATGGAGTACCACTCAAATCCCTGAGTCATGGCGCGCAAAGTTTACCGGCGATCCCTGTGCCAATCAAACCCGCTCCAGCTTCGGTTGCGTCCATCCCGGCGCTGCATGCGCACCTTCCGGCGTTCCTCTCCCGCTCTCCACAGTCCCTCAGCCCGACGTCTCCCAGCCAGAGCAGCCCCGCCACACCGAGCCCGACCTCGCTGCTCCATTCGGTCGCCGTGCACTGTCAAGAGGTCACTTAAAACTTTAAGAGGGACTTCAAACTTTCCTTACACATCCACCCTGATTCACTGGCAGCGACCATAAGGCAAGACAAAAAACAAACAAACAAACAAAAAAAAAAACTGACAGTATACAAACCATCTTATCCGAAACCTGTGAAATGATAGAAAGTGACTATTTCAAAATACAGTGGAATTAAATATTCTGTTTACTTATAGCTCAATTTGTGTATGACATATATGTCATGAATTTAGGCTACCTCATATTATCAAAGGTCAAGAATCCCATTGAAAAATGCACAACGGACTATGAAAAGGAAAATGTGAGAACAAGCGTAAAGAATTACAAAGACGACCATTCGCCGTGTAGATAATTTTACGTGTAACTTAAAATTTTGGGCTATTTTTAAACCATTAAGTTTCATCGAAAGAAATGGAAAATGACTGAGAACCGCATGTATAAGCACAGATGCTGCAGCGTTTCCGTGTGGCAGTGTAGAAATATGAAAATTGGAAATACTCCTACAATGCACTTTTGGTGTGACGTTACAAATATCGAAAGAGATGTTGTTCTGTGAACAATGCTCAGCCTAATTTATCCGCTTCGTTGAAAATATAGTCAAAGCTGTTGTATATAAGTTTTCTGTATAATGTTGACATGCTCTGATGTACTAGCATGCTGCTTTTCACCTATACTGAAATAAATTATAAACTTTGTCATCAAACCTCATTAAAATATGCTGAGACTTATGTCATTTTAATTTGTGTAATAGAGTTGCTCAGTATTATTAATATTACAGTTGAAGAGATTTGTTTCAATGCACAGTAAAAAGAAAAAAGAAAAAACAAAATAATCAACCACATAACAATAGTAGACCTAATAATAATGGACAACATGTATTAATAGCCAAATTACATGTTTTAAATTGCTTTTTTAAATGGGAAGGAACAGACAAACAATCCTGAGCTCAAAATACTGTACACTTGTTGGGCCAATGGTTAATGTTTTGTATTGCAGAAATTTAGTAAAATCGGGGAATTGATTAAATTAAAGAAAGCATGAATGCACAGCTTATTTAAAATCAATGAACCCAAATCGAGATTGATTCTTTTTTTAGTGAGTGACCTGCAAAATGAACAAAGCTGCTTTTGCATATTTCCTCAGTTAGTTGCAGGGACCTTTTGAATTCTTTTCAGAAATGAAATGTGTCTTCCTCCTCTGACATGTCTTAATAGAATACATTTACAATACATAGTGTAGAGCTAATGGCCCCCAAAAGTATTTGAACAGCTTTTGTACCAACAAAAACAAATAATAATGTAATAAAAAAATTATAATTTAATTTAAAAAATATATGAATATCACTGGCATTTTAGAAGTGCCTTAACAAAAATACCACAAGAACACTTTTGGGGAAAAAGAAAAAAAAAACATTTCACAAAATAGATACTTCAAAATTAAGACAAAATATTTGTACACTTTCTGGTTTGCTAAACATTACTGGAACATGCCCATATTTGATGTGATGAAGTACCTGTGATTACTCTGACTTCATTCATCAATGAAAAATACATGACCAGTTGGCTTACAACAAAAGAATCATAGTAAAATAATCTAATTTTTTTTTTTTTTTTTTTACATTTACAATTGTGGCTCAAGTTTCCAAATATTTTGAGCCCACATAAATTAAATTAATCTATTATCTATGAACAGGCTATGAACCAAGAAATGTAAAGAGATCTTCACTCACTTGTGCCTTTTTAACTTTAACTTAAACACATTTTGTCCATCAAATAAAAAGCTCCTATTTTTCTATACATTTATTTTAATAATTTAAATGACTCGATGAATTGGATAATATAATTCTTCAATTGACAGTCTTTCTGCTGCAGTTCAATAATCCATAACTTCTACTGTCTAGACATAAATAACAGAAAAACACAACAGGCTATTCAAGTCTTTCTTCAATTGTATTTGCATCAGGTTTTTAAAACAAGACATTTACAACAGTAAATGTGAACAATGAATTTAGACCAAACTATGACCTGATGAAGAAATAAGCATTTTTCATTTCTTTACATTTCTTTACATTTAAATGGAACTGAAAAAAAAAGTATTCTAGCTTTGAAAGCTTGAATTCAGTACTGACACATGCCATCATTTGAGATATAGAAGATTTTAAGTCTCTTGGTTTTGCTAGGTGATCGAAAACATCAGATAACAGGTATAAATTGTAGTCATACTAAAGGTTAGTCTAGGATTTTTGTTTACTACATATAACATTTCATACACAACTTTAATTAAATGAATGCATTAAAATGGAGAAACATCCAAGGTAATTAGCATGTGTAATTTATCCATTTCTTAATGCACGTGGGCAGTGGCCTGAATAATGAGGCAGCCTTACCCCGGGACACAAGAGATGGAATGGACAGGAACCTGTTATTTATAATCACTAGAAAAACTAATGTCATCAAGCTTGAAATCAACTCACAGAACTTATTTGGAGGGAAATGTTGCCTGCAGTAAGCTAAATAGCCTTATTTATTTCTGTCTGTGACGTTATTAATTTGGGGCGTGCATATTTATGAGCAAAATACCTGAACATGCTCAGGCAGGGATATTTATATGGCCATAAATCAACAAGCTGTGGAGCCTGGAGAGTGAAAATCAAACACACACAAACAGACTATGTGTGTTCATAAGTCTTTAAAGACCTGTTTAACCAAAATGGCAGTTACCACCCTTCAAAAACAACCTTTTTATCCAATATATTTAGATTCAAAGAAACTTTTAAAACATGAATCTTTATATCAATAAAAATTAATGACCATAAAAAATACAGCTCTGTTGTGTGCCCGATTTCTCTCCTGACAATGACTCTTGTACAGGATTCACAGTGCAAGAATATTTGAGCTAAGCCGTAATAATCAGCATGGCTTTAGCTGAAAGCAGCAGCAGCAGCAGGTGCAGGGGAGACTCTCTGCTCGACCCAGCCGAACGCCTGTGTGTGCATGAAATCACTGTGTCAACATTTAATTCATGTGAGACAAATTACACCACTGGGTGGGATTGCCAATATTAGCTCAAGAAACAACAGCTCATAGCAGTTAAATGCTCATCCATTGACCACTGGATTTAGGATTTTTCTGGATTTATACTAAAAAGCAAAATACTAAAAGTAAATATTGTCAAAGCAATCTAAAACATTATATAATCTGAATTTTATTATCAGTGTTTGCAGACTTAAATCAGTCTCCATCTGAAAAGATAACGGATCACAAAATGATTTCAAAGAAAGTATTGTGAGTAAACACTCTCAAGTTTTTGGAGTGGAGCAAGACTGTTTGGTCAGCCATAAAACATCAGCCAGCAAACACTGGCCTGGACTATTGTGTCCCGTCAATGCACTTCACTCCTTTCAACGTGTTGCCAGGCGACTGGATGCGTTGACACAGCCATGCTGGTCTGAGTGATCAATCCCCTGCATGTCTGTGTGTTTGGTGTTGTGAGTGGGCAAATGCTTTTGCTTTGTCTCACTAAGAGACCTCCAGTGAGAGGAACAGCACCCTTTTGTGTGAGTAAGTTTTTTAGTTTACAACACACAATGTAAAAGTGGCTGATGTGTGCCCAGTGCCAAAAACAGTAAAAAAGTACAATGGTTGAGCGTTTCTGTCACCTTCAGAAGAACAATCATTGAATGCACTGGGCAAATAAATAATAACCAAAAACTCAGTCTTCTGAATCGTCACTTTTAACATTAAATCTGTTGTATTATTTATTTATTTATTTTTGCATTCTGCATTTAAAAGGTTTTGGGTCAGTAAGATTTTTCTTTAACAGAAATTAATACTTTTATTCAGCAAGGGTTATAAATTAAATTTAATTAAATTGACTTTTAAAAGATTATTTTTCAAATAAATGCTGTTCATTTAAACTTTCTATAGGCTACTCTCAAAATATTATAACTTTAATCTCGAAATTGCAACGGATTAATTCTCATAATTATTTATTCTCCAAAATGTTACTTTCAAATTATTAAATATTTATTTTCAAAATATTTTGACTTTATTCTCGAAATATTTTGACTTTATTCTTGTATTGCTATGACTTAACTGACCGTAATTGACTTTTTTCTCAAAACATTATGACTTTTTTCTTTAATGCGGCATTAAAACACTGCCAAACAAACTAAATATTTCATGGTTTCTAAAAAAAACTGTTTTCAACATTGATGTATGTTTCTCAAGCATTAAATCAGCATATTAGAATGATTTCCGAAGGATCATATGACATTGAAAACTGGAGTAATGATGCTGAAAACAGCTTTGCAATCACAGAAATAAATGGCATTTTAAAATATATATATATATATATATATATATATATATATATATATATAAAATATATTTTAAATTATAATATTTCCTAACGTTAACATTCCTAAAACGTTAAAAACTTTACATACCCCAAACTTCTGAACGGTAGTGTGCACATTATTGGGACATGCAAGAAAAAAGGCTTGTAATAAGAAGAAGCCCTCAAGGAGTTTGGTTTCAGAACACTCACTAATACAAAGTCAGATTCTGATCTGATAACGTGGCGCCAGTGACCCTCCACCTTCATAACAGCAGATGACTGACAGCCTGAAGATGAAGGGTCCTCCAGCTGCTGCTCTTGTGCAATGCTGACAACATATATGCTGAAAGAAACATGCAACAATATCACTTGCAGGCCTCCAGAAGTGTCAGTATTAACTGTTGAAGACATTTTTTAGTTTAATCAAGTTCAGTCAAAGAAACTGTCACAAGTCCCAGCTGGAAAGTAAAATTCTAGGTATGAAACATTACAAACTAATATACAGTATCAACCTGCTTTTTCCCCATTAGGAGAGTAAAGGCAGGCAGGGTTGCCAGGTCTTGACAACAAAACCCGCCCAATCGCTACTCAAAACTATCCCAAAATCGCATTTCGAGGGGTGTCCCCAGGTAAACATCATCGCATTTTGGGAGTCGCTTAAACCCGTGGACATGAAAAACAACCCACGGCAAAAGTGTTGAAGTAGCTCAATTCCGTGGGATAATTACGGACTTGGCAACACTGAAGGAAGGTATAATCACCCATATCATAATCAATTACAGGCAAGTAGATAAACAGATGGCTAAAGATTTGACATGATAACTATGCTTCAGGACGTCACTTTTCCTAACAGTCAGTTCATACAAACAGTCATTTTCACGAAAACAATGCAATGATTAACACCCCACCTTAACTGCAGTTCTTCTCTGAAGCTCCAGGGCGTCTTCAGCTCTCAGGTGTTGTGGTGTTTTAAATGTGTGGGTGTAATGACAGACTGAACTCTGTTGTTTCCCCTGCAGCTGCTGACTGACAGGTTGATTTAGGCCGAGCAGGAATCTTCCTTGTTTCTCATAAACTAACACCTCTACAACACTTCAAAGGGTCATTCGCACCTGAGGTGACAAAGGGCAGCATGTTTCTGTGCACAGAGCGAGATGGACAGATAGAGGAGATAGTTGGGGGTCAGGTGCTGCTTCCAGCTTTGATTCACATTTTTAAGGAATCCCAGAAGGAACATATCTATCAAAAATAATGATTTTATGACTAAACCTATCAGTTTCTAAATCTAAATGATCAATACAACTTTTAAATTAAATGAACTAAACAAGGCAACAAATTACTTTTGGCTTTAAGGCCGTTACTCCCAGTATTGCATGGGCAGGAAGGAAGAGTATATTTTATTCTGGCTCATAACAATGGCCTGAATTTCTTTGATCTGTGTTAAGGCCTTCCCAATGTCAGGAACTAATAACTGACCTTTTGTAATTGGGATGAACTCCTCTGTGCTTTATTCATGTTACCTTTGTTCTACTGTCAGTCTATTTACAAAGTCAATGAGAAGATAATTAGTAATGAGTAGTGTACTTTGAAATTACTACCATGAAATTACTTGCATTTCAAATCCATTGTAAGCACAACTATTGCTTCCATTTTTAACTAACCTGTGCTAATTGTTGGCTTTTTGAGACTGTCTATATGAAATCTTCAAAACACTATATCTTCATGTATCTGTAGACATGGTGATCTGATTTTGCATCATACAAGAGGTGGTATATGAACACACAGAACCCTATAAAGTGTAATGATAGTGTGTCTGACACCTGGATGGGAAAGGACTGATGTCTCTGTCTTCCACAGGTGCGTGGCCTCAAGAAAGAGGGTGGGCTGATTATAGTGGAAACAGTTAGTCTGTGAGAGTAAATTACTCAAGCCTCCATAAAAGCACTCTTTCTAAATAAGGGTCAATTTGATTGCTCCCTTTTACCCTTCAGCTAATTATCACACAATGGATGGAGGAAACTGACTTGGTTTTCATTCCAAAAAGTCCACTTCTCTCAACCAGAGCAGAAAAAGATATATACTGTAACTGAGAACTGGTCAATATCACAATGTTACAAAAAAAAAAAAAAAAAACTGAATGTGTTTATTTCATTTAGAAGACATGCAAAAGCATTGTCAGCAGAATATGCAAAAATAAATAAATAAATAAATAAAATTATTAGTATATTCACTAATAGTGTGATTTAACTTTTACATAACTTTTTAAAAATAACTATTGTTAGCAATTCCTGTGGAACTGATTATTTAACTCATACAAACACCAGGCTTGATTTTTCCTAGAAACTCAGAGAAATACAGATGGACACACACAAAGGGCAACTGTACCTCAATGTGAGCTGTACTATTTAGGTCAAAGCAAATCAAACAGAACGAGCTGTAGCTGAACAGAATGATTTATTCAAGCCATGGCAGCTGATTGCTGTGACAACAGATTGCCTCCTGGTAAAGTTCCATTACAACAAACAAAGCTCTCAGGAACTCATAAACCGTCTGATTCATGGCGCAGTGTTTGAATAAAGTTCTGACGGTTTAATTATATGCTCATTATTAAAGTTTACATTTCTGATCATCACTGGGAAGCTTGGCCATTGATCAATTCTCAGTTTTCATTTTTTAACAATTGCCCTACTATAGTATATCTTGCATTTCACTGAATCCAGTTCCACTGAATGTGAAACCATTTTCTGCATTTCACCCTGAATGCTGTTACATTAGATTACAAAAAATAAATAAAACGCAAGAGCTTTTCTCAGAGCTATTTTTTTATTTATTTAAATTTAACCGACTGATCCTAAATGTAATTTTTTAATGGATGTTGCAAGTCAGTTCACATTGAGTTGACAGAGAACAGTAACAGAATAAACAAAGATGCTTTAAAAGTTCACTTGTGCAATTTATATCGTCATTAAAATAAACAGCACTTTATATTTTGTTATCTAAAACATAAAATTCAAATATTTTAAAAGTGGATATGTTTTGTGACTGTATTTAAAATCATAAAATACTGCCTCCCCAAGAATCCTTTTTGTCAATTAAAAATCTAAATAATGGACAGTTGAAAATCAGTGCAAAAGAACCGTAATTTCACCCCTTTGCATATTTAGGCAAGCATGTTGAATGTTTCCGTACACTGTACTGTGGTCATCCTGAAATGTTTGATTATATTATTCAGGGTCACAGTGCCCACTCCTGACTCATTAAAACACCCAGAAAGACCCCAACTCAGGACAACAAGAGACAGTTACAAGGGTAAGATAAGGCTGGAGTAAAGCCTCTTACTGAGAAAGAGAAAGACTCCCACCCTAGAGCTCCACAGGACTGAAGAGGGGGCGGTGTCAACATCACATTGTGTATTGGAGTGGTAATTCTGAGCTTGGTGGTCTAATGCGCTTGTGAAGCACTTTTAATTTCCCAAGTTTGCATTTGAAAGGAACAACGGGTAGCTTTTATTCACAGGTAGCTTTGAAGTATACAAGAGGTTCTGACATGGCCAATCCCTCACTAAATGTCTGACCACTATAGAAATAGTGAACAGAAACCTCCCTGCTTTCCTTGGACTTGCCACCAAGGCGAAAAACTTAGGACTATCTTTTACCAGAGTTTAAAAGTGGATCAAAATCAAAGGAATAAATTCTTTTCCAGTTTTTAGAGAAATTCATGATAAAAATGCATATACATAAATTTATGATACATTTTGTGTATCACTGCTTTGTGTGTGACTTTACACAATCATCTTCTCATCTATTTGAGCTTGTAGTCATTCACTAATAAACTATGGTTTTTCTCTCCCCCTAGTGGTCATAATCACTACTTTTTCATGTAATCTACGCAAAATTGACATTACACTTCATGTTACACTGAAGTAGGGTAAAATAACAGAACAAAGTAAACTGCTTATTGACAGCAGAGCCAAAGCTGGCAGACTGCTGATTTTTAAACCACGATACCAGATTTTCTGGGTATCATTATTACTAAATGTATGCTATTGATCCAGTTAATATGCAAATAGAAAGTAATTTATCACAAAGTCATATAAATGCACTGAAAATAATAGGTATTTTCCTAAATGAGCATACCTTTAAAATCTGAAAGTATTCATTTCCTCTGTTTTTGTTGTAAAGTAAACCCCTTTGTACTGCCGAAAAACCAGCCTCCAATCGAGAAGAAAATAAATGGGGTGTGTTCTTTACATGCCATAATTCTTTAAAGTTAAACAACCATAAAGGCTAAGAACTCTGACCTTCACCATCTAACTAAGCAAGAAAAGCCAATGATGTGTGCAAGGCCCCACTCTCTCGTCATATACTGATTATGATAAAATATGTCTCAGCCTCACGAAAAATAACCGTATGTCATCCATGACAACACGGGGCCAGTATTTCAACAAGAGCCAAATTTCTTCAGCACTGAAATGTTTTACTGTCGGCTGTAAAGCTCAGACTTAACTGCTCTGGGACTGCATTCATTAGAGAGTGTTAGACCCTCAATATTCTACAATGAATACAAAATATATATATATACACATGTGATACGTTTAGTTTTGAGAGTCTGTAATAAATTTTTCTTATCATTTATCCAGTAAAAAAGATTTGTCAGGTAACCCAAAATTGATTTTAATTAGACAAATGAATGATTTTGTGGGTGTATTTAAGTAAAAAAATATGATTTAATATCATTAAATCCACTTGACTTCAATAGGTTACTTAAAACTAATGATTGCCGGTTATGCTAAATTGCATTATTTTAAAAAAAACTGTGCATACATACGGTGTACTAACATCACATTTCATGTTTAATTTAAATAATTAATTGATCACATAAATTTTTTAAGTCAGAAAAAAAAAACTTAAATTGAAACTTAGATTTTTTTTTTTTTTGTAAGATCGTCTCAACACTATTGTATATATCATTAGCATTTAGACATGTATCCAGCATTTCTATTTTAGCACTTGCTTGGTTAACAAATAACTGACAGACGGACGAAGCCCATAGGTCTGTGAAGTTTCTCCGACTGTCTTTGTAGAGGAGCCATGATGCAGAGGGTGCCATGCCTGCCGAGGACTTCCTGAGGCCATGCCTCCCTCTCCATCACTGCCATATGTTTGCATACTTACACAAACATATGAGCTTTGCACCCTGTTTGGCTCTGTTAGCATGTATCATTACCCGTTTGGCAGGACAAAATATTAAGCTCACGATGGCCTAATTTAACTGCTTGGTGGATTATGTTTAAATCTTAAGATGTTGCTTTAAAAACAAAAACGAGATTGCATTTACTGAGCTAACACTGGAGGTGATGGATGTTTTATTTGTCGATATGACTTCCAAGTGAAATAAGAAAAAAATCTTTTGTAATGAGAAGCCAAATCGCAATGAGCCATGCTCGAACGATAAACCTGACTGTGAAGTGCCTGATGTTTTATTCACTCTTATTGCAGGAAACAAGAGGATCTTCTTTCATTATCAAGGGTCATTTACAATACCATAACGCATTTTGACGCTAGGGAAACCGTCCCATGATAAATTCTTTGCCGTGCCCTTCACAGTTGTCGTAGCAGGACCATAAACAGCATTTATAATAATCTAGCAGGGCGGCGCACCCAGCTCGCTGATTAGCATGCAGAAGACGAGGGGATAGGAAAAGTGACAGAGGCCACAGAGCTCATTGATATATCTTCATTGTTCTTCATCAGAAACACCACGAGCGGTGCAGAACAGAAAACACACATCAGACATTAACACTTTTGGGGGTTGCAGAGTCTTTCTGGAATTCTTCCTCGTGAAATCTGAACCTACATTAAATCATTTTGAAATCATGTAGAAAAACTTCTCAGGGCACTCTGTGTGTGACTGCCTGAAAGAAACAGAACAGTTATGCTGTTGATCTGTGAACTTTTGCGATAAACTTTTTAATCGAAATTAAATCACCCTCATCTCTTTCTAAACCTGTATGACTTGTTTTCTGCAGAACACACACAAAAATATATTTTGAAGAACAATTAACATTGGACTCTACTGACTTTCAATGAATGAACAAATAAAACACTGAGACATTTTACAAAATATCTTCTTGTGTGTTTCACAAAAGAAAGAAATTCATACAGGTTTGCTCAGGGTGAGTAAATGATGACAATTATTGGGTGATCGTTTTAGGTTAAACAAATAAGCTTATATGATATAAAAGGGTTATGGTTATATTACAGTTTAACCTTCAAAAAACCAAATAGCTAAATAAATATAAAGATTACATAACTTATAATTATATATCACATGATTTAAATAAACATTCCATTCAACTGAACCATTATAAATGAACCCACACTTTCTTTTTTTTTCCGTTTTGGCTTAATTTTGGTCACTCGTTAACCCATAAAGTATTAATAAACATGCTTCATCACATGATGCAATTCTCAGAGTTTTACATGATAATGGGCTTCAACCTCATTCTTTTCAGAGGATAATGCTGACTTGCAGAAAAGACAAATTTTTGCTCTGACTCTGCATGAGCATTTTAAATTAATTATTTAATTCCTTTCATGGACTGTACAATGTTCACCTAAGCATTTCCTGAGACGTTATTCTGTTTGTAGTGGCAAGACTGTTTCGTAAAGAAAACAAAGGACGAAAAAGTAATTAAGTTCAGCAATAAAATCTCAAGCATCATAACACGCAACATTAAATGCCCATCCAACTCCATCAATTACTCCAAGTGCTCACACACACACACACACACACACACATACACCCTTTATCCATCTCAGAGCAGCACACGCTTTTGTGTGGATATGACAGTTCATCTCACTCGCAGATTCAGCACTCTGTTTTAATACACAGTAACATTCAATAAAATTCAATAAGCATTACCACCCTAGTTTTTAACATCTACATGGAGAGCCTGAAATCTAAAAAATGCTGAAAGCATCCAGACATGTCTGAACCCAAAATCTGTGTAATATTCTGTCTGTGGAGATGGCTCCATTTGCCCAATATATTTTCTTTTTTTTTTGGCGATTTTTGAGTTGACAAGAAGTGAAGTGGGAGAGACAGGGGGCAGGATCAGGAAAGGTCCTCTAGCCGGGATTCGAACTCGGGACACTCATAGCACAATGACGCTGCATGTTGGCGCGCTGCCCGCAACTCCATCTGCCCAATTTCTGAAGGAAGAATAGACGTTTCCCTTTTTCTATTCAAAGAATCCTGAAAAAACATCTATCATGGTCTCCACAAAAATATAAGCAGCACAACTCTTTTCGGCATTAACTATAAACAAATGTTTCTTCAGCAGCAAATCAACATATTAGAATGATCTGTGAAGGATCGTGTGACAGTGAAGACTGAAGGAATGGCTGCTGAAAAAAATACATGTTAAAATAAATTAGCATAGAAAATAGTTATTTTAAATTGGAATAATATTTTATAATATTTCTGTTTATACTTTTTTTAAATGAAATAAATGAGCATAAGAAACATCTTTCAGAATCATTAATTAATATCTTTAAAAATTCAAACATTTGAACAACATAACTATTCCCCATTGTTTCATGTTGCTTTTATAATGGCTTCATCTGAAACAACGGCATTAAAATAAGCAAATCACTGACTGACAGGAATCAGAGAGGGACACTGCGCATGGCCTCCGCATAAGTTTACTTTGTTTTGATTTTGGAAGGAAGCAGGGTTGTTCACTGTGGCAGGGCATTTATCTTATATTCATCAAAGGCCGCCCACATAACAAACAGCCGTACTTGTTTGATTTTATAAATAATTGAAGTCCACAGGGATTCACATTGTTTTAGGCCTAAATCTGTTGTTTACTGATAGTGTGTGTGTAACAGTGTGTTTGGATAGAGAGAGCGAATGAGAGAGAGAAAAAGAAGGGAAACTCACCCAGGGCGGAAGCGCTTGGCGCGGAAATGAAAGCGTCTCTGTTTGCAGGCTGAGAGAGAGAGAGAGTGCTGCACTCTCTTCGTGGCCACGGGGCAAGCGCAAGTCCCCAACGAGCACTCAACACAACGTCTCCTCGTGACAGAGAGGCATCAAACAACCCATCTGAAATGAGAGAGTAAATATAGGCTAGATGGAACCAGAATGTTTTTTCTAGGCATATCGTATTTATATTGCACACAATGCTTTAGAAAACACTGTCACATGATCTCAGACTCAAGTAGCAAACTGTTAACAATTTGATCAGTTTTATCATTTTTGATACATAACCATCTCATATTAATGGCAGCTGTGTTAGTGACAGAGACCCGAGGTGTTTCCGCCATTTGATGTTCTCTTATTTTCATTCTGTCATCGTGTGCACTTCACTCAAAATAAGAAATCAAGATATGACAATAAGTTGTTTCTGTATTCTTTTTGTTCTTTCATATGCAAGCTTTCATAAAGCTGCGGGGCAGCAGAGGGGGAAATCATATATTCATCTCCAAGATCTCTGTGAATGAACGTTCTTGGCCAGAACAACCTGTGCAGAAATTTCAGTCTCCAAATCAATTATTAGCACTGAGGGTTTGACACGCTCAAGAGGAATCAACAACTAGCATTAAGAAAAGTACAAAGCTGATATAAACAACACCAAATGAACTCTAGGCACCCCTGTCTATAAATTATACATGCAATCTAGCAAAGGGCGGGGTGTCACCAGAATAGGGTCCATGACAGAATCACAGCATCTATATGTAAAACAGCAGAGGCCAACACAATGCGTTGGCTGCATTGCTTTAAAGTGCACATAATGAGATACATCTTCCCCCCAGTCTGTCTGCTTTTGTTTAAGCAATATTTAATAATCTCCATGGAAATATAAATGCATTTTTCTTTTTATTGTTTGGTGTTTTCTTATTCGATTACTCTAAAATAGAGGTATTCCGCTAAACAGGTATCTTTATCTTTTTCTTTGGTTCACGAAAAAAAAGCTGCCTTATGAACCTTCAGATCAAGAGTCAACTTTCATAAAAATAATGATAGGTACATTCCCATTTATAAGTTTGGGATCTAAGATTTTTAAGTGTTTTTGAAAGAATTTATTTGATTGTAAAAAAAAAAAAAAACCGTTATATTGTGAAATATTATTACAAATGAACTGTTTCCCAATTTAATATATTTGTATAATGTAAAAATGTAATGTATTCCTGTGATGGCAAAGCTGAATTTTCATCAGCCGTTACTAAAGTCTTCAGTGCCACATGATCCTTCAGAAATCATTAACTATGCTGATTTGGTACTTGAGAAACATTTCTTATTATTATAAATGTTCGTTTTTTTTTTTGTGGAATCAGTGAAACTGACATTTTTTAAGGATTCTTTGATGAATTCAAAGTTCAAAAGAACAGCATTTATTTGAAATTCAATTTATTTGTAAAATCTAATGTTTTTACTGTCACTTTTCACAAGTTCATGCATCCTTGGTAAATAAAAAAATTATTTAAAAAAATAATTAATGTCTACTAACCGATGTAAGTTTTGCAGTTGTGTGGTTACAGTGACTGGTTTCCTAAGGCAGAGAGGGATGGCATTCACTGGCTGTCCTCATCCTAATTACTCAGTGAAATAATTGAAATTAAAATAGCCACTGCATCCAGCAGCGCAAGGATGAGATCGTTCACCTCCGATAGCACCCGCACATCAATAATCAGATTATCAGTGGGCCATGGATAAACAGAAATAGCTGGCCTTAGCATATTTAAGAGCTACTTTAGCCGGCTGCTATTAACTCATCTCCCCAGTTATTTATGTCCCCTGCTTCTTAATAAGACTCCTGGCAATATTATTCTAATTATATCAGTCCAATCAGCAGTATTGCATGTCTGGCCTCATTTACATTTGCCAGCGCTTTGTCTTTCACAGTGTGATACTAATTCAATGAGACGTCTAACGTTTACTTTATATGTGGTCTGCAGATTTTGGCCTCCTCTACCCTTCCAGTCCATTAGAACTGATGTGTGTGTATGTGTGAGTGTGTTGTGTCGGTATGATTGGGTTTGTCTCTGAGTACATGACTGATTGATCAGGGTTGCTCTATGGCACAATTGAGTTTGCTTTGTAATACAAATATGTGTTTAATTCTGTGAGGGTGTGCTGGCGGGCTATTCTAGATGCCGGCCCATAGCAATAGCCTGTAGCTGTTGTAAACAAGTTTCATTTCATGAAAAATCTTGCCTGTGAACATGTAGGAATATCAGATGAATGAGTTAGGAGATGTATGTAGTGTTTAGGTGAAACTAACCAGGTTTAAACCAATATTCTACAACAGCTGATGTGAAGCCATTACAAAATAGATCATATATAGGCATATGCATATCAATGTAATTTTATAATAAAGTGTAAAATTTTTGGAGCTTTAAGAAAAAAAGAGGAGAGAAGGAAACCTATAAGGAGAGGAGCAATGACAACATCATCCACACTGATCACTTTTTCCTCCTTGCTTCTGAGGAATGACATTAATCTGGAAGATTAAAAACTGTCACGTCTGATGATTTACTACCATCCACCTTCAGAAAACACACAGCAGTGCACACTCTCTATTATTCATGCTCTTTCAGGCTGTGATCATAGCAATATAGTTGACCTGGAGGTCTCCATTACAATAACCGAGGGTCAGAATGTCGATGCGGTGTGCAGCTATGGCCTGTAGGTCTACACAAGTTCAACAATGCATGATCAAGACATCAAATACCAATTTTTCAAATGACAAATATATACATTTTTGGATTCCTGTCATTCCTATGGACATACTTATTTGCAGTTCAAGCTGTAATTTTACCTCAATTTGAGATTAAATATAAACTTTGCTCATTGAGATTATGTGTTTTTAATGACATTAAATATTAATTAATTTATATGTTCATTTAAATATGCAATATATATATATATATATACAGGTGCATCTCAATAAATTAGAATGTTAAATTAGAATTTCCTGGTAGATGGCTGCGTTGACTGTGGACTTCAGAAAACACAGTGGACCAACACCAGCAGATGACACGGCAGCCCAAATCATCACAGACTGTGGAAACTTAACACTGGACTTCAAGCAACATGGATTCTGTGCCTCTCCACTCTTCCTTCAGACTCTGGGACCTTGATTTCCAAATGAAATGCAAAATTTACTTTCATCTGAAAAGAGCACTTTGGACCACTGAGCAACAGTCCAGTTCTTTTTCTCCACAGCCCAGGTAAGACGCTTCTGATGTTGAGATACTGATTTTTGACTTTCATGAGCTGTAAGCTCTAATCATCAAAATTAAAACAAACAAACAAAAAAAACTTTTACTTTACATGCAATGAATCTAAAATATATGAAAGTTTCACTTTTTGAAATAACTTTTTCACGACATTCTAATTTATTGAGATGCACCTGTATATATATTAAACATTAATACATAGGCCATGACAAAACAGTTTCTTTTGTAGTTTAAATGCTTTCAAGTTTATTATTATCCAAAAATCACCTTGGAGAAAATCAACAGCAGTGCAGAGTATGAAAAGAAGACGAAACTTGAAATTCACTATAGCATCTATAAAGACAGCCTTCATGCTTTCAATGTGTAACTAGCCACAGCTAGACAGACCTTCTTCTCAAACCTCATGAACAGTAACTTAAACAACACTTGCACTCTTTTTGCTACTGTTGAGAGACTAACAAACCCTCCAGGTCAGATTCCCAGTGAAATGCTCTCCGACAGCAAATGCAATGAGTTTGCTTCCTTCTTTTCTGAGAAGATCAATAATATCAGAAAGGAGATTTGCACATCCTCAAGTTATGCAGAGGTCACACAGATTCGACCGCAATTTTTTAAAAAAGTGACTATGTCTGTTTTTGAAGCAATTGATAGCAAAATTTTGGAAGAAATAGTACAGCACCTTAAATCGTCAACCTGCTATCTTGACACACTTCCCACATCTTTTTTCAAAAGTGTGCCTAACTGTTTAGAAGCAGATCTCTTAGAAGTGGAGAACACCTCACTTATTTCTGGGACTTTTCCAAACTCCATGAAAACTGCAGTTGTTAAGCCCCTTCTGAAAAAGCGCAATCTTGATAACACCATATTGAGCAACTATAGACCAACATCAAATCTTCCTTTCATAGGTAAGATTATTGAAAAGGTAGTTTTTAATCAGCTGAACAACTACTTAAACTCAAATGGATACCTGGACAATTTTCAATCTGGTTTCCGAGCGCATCACAGCACAGAGACAGCACTCATTAAGATAATAAATGATATTCGCTTTAATTCTGATTCTGGCAAAATATCAGTGCTGGTACTACTAGATCTTAGTGCTGCGTTTGACACTGTCGATCATAACATACTTCTAGAGAGACTGGAAAACTGGTTCGGGCTTTCTGGGATGGTACTTGAATGGTTCAGGTCATACTTAGAAGGGAGAGGTTATTATGTGAGTATAGAAGAGCATAAGTCTAAGTGGACGTCCATGACATGCGGAGTCCCACGAGGGTTCAATCCTTGCACCACTCTTGTTTAGCCTGTATATGCTCCCACTAAGTCAAATAATGAGAAAGAACCAAATTGCCTATCACAGCTATGCTGATGATACCCAGATTCACCTAGCCTTATCTCCAAATGACTACAGCCCCATTGACACCCTCTGCCAATGCATTGATGAAATTAACAGTTAACTTTCTTCAGTTAAACAAGGAGAAAACTGAAGTCATTGCATTTGGAAACAAAGATGAAGATCTCAAGGTGAAAGCATACCTTGACTCTAGGGGTCAAACAACAAAAAAATCAAGTAAAAAATCTTGGGGTGATTCTGGAGACAGACCTTAGTTTTAGTAGTCATGTCAAAGCAGTAACTAAATCAGTATACTTTTATTGTATTGGTTTTTATTGTTATGGATTCATGTAATTTTGTTTTTTACTTGTTGGACCCCAGGAAGAATAGCCACTACCATGGTAGTGGCTAATGGGGATCCAAATAAACAAAATAAAAAATACTATCATCTCAAAAACACTGCAAGAATTAGATGTTTTGTGTCCAGTCACAACTTGGAGAAACTTGTTCATGCCTTTATCACCAGCAGGGTGGATTATTGTAATGGTCTCCTCACCGGCTTCCCAAAGACCATTAGACAGCTGCAGCTCATCCAGAACGCTGCTGCCAGGAATCTGACTAGAACCAGAAAATCTGAGCATATCACACCAGTCCTCAGGTCCTTACACTGACTTCCAGTAACATTTAGGATTGATTTTAAAGTACTTTTACTCTTTTACAAATCACTCAATGGCCTAGGACCTAAATACATTGCAGATATGCTCACTGAATATAAACCTAAGAGATCACTCAGATCATTAGGATTGAGTCAGTTAGAAATACCAAGGGTTCACACAAAACAAGGGGAGTCCACTTTTAGCTATTATGCTGCCCGCAGTTGGAACCAGCTTCCAGAAGAGATCAGATGTGCTAAAACATTAGCCACACTTAAATCCAGACTCAAAACTCATCTGTTTAGCTGTGCATTTGTCAAATGAGCACTGTGCTACGTCCGAACTGATTGCACTATGTATAATCATTTTCTATTCTTAACTGTTTTAAATTCTTTTTAAATAAATTTTTATATCATTTTGTTTTTATTGTGGTGTTGTTTTTACTGTTGTGATTATTATTATTTTTAATGACTATTTCACGTCCTTTTATGTAAAGCACTTTGAATTACCACTTTGTATGAAATGTGCTATATAAATAAACTTGCCTTGCCTTGCCTTATCCATGGTTCATTCCAATAAAAGCTGTTATAGCTATTCGGTCTTTGAATGTTAAAGTTATTAAGTTATTATTATGGCTTACTACTAACAGTTAAATTGAATCGATTGTTAATTTGTTTTAAAAAAAAAAAAAAAAATGACACAAATAAATTTCAGTCTTCTAGAGCAGTGGTTCCCAAACCTGTCCTGGAGGACCCACTGCCCTGCACCTTTTGTATGTCTCCCTTATCTAACACACCTGATTCCATTCATCAGCTCGTTAGTAGAGATTGCAAGAACTAAATTGGGTTAGGGAGAAAAACAAAATGTGCAGGGCAGGGGGTCCTCCAGGACAGGTTTGGGAACCACTGTTTTACAGGACGTAAAGCTGCTTGGAAGATCTGTTTGACACTTATAGTTGGAAGGGGCAATTCAGTATAATTCAAATTAATCTACTGCCCTCTTGTGGAAGTTGCCTGTGTACAGCCAGCAAAGTGTTCACAGCAGTTTACATGCTTACAGGTTTATATGTACAGCAGACAGCTGGGGTTTGTTTTTCTATTATGACCAGATGACTGTACATGATCCCACTTATTATAGGGCTACGTAGGAAATAAACAAAATAAATATATATTTTTATTATCTTGTTGATTAGTATAAAAAGTAGGCTAAGAAAATAGTCCACTACAATGTAAAAGAACAAAGGGTGTGTTGTGGCAACTACAATGCCAGTCAAGCAGTACATCAGCTAGCAGTATACACACATCACATGTGAATCAAGTTTCTAGTTGCACTTGACCAATAATAATTGTTCATTCATGATACACCTTAGTCGTTAGTTTGTTCCTATAATTGTTAATCAGTTATGTACACTGTTGATCTTATTATCTCAAATCAATCTTATCTACCAAAAGTCAATGTGTAATTTAAAATACAGGTAAAATATTTATACAGAAAATTCCTTCATATCAACATAGTTGTCACGGACACGAGGATAAACTTCAAAATAATAGTCTTTAATGAGGACATCAGGACAGGGCAAGACAAGGCAAGGCAAGGCAGACACAGACAGGAACACCGGGGAATAATGAGTAGACCAGACGAAAACTAACTAAACAGGCAGGAACTAAATACACATGACAATAACTGATAATTACTAAAACACAGCTGGACAAGACTTAACTAATAATCACACTTAACAAGGACAGGAACAAGACCAAATAAGGAAACAAGAGACAGGAACACATGACAAACACGACAGAGGACTGACAATAGTACACTGTGCCCTATTTTTATGGGATTTCCTTAGAGTGTAGCATTTGACTTCTAATACACTGCTTAAAACTATAATTGTTAATAATGTGTAGTTTTACTAGTTATTTAGAAAATACATAAAATGTAATTGTTCAAAAATTTGTCAACTTTTCAGTAATTCAATTTTAAAAATAAATATATATATTTACAAATACATTAAATGTTTATATTATTTTTTACAAACAAATCTAAATGAACATATTTCAAATTATATTTGCTGAGATTTGAGTAATTTTAATGTACATTCTACGCAATGACTTAATTTTTTTTTTTAATGGGCATTTTATGCCATTAATTGAGAGGAAAGCAGAGAGCAGACAGAAGAGTATTGGGTGGAGAAAGGGGAGTGGGATCAGCAAAGGACCTGGAGAAGGGAAGCGGAAGCGGAATTGAGTATTCAGACAGACCATGATATTAACAGAAATATACATATTCAAAATAAAAAAATAAAAAAATCTAAATAAAGTTAATATATTAAAGTAAGGTTTGACTCTGAACAGCATTGACAGCCCACTGGTTTTATTTGAACATAATATATTTGTATCCACTTTTGAACAGATAAAATAGTAAAAAGAAACCCATGAACATTGAGAGGTGTTAGCTAAAGCAGAAGTTTAATAAATGGCTAATCTGATAGGTTAGATTGTTCTTTTAACTACAATCACCATACATATATGCAGATTACAGACCAACATAAAAAGTATATATATATATATATATATATATATATATACATACATACATACACACACATACAGTATATTGTAAAGAAATAAATTTGAGCAAATAATTGTGCATGTAACATTCAAGTGTTGATCAATGTGGAAAATCTTGGAAAGAAGGGAAGGAAGCTGGCGATTTTAGACTGATCAGGGTGTCAGCGATAAAACAGCAGTACAGCTGCTTCAGTTATCTCTCTGGAAGCACTCCATCCTGCATTAGTACCATAGCCATCCCAGTCGAAGCCCGCAAAGTCCCCACACTGTCTAGGGGCGCCCTCAGGAAAGTGTCCACCTCCACCAATACAGAACTGCAAGAACATGAGTGCATTACTAACAACAAAATGACACTGGGGCAGTTGATTTATTTCCATAAATATATTACTATCAATGCATTATGTGGTTAACAGCATGTTAAAAATGCTGTCCATTGACATCGATTTAAATAATCCAGAATATTCTTTTAACTCACATGTTCAGAGTTACAGCCGGTTGGTTTGACACCTGAACAAAGAGCCAAAGCTGCCCTTTCAGTATTGAAGACTCTGAATGTGATGAATCCGGGCGTAAACATTGCTAAAAAAAATGCAGAGAATATATCACACATGACGTGGCTTTCATTCATTATGTTGATTGAATCTCAATAATGATGCCTTTTAAATTGCACACCATCACTAAATAAAACATTTCCTGATTGTCAACTGATGTAGCTTTCTTTAAAAAAAATATTAGAAAAATTCTGGCTCTAGGAGTATTGCCATACTTCTTGAATGGGGACCATACAGATTTTTGTTGAAATCCACATTTCCGGTATCATACACTATTGGAATAGCAGGTCCATTATCAGTGATGCAGGCCCCTATTCCAAACCTCACAGGGAATTTCTGGGAAAATGAAGATAATTTCACAAAATTTTAGTCTTTGGCAATTTTTTGTGAATGTTTCTAACTCACACGTCGTATCAAAGTTTATCTGACCTTGAATAAATTGAAAAGGTTTCCTCCGTAGAGGTTTAAGAAGTGATTTTCAGTGTGGTATCGCAGGAGGGAGGTAGGTGACCACTGCTCCAAATCAGCGTTATTAGGAACATGCCACACAGACACATCTTTTGCTGCAATGTCATGGTATCCAGGATTCTGTGACAAAGAAAACAAACTGTCATTTCAAATTCCTCATAAACATCTTTTGATTGTCTGTCTAGCGTCTGTGTGTCGTTTATGTTGCTCCTATTTAACTAGGGTTATAAAACCATAAATGTACTAAAAATACCTTATAGTCATCACTTGTAGAAGCTTCTGCTGTTCCGAACGTGACTGTGTTTGCCCACGTCCCGTCACCATCAGCCCGGTTTGGGTCACTGCCCTGCTGACTAGACCAGCGATCTCCAACAGTGCACTTTCCATTCATGTAGTTTTCATGAACACTGGCCACCAGCGTCCAGCCGCCGCCCGCAGTGGTCATATCACAGAACGTCTGATAAAGGACTCCTCTTGATGAGTTCAGATAGTACAGCCCATCTACATGAACAGAAGCATTCCTGAGTCACTTAAACACAGCTGTTGCTTAAGATAAAATATTAACATAAAATGAGCGTACCATCATAAACCTGATACTTTTCATGCAGTTCCTTGCAGCTTCGAGCAGCATATTTCATTCTGCCCTGAAGTATTGCGTCCTCAAGATTGGCCTTGGAATCACCGGTTTTGATATACGGTACTTCTTGTTGATCCACTACAATGTGAGACATTAATACTTATATATAATATATCGGAATATATTGTGATAAAAATGTGATTTTCAATGTTTTAAAATAAATTCTTTTCAGTCCAAACAAATGATTACACTAATTACTTACAAATTATCACACTTGCAGCCTCACAGAGCCATAAATTCAGTGAGAGACTGAAGAGGATCCCTACAATCATTTTTGTAAGAACCATGGTCTGCAAACAAAAGGAGAAATGTTCTTCACAATTATACTCCACACTGCAAAGCTGAAATTGATGCTACATGTATAAGAACCCCACGGTGTGTCACAAACACTGGTGATTATCTGGAAAGTTCTTTTTAAAGCATTATCCCTCACTTTCAACTCAGGAAGTCCCTAAGTGACATATAATGAATACCCAGGTTCAGTCATGTGACATTTTTTGTTGCCATGGCAAACTTTTCCAAAATGGTGTCCTGTCTGGTTATAGCACATGTTACAGTGTCAGCAATTTTTAAAATGCTTGTTTGTTACTAAAGGTATGTTTCAACCCATGCAACAATTCTACTATTCTAATAACATATCCTAGACTACTCTTAACCTGATTTTAATACATTTCTTGAACAAACTGATATAAAACAAGTTACAAAGATATTGTGGTGACATATGTCACATCGGGCTATTAACCTTATAAAAGTAGGTGGAATTTTGATGTGACATATTTGTCACATTAAAGGAATAGTTCACCCAAAAATTAACATTAGATGTTTATCTGCTTACCCCCAGGGCATCCAAGATGTAGGTGACTTTGTTTCTTCAGTAGAACACAAACTAAGCAATAAAGATTTTTAACTCAAACCATTTCAGTCTGTCAGTCATATAATGGCAGTCAATGGGACTCACGGCTTTGAGAGAAAAAAAAAACATAAACAGACAAAACCAAATTAAACCCTGCGGCTTGTGATGATACATTGAGGTCTAAAGACACGAAACGACCGGTCTGTGCAAGAAAGTGAACAGTATTTATATCTTTTTTTACCTCTGATCCGCCGCACGGATATCATCACGAGCCGCAGGGTTTAATTTGGTTTTGTCTGTGTATGTTTTTTTTCTCTCAGAGCCGTGAGTCCCATTGACTGATATTATACTCATTGTCAGACTGCAATGTTTTGAGTTAAAAATCTTTGTTTGTGTTCTACTGAAGAAACAAAGTCACCTACACTCTTAAAAGTGCTGGGTTATTTCTGTAAACACATTGTTGGGTTAATTGTGCTGGGTCATAATTCTGGGTTGTTTGCGGTACTGTAAACACATAGTTGGGTTGTTAGTGCTGGGTCAAATGACTGCAAGGGGTTCTTTCACCACTGAACACCTGGGTTGGGTTATTTTGACCCAACCGGTTTGTTTATTTTTCCTCTTCATCGGTTTTTCACTGCGGTCAAGCCAGCCTCCACTTTGAAAAACACGGTCATTCTAGCCGCCACGTTATTTTGTGTTGCGCGCATATACAAGGCGTTGCGGTAATAGCGTGTAAAAACATCTGGCATTCATTTATTGAGCCAGTTTCTGTCAATAATGAATAAACGAATGAACGAAAATATAAATGAACAAATAAATGAAATCAATTCATTTAAAATAATACAAATGTTTAAAAAACGGTCTGATAAAAGTAAACGTTGAGTAATATTACATGTAGAATTTCCAAATAATATGAAAATACCTGTCTGATGAGAAATAACAAAATAAAAAATAAAAGCCACACAGTAGTTTCAATCCAGTTTCAGGATTGTCTAATGATGCATTACATAATAAAAGCCCTCCAAAAACTCATATTCTACCTGTTCTGCCTGTGATTTTGGATGGCTATAAAAAATAAAGTCTCTGGTTTCACAGACCAGTTTCAATTCAGATTAACAGTTCAGTGCCCCAGGGTGTATCTCAACCAGTTTCAGGACTGTCTGATGTTGCATTACAAAATAAAAGCCTTCCAAAAACTCATATATGACCAGTATTGTCTGAATTTGGGATGGCTCTAAAAAATAAACTCTCTGGTTTCACAGACCAGTTTCAATTCAGATTAACAGATCACTGCCCCAGGGTGTATCTCAACCAGTTTCAGGACTGTCTGATGTTGCATTACAAAATAAAAGCCTTCCAAAAACTCATATATGACCAGTATTGTCTGTGAATTTGGGATTGCTCTAAAAAAATAAAGTCTCTGGTTTCACAGACCAGTTTCAATTCAGATTAACAGATCACTGCCCCAGGGTGTATCTCAACCAGTTTCAGGACTGTCTGATGTTGCATTACAAAATAAAAGCCTTCCAAAAAGTCATATATGACCAATATTCTATTTGATTTTGGATTGCTCTAAAAAAATAAAGTCTCTGGTTTCACAGACCAGTTTCAATTCAGATTAACAGGTCACTGCCCCAGGGTGTCTCTCAACCAGTTTCAGGACTGTCTGATGTTGCATTACAAAATAAAAGCCCTCCAAAAACTCATATATGGCCAATATTCTATTTGATTTTGGATGGCTCTAAAAAATAAAGTCTCTGGTTTCACAGACCAGTTTCAATTCAGATTAACAGATCACTGCCCCAGGGTGTACCTCAACCAGTTTTACGACTGTCTGATGTTGCATTACAAAATAAAAGCCCTCCAAAAACTCATATATGACCAGTATTGTAAGTGAATTTGGGATTGCTCTAAAAAAATAAAGTCTCTGGTTTCACAGACCAGTTTCAATTCAGATTAACAGATCACTGCCCCAGGGTGTTTCTCAACCAGTTTCAGGACTGTCTGATGTTGCATTACAAAATAAAAGCCTTCCAAAAACTCATATATGACCAGTATTCTATTTGATTTTGGATTGCTCTAAAAAATAAAGTCTCTGGTTTCACAGACCAGTTTCAATTCAGATTAACAGATCACTGCCCCAGGGTGTACCTCAACCAGTTTTACGACTGTCTGATGTTGAATTACAAAATAAAAGCCTTCCAAAAACTCATATATGACCAATATTGTATTTGAATTTGGATGGCTCTAAAAAATAAACTCTCTGGTTTCACAGACCAGTTTCAATTCAGATTAGCAGTTCACTGCCCAAGGGTGTATCTAAACCAGTTTCAGGACTGTCTGATGTTGCATTACAAAATAAAAGCCTTCCAAAAACTCATATATGACCAGTATTGTCTTTGATTTTGGATGGCTATACAAAATAAACTCTCTGGTTTCACAAACCAGTTTCAATTCAGATTAACAGTTCACTGCCCCAGGGTCTATCTAAACCAGTTTCAAGACGATCTGATGTTGAATTACATAATAAAAGCCCTGCAAAAACTCATATTCTACCTGTTCTGCCTGTGATTTTGGATAGTTCTATAAAGGAAACACCAAGTATTAATTTTTTTTAAGGTAAAGTACGTGAAACTGTTTATATATATATATATAACCATTTTACGTACTTTACCTAAAAAACAATAAATAATTGTAACACGCCTCCGGTGAGTTTTGACCGTAGCACATAGCAACTCCCATTAAAGTCAGAGTTTCAGATGAAGTGGTAATTTTTAAAATTTCCTTACATTTTTTTTTTCAATCGAAAACTTTTTTTTTTTTTTAAATTTTAATCTGTATTTTACATTAATTAACATTAGTTAACATTAGTTCATTCATTAATTAGCATAAACTGCCAATGAAAAATTGTTCTAAGCATTCACTAATTTTAATTAATTTAAACATTTAACACATTAACAGCAAAAGTTTAACTTTATTATTTAATGAACCTGAGCTAACATGAACTAACAGTTGTATATAAGTTGAATTTATCTATATAGCACCATTTACAACAGCAGCATCTGAAATAAGTAATAAATATAACAAAGTAAATAAAAAAGTAAATAAAGTCACAGCTAAACCCCCAATTACATTAATATTATAATTGGAAATAATTAATATTGGAATAATATTATAATTATTAATTAATAATTTTACTCAATTATCTGGCCAAAAACATACTTGAGTAAAAGTAAAAAAGTACAACTTTAAATTTTACTCATGTATTAAAAAAGTAGAAGTACTTTCTTTTCTGACAGACATTCAGAAGTTTGGTTAAAGGGAGAAAACTAAACAAAATGCAATGACACAGGTTAAACAAGTATATCTAGTGCAACAACAACAATTAAAATGCAGCACAGCGGAACACAGACAAAAAAATACAGGGAAAGGGATTAAAAGGAAACTCCATCCTTTCCACCCTCATGCCATCCCATATGACTTTCATTTATCAGATGAAGACAAACTAAGAGTTTTCGAGAAAAAAAAATCACGTGTATGGGACATCCAAAAATGACACCTTAAAAACTACACAAAGTGAATATGACAGTAACGCATGCAACCCGTTAATGAATCAGTGTCTTCTTAAGTGAAATGATAGGCTTATGTAAGAAGGATTCAAATACTAATATTTTAAATTTGGCCATCGTGTTCACTTTGTGTGGGTTCTGAAGTGGTTCTGTTTTGCATTATCTGGACTAAAAATATGTGCTTGTGTTCATCTTAAGAAAGAAAGTCATAAACATCTGGGATGACATGAGGGTGAGTAAATGTTGAGAGAATTTTCATTTTTGGGTGAACTATCCCTTTGAAGAGCAAGATGTGATGCAGAGGCTAGAAACATATTCCACACAGAATACTAGAATGTGTTGAATTAATGAGGAGAGTCATAGAATTAAAACATACAACATTAATGTTTTGAAAGGCCACTTTTTTGTGTGTTGTTAATCTTTTAATTATTTATTTGGGGCTTTTAGTGTTTTTTTTCCCTCAGCAAATATTGATAAATAATTATTTGTTACTATTTAGATTAATTAATGAGCAAATCATGTAATTATTAAGATAAAAAATAAAATAAAATTGACAGTCCTGATTCCTACTCAATGTGTCATATAATGACATATTATAAATACAACGTATTCACTACCTGGTGAGAACATCAGTAAACAAGAATTACAATTAATTTAGCAAACAATGTTTATTTAAACACTTTTGGAGATTTTGGAGACCACTTTCATTTCAGGTGGACAGTACAACTCTTAAGAGTGTCACTCACATAATTTCAGGACTATCTGATGTTGAATTACAAAATAAAAAGCTCATATATTACCTGTTTAGCTTACAGATTTAGATAGCTCTAAAAGTAAACTCCCGTTTCCACTGGCCAGTGTCACTTAAGATTTACAGTACATCGCCACAGATTTTAACATACACAATTTCAGGAGAGTTTGATGGGTTTTTTTACATTGAAAAAATGTTTAATGAAACTATTATTTACAGATTATTTACAGATTGATTTACAGATTATATGTTAAATAAATAAAGAAATAAACATAACAAAGGCACACTATTGTTTTAAACTTTTCTTCAAAAAGTGATTTAACAGCACAAGATGCAGTTCCATTTGGCTTCCCTGGCCTGTTTCATGTCTTCTTCTGCCATGCCTAGACACTCTTCATGGTACCACATATCACAGCTCTCACACTGGATCTGGAAAATGAGGAGGTGATAAATACTGAGCATCACAGTTTATTAGTTACTTATGGCTTTGATCTTCAAATCAGCTTTCAACACTACTACTGATGTTACTAAGTCAAAAACCTTACCCAATTTGTCAGAGGAGGCCCAGGTCCAATTGGCTTTGCCATGGAGCACATGGCACAGTTAGTGGCTTCATTGAACACTAAAATATAAGCATACATATCAATAAATTAATAACAATAAGGAAACTCCCACTTCGAATTTCACGTAACAAGCTTACAATAATTTCAGAATACAGGCAAAATGACATTGATTCCTGTTTTTTTTTTGTTTTTTTTTTACAACAAACAATTAACAACAAACATCTATATATTTAAATAGTGACTAAACGCAACATTTAAATTAGACCTTAAGACAATGCATGTGTTACAATGTGGGTAACACTTTTAAGACTTCAATCAGTCCATAAGAATCCCCTTCTTCAATGACCACTCAGGTCAGTCTCTCTATTTCTGTGTGTTTGCTGTTTTTATCTTTTTGCAGATCTCATACAGGCTACATCAGTAATACTGCACCACTGTTGCATGGCAATCATTGAGCAAAACACTGCTGAAGAATGCCACTTTTGAATTATTACTTTATCAGTAAGTTATTTTAGTCACATTGTAGTTTGTGAAACAATTCTCACTATTAACAGCTGTAAGACATTATAGTCTGCCTCGACCCAGCTTCCACTCCAATTTGTATATTAAACTATTCTCCTTTCCCTACAAAGAGCTTAATTATCATAGAGATAGTTCTTCCCGATCATAATAATATGTAAATAGTATCTCCGGAGTGATAATTCTTCACTTATAGCGTGGGAGCAACAGCAGGCCATCAAAAACCATCTGCTGACCAAAAGAGTACATGAAACAACTGATAGGGATTATGTTTAATCTTATCACCTTAACATTTGGTTGTTCCCACTTGAAAGTCCACCAAAGATGAGGGAACGGAAGGGTATCCCTTGCATTGTTATCCGCAATTTATATTTAAAACTAAACTTAATTTACATGTTGAGTGGGAAGATGAACATAATACAGTATAAAATGTTTGAGTTTAGGATGTTAGGGGTTCATTCCGACTAAGCTGAATCCGAATTGTTATTTGTACTTTGTCACTGCTACGCTGTAATAAAAGATATTTTTTCATCAAGATCTTAGACGTCTTCATCACTTTTTCTTACACAGACTAACTATGACTTTCGATTCAATAAACATATCATTTGCAGCTTCTTGATAGTTAATAAGGTAGTTGTTAATTTAAGGTATGGTGTAGGATTAATGGATCATATGCATAATGCATAATAAGCATTACTGTGTGCTCTATAATTAATAATAAACAGCTATATGCTAGTAATATGTATGCTAATAAACAACTAGTTAGTAGGGAGAATTTATCCCAAAACAAAACTGTTACCAATATTCCATTTGGTATATATTTTTTGGTTCGTATTACTACACACTACACACAAACACTTTCCTTACAAACCTGATGCTTTGAGTATCTGCAGAGCCATTGTTTGTCGCTCATTTGCCATTTCTTTTTTGGTTGTACCAAAACTTATGACTGGAACAGCTGGAAAGGTCTTCATCACTGCTCTTGCCATCTAAACAAACACAGACATTCATCATCATACTACCATCTACAGTATATTTGTACCAGACTCATGCATATGGCAGCAGTACCAATGCATTAACCACAACTACATTAACAAAATATTAATTATTTACTCATTTAGGGCTGTACAAGTCAGTTAAAAAAACTTAGAAGACATGGATTTAAATGACATAATACAAGTATGAGCAAGGTATTACATTACTTCACATACCATGATGACAATTACCCCACAGCTACTGCTATCTTGCTGAGTTGGATGGGTCAGGAATCCACCTTTCCATTCAATGTCCTCCCAGTCCTTCTTTTCATCACCTTTCTTTCGTATTTTTAGGAAGTCACTGTATGTGATTCATTTTGGGAGTAACTTACATTAGGAACAATGCAGATAAAGTTTGCAACATATAATCTAAATAATAACTAGATCAAAAATATATTTCTAGTAATATTTCGTAATGTTTAAAAATTTAAAAACAGCACAGTTACATTTTTTAACTCTTAACGTCCTATTCATCAAATAATATGCATAAAGTAGTAATTAACACAGAATGTAAAGTAATCAAGTACTTCACTAGTATATAGATTACGCTCAATATTACATATTGTAATTTATATTATAAATTACATGAATACCTGAATCTTTTGGCTGCAAAATTGGAATCAGTTTCCTCTGTCGAACTCTCTGCAGGATCCACGAGATATACTGTGTGGTTCACCGCATTAATGTACTGAAAATGATAAGTAAACAATGTAATACAGCAAACACTGATTACATTTAAAAATAAAAAAAAAGGTACCTCACATTGTAATGACATTATTAAAATGTAACCTACTCACCAGAAACTTCCAGTGGACATTGTCGACATTAACAAATGAAACCACAGCTTGGTATTTTTTAAAGTCCACCTGAATGAATGAATAAACAAATTTGGAATACATACACACATACACACACACACACACACACACACACACACACACACATTTTTCTTATTTCGCCTAAATATCATATTTCTGAAGTAGATATCTTCACTATTCACTCTTTTATTTTGTAATCTGAATTGAAACTGGTCTGTGAAACCAGAGAGTTTATTTTGTATAGCCATCCAAAATCAAAGACAATACTGGTCATATATGAGTTTTTGGAAGGCTTTTATTTTGTAATGGAACATCAGACAGTCCTGAAACTGGTTTAGATACACCCTGGGGCAGTGAACTGTTAATCTGAATTGAAACTGGTCTGTGAAACCAGAGAGTTTATTTTTTAGAGCCATCCAAAATCAAATACAATACTGGTCATATATGAGTTTTTGGAGGGCTTTTATTTTGTAATGCAACATCAGATCGTCTTGAAACTGGTTGAGAGACACCCTGGGGCAGTGAACTGTTAATCTGAATTGAAACTGGTCCGTGAAACCAGAGACTTTATTTTTTAGAGCCACCCCAAATTCACAGACAATACTGGTCATATATGAGTTTTTGGAAGGCTTTTATTTTGTAATGCAACATCAGACAGTCCTGAAACTGGTTGAGATACACCCTGGGGCAGTGATCTGTTAATGTGAATTGAAACTGGTCTGTGAAACCAGAGACTTTATTTTGTATAGCCATCCAAAATCAAATAGAATATTGGTCATATATGAGTTTTTGGAAGGCTTTTATTTTGTAATGCAACATCAGACAGCCCTAAAACTGATTGAGATACACCCTGGGGCAGTGATCTGTTAATCTGAATTGAAACTGGTCTGTGAAACCAGAGACTTTATTTTTTAGAGCAATCCCAAATTCACTGACAATACTGGTCATATATGAGTTTTTGGAGGGCTTTTATTTTGTAATGCAACATCAGACAGTCGTAAAACTGGTTGAGGTACACCCTGGGGCAGTGATCTGTTAATCTGAATTGAAACTGGTCTGTGAAACCAGAGACTTTATTTTTTATAGCCATCCAAAATCAAATAGAATATTGGCCATATATGAGTTTTTGGAGGGCTTTTATTTTGTAATGCAACATCAGACAGTCCTGAAACTGGTTGAGAGACACCCTGGGGCAGTGATCTGTTAATCTGAATTGAAACTGGTCTGTGAAACCAGAGACTTTATTTTTTAGAGCAATCCCAAATTCACTGACAATACTGGTCATATATGAGTTTTTGGAGGGCTTTTATTTTGTAATGCAACATCAGACAGTCCTGAAACTGGTTGAGAGACACCCTGGGGCAGTGACCTGTTAATCTGAATTGAAACTGGTCTGTGAAACCAGAGAGTTTATTTTTTTAGAGCCATCCAAAATCAAAGACAATACTGGTCATATATGAGTTTTTGGAGGGCTTTTATTTTGCAATGCAACATCAGACAGTCCTGAAACTGGTTGAGATACACCCTTGGGCAGTGAACTGCTAATCTGAATTGAAACTGGTCTGTGAAACCAGAGAGTTTATTTTTTTAGAGCCATCCAAATTCAAATACAATATTGGTCATATATGAGTTTTTGGAGGGCTTTTATTTTGTAATGCAACATCAGATCGTCTTGAAACTAGTTTAGATACACCCTGGGGCAGTGATCTGCTAATCTGAATTGAAACTGGTCTGTGAAACCAGAGAGTTTATTTTTTAGAGCCATCCAAATTCACAGACAATACTGGTCATATATGAGTTTTTGGAGGGCTTTTATTTTGTAATGCAACATCAGATCGTCTTGAAACTGGTTTAGATACACCCTGGGGCAGTGAACTGCTAATCTGAATTGAAACTGGTCTGTGAAACCATAGAGTTTCATTTTTAGAGCAATCCAAATTCAAATACAATATTGGTCATATATGAGTTTTGGAGGGCTTTTATTTTGTAATGCAACATCAGAACGTCTTGAAACTGGTTTAGATACACCTTGGGGCAGTGATCTGTTAATCTGAATTGAAACTGGTCTGTGAAACCAGAGAGTTTATTTTTTAGAGCCATCCAAAATCACAGCTAGAACAGGTAGAATTTTTGAGTTTTTGGAGGGCTTTTATTATGTAATGCATAATCAGACAGTCCTGAAACTGGATTGAAACTGGTGTGTGGAAACAGGGAGTTTTCTTTTTATAACTATGTGAACATACAGATAAATGTGGTTATATGCAAGTTTTGAAAGGCTTTTATTTTTTATTTTGTTATTTCTCATCAGACAGGTATTTTCATATTATTTGTAAATTCTACATTTAATATTACTCAACGTTTTCGTTTTATCAGACCGTTTTTTAAACATTTGTATTATTTTAAATGAACTGATTTCATTTATTTGTTCATTTATATATTCGTTCATTCGTTTAGTGAATGCGAGATGTTTTTACACGCTATTACCGCAACGCCTTGTATATGCGCGCAACACAAAATAACGTGGCGGCTAGAATGACCGTGTTTTTCAAAGTGGAGGCTGGCTTGACCGCAGTGAATTTTCTGGGTTCTTCACTCGTCTCGTCGTCAGACGGTCAAGCAACTGGCAGCAAGCAGGATTATAAGGTAAATTAATATGATAATATGATTATTTACCTCTATTTGTATGAGCTGTGGTGAGAGCACACTGATTTCACGGTTAATGTGGTATTTGATCTGTCGCTGTGCGGGTTAAAGTTAGCGTTATTCTGTGAATGAAGTAACGTTAGCCGCCTACATTTTTTGTTGACAAAAAAGGCCGCAGCAATCTCTTTATCGTTATATAAAAGTTATAAATATAGGCAATATATTAGTTAGATATGTGTGTGTGTGAGAGTGAGAGAGAGAGAGGGAGAGAGAGAGCGCGAGCGCGTGTGCAAAGTTTTATATTTTAACGCCTCATGGAAAAGGTATGAACTATAGTTAGGTCAGAAATACAGGGGTAAGTTGAGTTAACTGTCTGTGTAACGTTTCTGTGTGGCTTTGTAATGTTTCGTCATAATTAGATGTTTTCCTACTAAAATGTATCTTTTAAGGTCTTTTTTTTTTTTCGAGTAAATGTCTGCGACGCGCCGAATCCAACAATAATTTATTTTCGCGCTCTTTTTCCTCAGGTAACGTTAGCTGCATTAGCTACCCTTAACGTTAAACCACAATATTGCAGGCATGTAATATTATTCTTAAATGGTATGTAATATTCTTAAATATTTTACTTAAAATGTTGTCTAAAGTTAGACTTAATCTCTCATGGTGTTTGAGGTTCTTCCTCTGTTTTAGTGAATGCTTTTGTTGCTTTAATCAGAACACAAGTGTATCCAGGTTAACAGTAAGTTAGAGAGGCTATGCCTGCGTCCCAATGTGCACACTATCCATCCTAAACTCTATGTGATAGTAGTAATTTTCAATACTATTTAGGGCAGATAGGGTGGATAGTATGCACATTGGGACGCAGGGCATGTAATGTGTTCTTTATATGTTACTGTTAGAAATAACAATTTGTATTTGAGATTGGTGAATAATAGGCAGATCACTGGATTTCCAGGCTGGCATACTGTATGGTTTTGCTAGCTTTTAACCCAGTTTTTCATCCTTATTTTACAGAATTTGTTTTGCCTCCCCAAAAAATTTGAGAAATGGTGGATTCGCAGCAATGGGTCTACAAGCATCCCAGAAATCTTGAAGGAGTTCCCCAGGCTTCTAGAAAAACTTGGCATGGTAAGAAATAATTTAGATTTTATGGTTTCGTTTACAGAAATTTGAAATGGTTAAATTGTTAGTGGCGTTGTGCAGATAGACGATAGTATAGTGTATTGAGGATAGTCAGAGATAATCGCTGAGAGCTGATGTCGATAGTCAAGGCGATATTACAGGAGCTGTCCCACATCTTTAACATTTGAGCACATTGTTTTCTGTGAGTGTACACAGCAGCAGCACCTCTGCCAGAACGTCACTAACATCACTAACATCTTTGATTGTGAGGTCAGTTTCACAGCTTGCACTGTATTATTCTTATGGTTTAGATGCTGAAAGGGAGAGTGCTTTCAAAGTCCTGCCCGCTCTGCTTCCCCAATCAATACACAAGAATGGAGGAAAGGTCTTCAGACCCACAACCAGAATCCTGGAAGTCATTCATTTGACGTACAACCTGTAAGTTTCTTTTACTTTTTCTACTCTATACACAGTAGGGTACAACGGGGATAAAGGCCCACCTTAAGAAAAAATGTGGTATTCACTGCACTGCGCAATTAAAATGTATAATTGCCGAAAAAATATATACGTTGTATTGAACATTAATGGAGCAACAGATTTTGTGTGAAAATAAATCATTCAAGTTGTTTATTTTGTTTAAAAATCTTATAAATGTATGAGGTGACAAAGGGGGCCTTTGACCCCACACACGGGGCTCACGGTATTGATACAAATACTTCAGCTAAAATAATGTTGTTGTTTTTTTATAATGTCTAAGTTAATACTTGTTAAAAACAATCACTTTAGCAAAGTTTGTTCTGTTTTCTGCTTAATTTTTTTTTTAAAAAGAAAGAAAAAAAAGGTGTTCAATAAATATAGGCCTACTGTCATTAAAATATGTGAATATAAAAAATATATTTTAAAATACAGAAATAAAGTCATTTTAATAAGTAAATATTCTGAAAGTATTGAAGGAGATTCAATAATAATTTAAAATATATTTACAGTAGTAGGCTAACAACAAATTATATTTTATTATATGATAAATATCATGTTTTTAAATATGATGGTTTAATTTTAAACATTGTGATTATCTTTAATATGGATACATACATAATATATATGATATTTATAACAACATAATATATGATATTTACCATCTGAATCTAACCTTGTAATGTGAACAAATGGAAAATATCATGTTAATTACTGTGCGCCTTTAGCCCCAACAGCAGGGGCACTTTTTACCCCAAATACCATACTTTTACATCTTCTTTCTTTATTTAAAAACTGTTGTTTTAATTATCTTAAACAAAACTGAAAATCATAAAGAAGGCCTTTGTCTCAAAATATATGCATTATTTTTAGCGATTTTCATTTGCTACTTAAACCTACAACACTTTAAAAAAACATAAAATATCAGATCAAGTAAGCACAGAATCAACTTTGCACTGCTGCGTGTGATCGCGTCAAAGATCAGTTCATGTTGAAAAGCCAATGTTTTGCAAAGTGCTACGCCACGTTTTTGTGCCATCTAGTGGTTTAGATGAAAATAATATCAAAGGTGCCTTTTACCCCGGGGCGCCTTTAGCCCCGTTGTACCCTACTGTGCAAAAGTTTTAGGCCACTAGTATTTTCAATAGTCAAAAATGGTTTTAAGTCAGTTATTTCTATCTTTTGCTGTAGTGTGTCAGTAGGAAATATCAGTTTACATTTCCAAACATTCATTTTGTCATTAATTATAATAATCCAGTGAATGTCTGACAACAGCCAGTGCTCCACACAGATCGGATCTGATCATCATCGAGTCTGTCTGGAGTGACATGAAAAAACTGAGACAAACTAAATCCAGAAGAACTGTGGCAACATCTCCAAGACGCTTCAAGAACCTCCCTGCAAACCTACAGTACTGTTAAAAGTTTGGACACTTGTGAAAAAATGCTGTAAAATGAGCATGCTGTCAAAAATAATGTCATAAATAGATTTTCTTTATCAATTATCTTCTATTAACTAAATTAAATCAATATTTGGTGTGATCATCCTTTAAATTTAAAGCAGCTTTTGCCCTCGGTGCACTTGAGCAGAGTTTCTCAGGAGCTTTGCTGGAGGTTTCTTGAAGCATTTTGGAGATGTTGCCACAGTTGTTCTGGATTTAGTCTGTCTCAGTTTATTCTGTTTCTTCATGTCATTCCAATCCAGACAGACTGATGATGACCAGATCAGATCAAACAAAAATCTCACTGGATTATTACAATTAATTGCAAAATAAATGTTTGGAAATGTAAACTGATATTTCCTACAGACACATTACAGCAAAAGATAGAAATAACTGACTTAAAACCATTTTTTTTATTTAGCTGACTAAAATACTAGTGGCCTAAAACTTTTGCACAGTACTGTACATATATACATACACACACACACACACACACACATATATACTGGGGGCTTTAAATACCCCATCATTTATGCCATGTTGGTTGGATGAAATTTAGGTAGATAACCAAGAAGTGCCGGTAAGCAGAAAGAAACCTAAATCAGTAACACAATAAATATTTAGTTTGAGCAACCTTTACCAGACCCAGTTCACAGGAAAACTCAGATGGTTTGGCTGATTTCCATAAAATACACTTAAACGTTATTTATTTAAGTCAACTTAAATGTTACAACTTGTAAAAATGTAAGTTATGTTGCAAGACTAAGTGTTGTGTAATTAACAGGTGACGGGGACCAACATGGTGATGCATTCCTGCATATTTTGAGCCTTGGTGACGAGACGACATCCCACACCTTCACCATTGTTTCGGTTCATGCCGTTGAAACGGACTTGTTGCTTGAGGCTGTTTATCTTTTTCAAGTCCTTTTTTTGGGCTTGATGTGAGCTACACTAACATCTTCCTTCCTGGGAATTTCTCCAGCATGCAGTATATCACATCGATGGACATGAGTCTTCATGTGTGAAGTATTTGAGGGCAACAGTTTTTTCTGGCCACTTGTAACGTTTAAATTTTTTGTCACATGCATTGTCTGTTGTAGGTCTCTTTGTTTGGATCAGGTTTAATGGCACAATGTTTGGACTGATTCTCATGTGGCAATAATCAATTTTATAGAGTTATGATGCTGCAATGTTGACAAAGAATAGGAGTCTACTGTACCTAGTTTACAAAGTTTTGTTTTTTAAAGAAACTGATCTACAAAAAACATTTTATTTGTGTCTGTATGGGTTGGGTGTAATGTGTAACAATATTGCACCCATTCAAAAATGTTTTAAAAAGAAAAGTGAAAACTCATTAAATTGATATTTACAGTTGCATTTTTTGTGTTGTGTAATTGTATTACAGAAAAATAATAATTTTACATTTCTTTGTGATTGTTATTATTATTATTATTAGTAATATTGGTAAATATAAACGTAGCAAGGCAATGAGACAACAAATAACCCAATGTTTGGGTAATGTTTAACCCAGCAACACAGTTAACCTGACCCACTGGTTGGGTTAAATAAACAACCCAGCATTCTGGGTCAAATGGCTCAACCCAACACTTGGGTCAAAACAACCCAGTGCGTGTTCTGTCCCATAGTTACCCAGCGGCTGGGTTAAGGTTGGGTTATTTTTTAACCCAGCCTTTTTAGAGTGTACATCTTGGATGCCCTGGGGGTAAGCAGATAAACATCAAATGTTCATTTTTGGGTGAACTATCCCTTTAAGAAAAATGGTAATGAGCTGCTCAATTAATTTAGCTGATTCAATTATTTTAGTGTTATATATTTTCTGTTGCTCATTTCAAAGCATATTTTAACAAATCTATGTGCACGTTTAACATGTTGACCTCCAGTGAGAGGTAGTTATTTATTTTTATTCAGTTTGCACATTTCTGAGTTGTGAGAAAAAAAATCTAAAAATTAATTTCTGGTTAAACCATATACCTGAAAAGGTAGAATTTTGATATGTTGCAAAAGAGTTGTTGTAAAATTTAATGGTCAGTTATGTTGTTTTAAACAACAGTTATGTTGTTTTGAAATATGTTGTGGCAAAGCAAATCAAATACAAAAACTGTATTACTTCTGAAAAACATTTTTGTTTTATCTTCCCAAAAAAGTAATCATTTTGATATACAGGTGCATCTCAATAAATTAGAATGTCATGGAAAAGTTCATTTATTTCAGTAATTCAACTCAAATTGTGAAACTCGTGTATTAAATAAATTCAATGCACACAGACTGAAGTAGTATAAGTCTTTGGTTCTTTTAATTGTGATGATTTTGGCTCACATTTAACAAAAACCCACCAATGAACTATCTCAACAAATTAGAATATGGTGACATGCCAGTCAGCTAATCAACTCAAAACACCTGCAAAGGTTTTCTGAGGCTTCAAAATGGCCTCTCAGTTTGGTTCACTAGGCTACACAATCATGGGGAAGACTGCTGATCTGACAGTTGTCCAGAAGACAATCATTGACACCCTTCACAAGGAGGGTAAGCCACAAAGAAGCTGGCTGTTCACAGAGTGCTGTATCCAAGCATGTTAACAGAAAGTTGAGTGGAAGAAAAAGATGCACAACCAACCAAGAGAACCGCATCCTTATGAGGATTGTCAAGCAAAATCGATTCAAGAATTTGGGTGAACTTCACAAGGAATGGACTGACGCTGGGCTCAAGGCATCAAGAGCCACCACACACAGACGTGTCGAGGAATTTGGCTACAGTTGTCATATTCCTCTTGTTAAGCCACTCCTGAACCACAGACAACGTCAGAGGTGTCTTACCTGGGCTAAGGAGGAGAAGAACTGGACTGTTGCTCAGTGGTGCAAAGTCCTCTTTTCAGATGCGAGCAAGTTTTGTATTTCATTTGGAAACCAAGGTCCTAGAGTCTGGAGGAAGGTTGGAGAAGCTCATAGCCCAAGTTGCTTGAAGTCCAGTGTTAAGTTTCCACAGTCTGTGATTGATTTGGGGTGCAATGTCATCTGCTGGTGTTGGTTCATTGTGTTTTTTGAAAACCAAAGTCACTGCACCCGTTTACCAAGAAATTTTGGAGCGCTTCCTTCTGCTTACCAGCTTTTTAAAGATGCTGATTTCATTTTCCAGCAGGATTTGGCACCTGCCCACACTGCCAAAACACCAAAAGTTGGTTAAATGATGTTTTATTAACAAAGTTTGGGAGGAGCACGTCAGATACTTAGCCTAATTACACACAAGTGGTACGCCATCAAGCTAATCAACACACAGGTATAAAAGCAGCTGACATACCTCCTTTCATTTGACGGCTAATCAGCATCCCTCCACCACCCCTTCTCCACCATTATCACTAAGTTCTCAACACAGTAGGGGGGGGTACTCTGGGTTCGGGCAACTCCCGAGCTCGGAACCCGTCCCCAGGACAGCACGCCAACAACGTATTACCATACTCGCCAAATACGCATTACGTTACTCGTGCTAAATATATGTAAGTGTGAACTCGTGAAATGACCATGGTGTTGGTGTGCTTGACTGGCCAGCAAACTCACCAGACCTGTGGTCTATGGGGTATTGTCAAGAGGAAAGTAAGAAACAAGAGACCAAAAAATACAGATGAGCTGAAGGCCACTGTCAAAGAAACCTGTGCTTACATACCACCTCAGCAGTGCCACAAACTGATCACCTCCATATTACTGGTCTTATGAAGTATTCTAATTTGTTGAGATAGTGAATTGGTGGGTTTTTGTTAAATGTGAGCCAAACTCATCACAATTAATAGAACCAAAGACTTAAACTACTTCAGTCTGTGTGCATTGAATTTATTTAATACATGAGTTTCAGAATTTGAGTTGAATTACTGAAATAAATGAACTTTTCCACAACATTCTAATTTATTGAAATGCACCTGTATGTTGTGGAAAAGCAAATAAACAGAAAAAAACTGTTATTTACCCAATGTCACATATATGTAACATTATACAGATCTTTCACAAGGAGGGGTTGTATTTCAAAATCAACTGCAGAAACATGTTATAAGTGGTCCATTTGGTCTGTTTTACATGCCCCATAATTTTCCTATAAGGAGAAATTGGTCTGGGTTCTTATGGGTTAAAAATGGCTTTATTTATATAAAAAAAAAGTAATTTGAATGGTAAAGGAACTCTTACATTTGTTTCTTGTCTTGTGCTTCTCTCTTCTGAGTCGGCGATCACTGTCAAGGCTTTTGGCTTCTGGGTGAGTTAGAGAATAAGGCTCAGGACTTCATAGGCTACTTATACTTACTTGGGAGAGGAACAAGGAAAATGAAGAACCGGCTATATCAGCATCGGAACCCGGAATGTGGAAAATTAATTATACTTGAGCCAAAGCCAAGGTGTGTTCGGCTTCGACTTATGGAAAAAGGGGATTTAGGTTATACTTTATTGTCCGCGTTCCGCTAGTCTCGTTCGGCCGTGGACAAATCCAGTCCATCCGGTCCACATTCCCTATGGAATTAGATTTGTGCCAAATAAAATGAATGTAATTTTTAAAGAAACGTATGAAAATATCAAGTGAAACTGAATAAAATGTCTTTGAAACTAAAAAATAAATAAATTACAGGCAAAATCTTTGACCTCGTTTTTAATACACTGCAGGTTTTGCAACTGTGTTCTCATCTTTCATTCCTTGATCTGTACTTACAAATGCACTTCCAGAGTTTTCATTTACGTTTCTAAAGTTTACGTTTACGATTCTGAAGATTTCATTTACGCTTCTGAAGTTTTCGTTCGCCATTCTGGCACAAAGCTCTCGTGGGGGCGGGGTTAACAGCGGTGTGTTCTCATTGGCTGCTGAGTTTTTGATTGACAGCTTCTTGACCTGGAAGTGAAGGCGTCAGTATCGTTGCGCCTGTGTGGATGTGAGCGTCTGTTAGCGGCTTCCTATTTCATTTTAATGATATAAAGTTAGGAGTTTTGTTTTTTAATTCAATCTGTATTTATCTGTTGCTACTACTCTGTCAACATAAGCTTTTAGGAGCAGGAGAAAACGCAAGAGAAAAAGGTCATATTGAGGTTTAATTATTAAAGTACTGTAAGACCGGAAATATTAATGTCCAGTGTTCTCTTATGATATTTGTTTATTGCTCTTGATTCTTTTGCATTATAGGGTCTAATTAGGTTGAGCTGTTACATTTGAAATACAATACTATCCTGTGATATTCAGACATCAAGAAAGTCTTACTCCAACCAGGCAATCAAGCTCGTTTTATTTCATATCCCACACAATGTTCTTGCTGCCAATTGTTTTCATCATGCTGATCATTTTGTTTAGTTATTTTATTTAGTTAACATCATCATCTAACATTTAAAATTGGAAATACATTTTTAACAATCATCAACTCAAGTGTGACTTTTATAAACCAGTTGAATGAATGTAAATGAAAATATGAATTAATTCAAATAAATTGACATTCTTTATTGTCACACAATACACAGCATATACACAAGTATCAAAGTGAAAGTCTTGGATGCAATTATGTTGTGAGCGGGAAGACCAGAATCCACAAAACACTAACTGCATAGTATACATAATGCACAGTTTATTATTATAATTTACATTATCACACAAACTGCACAAGAACATAACATACAGAATGTTTAAAATTCATATGTTTTAAACACTGCAATGATCCTTTCAACAGTTCCTGTTACAGTATAAGTTACATTACAGTGAATGAGTATGTAATGTACTGGAGTGCAATATCAGTCTTTACAGGGATAGTCCACGCCAAAAAAAGAAAATTCTTTCATTCACATAACACAAGTGAACTGTAACACTTGCATATTTAACAGTTGAGTGGAAGCGATTATTAATAGTCAAAAGTTTATATTATTAATGATTTTCTTATCTGTTGTTTCACTTCAAAAGATACTGATTTAAAAACTAAGGTCAGATGGATTACTGTCACGGTCGCTGTGTGTGGTTTTTAAAGCATCTTTAGGACTCACAGAGATTAATTATTTGCCTAAAAATCTTAACTTGCGTTTACCTGTCCCATGAGGGTGAGTAAAATTAAAAATATATATATATTTTTATTTTTGAACTATCCCCTTAACAATCATATGCTGTTGGTATGCCAATTCAAGATCAGCATAGACTAATAGGAATAAAGTGCAACCTCTTGTGAACTTGTGAACAGTGTTTGTTTTATCTAGAGCTCCAAAAAAGTAAAAATATTTGCATGATATCAGGTGTCTGAAGATCAAGATCCCAGTCATTCAAAGGTGATGTGTCTGAACACAATAAGATTCTTGTCTGATGAGGGCAGTGGATCTCTGGTTCTATCACTACATCCTCTGGTCAGCATCAGAAGTTTATGGAAAAGTTGCTCCGCTCCCTGGAAACAGAGAAAGGACATGTATCATAGTCGAACAATACAAACTGCTTTGAACTCCCATGACACATTTCAAACTTAAAATATGTCAAACAAATAAATACACAATATAATTATTTAATATATATTAGTATTAACTTGGTACTAAAATACCTCAAAGTTATATACCATTAATCATCTGTAATACCGCTGTGTAACCATTAGATGGCTCTGTATAGGCCTAAATAATCATGACTGTATACCCTAGTTGCTGGAAACCCTGTTGTTTTCAGTCATAATTATTTGCAAGTATTAGGATTTGCATTTGGATATATATTTAGGCATTATTTGTCAAAGTTTGTTTGTTTTTCCCCTCATGTTCATCTGAAGTGACTATTTTTTCATTAACAGAAAAAGCATGGTAAAAAGGCTTACATTGTTAAAGTTGACCGCGCAGTGATTGACAGCGCGCTTGTAAAATAACATTGGTTATTGTCAGATAGAGTAAATTTAGTACTGTACACTCTATGTGCTGGGGGAAAATATGAACTAAATCGAAGCAAATATGATCTAATTGAAGACTGTAGCTGTGTGTATATAACCAGGTCCTGTGATTGGACTAAATCAAGACAACTTACCATGAGTATCCTGATAACGACGATGATTGATGATCATGATGATTATATCATTCATCTGTACTATTCCTAAGAAATCTCATCAATGTAGTGTAGCAGCAGAAAAATACTGATAAAATAAAAATAAAAAATCTTTATATATAATTTTATATCATTAAAATGAAATAGGAAGCCGCTAACAGACGCTCACATCCACACAGGCGCAACGATACTGACGCCTTCACTTCCAGGTCAAGAAGCTGTCAATCAAAAACTCAGCAGCCAATGAGAACACACCGCTGTTAACCCCGCCCCCACGAGAGCTTTGTGCCAGAATGGCGAACGAAAACTTCAGAAGCGTAAATGAAATCTTCAGAATCGTAAACGTAAACTTTAGAAACGTAAATGAAAACTCTGGAAGTGCATTTGTAAGTACAGATCAAGGAATGAAAGATGAGAACACAGTTGCAAAACCTGCAGTGTATTAAAAACGAGGTCAAAGATTTTGCCTGTAATTTATTTATTTTTTAGTTTCAAAGACATTTTATTCAGTTTCACTTGATATTTTCATACGTTTCTTTAAAAATTACATTCATTTTATTTGGCACAAATCTAATTCCATAACATTCCTCCGTCAACTGGAGTAAATACATTCATAAATAAAACAGGACAGAAACTAATAACAATAGATGTTACTGCTATACTGCATGCAGCAGTGGTATATACTGCAACAGTGGTAATACTGTATGTCAATGCACATTTAACAATAACGCACTGATTTTGAGCTAGGATGCAACTGGTAAATTTACAGCCATGAAAAGGATAGTTCACTCCAAAATTAAAATTCTATATTCATTTAGTACTCATAATGAACTCATAATGCTCCAAACCTGAGGAGAGAGGAAAAAGAAGAGGAGAAAAAACAGGCTATCGCACATGCAAAAAGTTGGAAATAAGCCTCTATAAAAGGTGGCACATTTCCCAATATTTAATAAGGGTATAATAATAGTAACATTTATAATAAATAGGGCCTACATCTCTGCGAAATCACCATATTTCTATGATGTTTATATAACTTACCGGTGTGTATGTCACAATCAGTGTTCGAATTGTGTCAAAGCTTTTTGGGGGGGGGGGGGGGGGTCCCAGAATCCCCAACGCCACGCCCCATTAAAAAAAAAAAAATAATAATAATAATAATAATAATAATTAAAAGAGCCTAAAAAACAAACAAACAAACAAACAAAAAAAACTATTGGTAAAAAAGTATTGGGAGGTTTAGGGATAGGTGTGGGGGAGGGGTCAGGATTAGGGGTGGGGTTAGGATTAGGCAATCATATAGCGATTTCAACCAGAGGGGTAATAATTTGGCAGGGGGTCGAAAATGTGCACAACACTGGCTTCATGGTACAGGCCCCCGTAGAGTGTTTTAACACGGGGTTAGTTGTAACACTGTCAGTTTGACAAGTCAGAAAGGAGTTGTGGTGATATTATCAACAGGAGAAGTGGCATGAATGTAAGCAACATTGTAGATTTTATGACCAAAAAACTGATTTTCAGCAAAGTAAGTAATTTTTTTTTCATTAAGATTATTTTTTTGCCTAGCAATCATTGTGTTATAGATACAATTATTTGACTTTCATAACCTAAAGTAGCTATTTCTCTGTCACGTTTATGGTCTGTTTTGGTTTTGTTTTGCCCCTGCTTGTGTTCCTGGGGGGGGGGGGGTCCCAGAATCCCCAACGCCACGCCCCATTAAAAAAATAATAATAATAATAATAATAATAATAATAATTAAAAGAGCCTAAAAAACAAACAAACAAACAAACAAAAAAAACTATTGGTAAAAAAGTATTGGTAGGTTTAGGGATAGGTGTGGGGGAGGGGTCAGGATTAGGGGTGGGGTTAGGATTAGGCAATCATATAGCGATTTCAACCAGAGGGGTAATAATTTGGCAGGGGGTCGAAAATGTGCACAACACTGGCTTCATGGTACAGGCCCCCGTAGAGTGTTTTAACACGGGGTTAGTTGTAACACTGTCAGTTTGACAAGTCAGAAAGGAGTTGTGGTGATATTATCAACAGGAGAAGTGGCATGAATGTGAGCAACATTGTAGATTTTATGACCAAAAAACTGATTTTCAGCAAAGTAAGTAATTTTTTTTTCATTAAGATTATTTTTTTGCCTAGCAATCATTGTGTTATAGATACAATTATTTGACTTTCATAACCTAAAGTAGCTATTTCTCTGTCACGTTTATGGTCTGTTTTGGTTTTGTTTTGCCCCTGCTTGTGTTCCTGGGGGGGGGGGGGGGGGGGGGGGGGGGATTCCCAGAATCCCCAACGCCACGCCCCATTAAAAAAAAAATAATAATAATAATAATAATAATTAAAAGAGCCTAAAAAACAAACAAACAAACAAACAAAAAAAACTATTGGTAAAAAAGTATTGGTAGGTTTAGGGTTAGGTATTGATTGCCTAATCCTGACCCCTCCCCCACACCTAACCCTAAACCTACCAATACTTTTTTACCAATAGTTTTTTTTGTTTGTTTGTTTGTTTGTTTTTTAGGCTCTTTTAATTATTATTATTATTATTATTATTATTATTTTTTAATGGGGCGTGGCGTTGGGGATTCTGGGACCCCCCCCCCCCCCCCCCCAGGAACACAAGCAGGGGCAAAACAAAACCAAAACAGACCATAAACGTGACAGAGAAATAGCTACTTTAGGTTATGAAAGTCAAATAATTGTATCTATAACACAATGATTGCTAGGCAAAAAAATAATCTTAATGAAAAAAAAATTACTTACTTTGCTGAAAATCAGTTTTTTGGTCATAAAATCTACAATGTTGCTCACATTCATGCCACTTCTCCTGTTGATAATATCACCACAACTCCTTTCTGACTTGTCAAACTGACAGTGTTACAACTAACCCCGTGTTAAAACACTCTACGGGGGCCTGTACCATGAAGCCAGTGTTGTGCACATTTTCGACCCCCTGCCAAATTATTACCCCTCTGGTTGAAATCGCTATATGATTGCCTAATCCTAACCCCACCCCTAATCCTGACCCCTCCCCCACACCTATCCCTAAACCTACCAATACTTTTTTACCAATAGTTTTTTTTGTTTGTTTGTTTGTTTGTTTTTTAGGCTCTTTTAATTATTATTATTATTATTATTATTATTATTTTTTTAATGGGGCGTGGCGTTGGGGATTCTGGGAATCCCCCCCCCCCCCCCAGGAACACAAGCAGGGGCAAAACAAAACCAAAACAGACCATAAACGTGACAGAGAAATAGCTACTTTAGGTTATGAAAGTCAAATAATTGTATCTATAACACAATGATTGCTAGGCAAAAAATAATCTTAATGAAAAAAAAATTACTTACTTTGCTGAAAATCAGTTTTTTGGTCATAAAATCTACAATGTTGCTCACATTCATGCCACTTCTCCTGTTGATAATATCACCACAACTCCTTTCTGACTTGTCAAACTGACAGTGTTACAACTAACCCCGTGTTAAAACACTCTACGGGGGCCTGTACCATGAAGCCAGTGTTGTGCACATTTTCGACCCCCTGCCAAATTATTACCCCTCTGGTTGAAATCGCTATATGATTGCCTAATCCTAACCCCTCCCCTAGGTTTAGGGTTAGGTGTGGGGGAGGGGTTAGGATTAGGCAATCATATAGCGATTTCAACCAGAGGGGTAATAATTTGGCAGGGGGTCGAAAATGTGCACAACACTGGCTTCATGGTACAGGCCCCCGTAGAGTGTTTTAACACGGGGTTAGTTGTAACACTGTCAGTTTGACAAGTCAGAAAGGAGTTGTGGTGATATTATCAACAGGAGAAGTGGCATGAATGTAAGCAACATTGTAGATTTTATGACCAAAAAACTGATTTTCAGCAAAGTAAGTAATTTTTTTTTCATTAAGATTATTTTTTTGCCTAGCAATCATTGTGTTATAGATACAATTATTTGACTTTCATAAGCTAAAGTAGCTATTTCTCTGTCACGTTTATGGTCTGTTTTGGTTTTGTTTTGCCCCTGCTTGTGTTCCTGGTTTCCTGTTCTTGTTTAGTTGGATTGCTTTATGATTCCTTGCACCTGAGTTCCTTATTGTCCTTGATTACTTCTCACTTGTTTCAGTTCTCCCTGATTACGTACCATGTGTTTATATGCCTTGTGTTTTCCTCAGTTCCCATATCTTGCTTTCATGTTGTGTTGTGGCCATTGTCTCCGCCGTTCTCCCGTGTTCTGTTCAAGGATTTATCATTGAAGACTCTGTTTTGCATCATCCCTTCATCTTGTGCTTCGTTTCAACCACAGCATGACATTCTCTAGTTTAACTTGATACTTTGCATTTATGCTAACTTAAAACTCACATGCTAAAACAGTTAGTTATGGCTGTTTGGGGTGGGAATAGTTGAAACGGTTCATTAAAAATGTTACAACCAACTCCTTATGACAATTCCAATGAATCCAGTTATCCAATCACATCCTCATATGTTGTTTGTATGGTTTTCTCGCTGTTCTGTAATAAAATAAAGTGATCAGACTGTGAAGAATTGTATACAGCATGGCTCGTGCGCTCCAGTTTCAGTCACGAAATACGCATCGGGATATCGTGACAACATATTCCTTCGTTTCATAATACTCAATTAATTGTTGTAAACTGAGACTGGTGTCTTTAGAAGACATATATGTGCTGAATTCTAAAGAAATAATCCACAACAATGCCATGTTATGGGCACAGCCATTGATAGAGGCTGCAGCGGAAGTTCTTTTACGCTACTATTTGAATCTTCCGCTTTTCGAACACGGAAGTGTGATAAAGGCCTAAACAGCAAAGTCATGTGAGGTTTTTGTTGCACATCAAGGGATTTATGTAAAATGTGTTTCCATCATAGTTAATGCACATATCATCTTATTGGATTAAAAACACTGTCCGCCTCAAAGCACATAGGTTTTTTTTGTGCACATGTTTAGAATTTATGCGCATCTTGACATTTCCATCCAGCATTTTTTTATGTGATATTCCAAAATTCACATAAAAATAGGTAGATGGCAACACAGCTAGTGACTGAATACAGTGCACACACACACACACACACACACACACACACACACACACACACACAGCAATTGTTTTTGTGCTAAATTTAAAGTCCTAAAAGGAATGCAATATAATGTTTTTGTTACTTTAAATTGTTCACTTCATTCAAAACTGATTATTCTTTGTTCTTCAATCAAGTTTTTGCATAAATTGGAAGTGTGGGTCTTATTTCAGCAAATTACTTCACACTGTTACATCTATCCCCAGCCTGTGTTAAAACTCACCCCAGTAGTGGGGTAGGTTGTAACAACGGAACTCTTTGTATTTGACATTAAGTCACATAATCTGTGATTATGCAGTACACGTCCAAGTGAGTTTTATTTGTAGCAGACGAATGTGGCTACTGTTAATCTAAGTTTGAGAGATCTAGCACAAAAAAAAAAACACTGAGTTACTGATGCTCAAACAAAAAGTGTTACTTTCATCCCCGGTCTAATATTACAACATCTATTATTATTAGTTTCTATCCTGTTTTATTCATTAAAGTATTTAGTCCAATTTAAGGCTCATTCATGGAGGAATGTAGACTGGACAGACTGGATTTGTCCATGGCCGAATGAGACTAGCAGAACAAGTATAACCTACCTGAGTAAAAACAAGTATAACCTACCCGAACACACCTTGGCTTTGGCTCAAGTATAATTAATTTTCCACATTCCAGGTTCCGATGCTGATATAGCCGGTTCTTCATTTTCCTTGTTCCTCTCCCGAGTAAGTATAAGTAGCCTATGAAGTCCTGAGCTTTATTCTCTAACTCACCCAGAAACAAACGTGAGTTCTTGCACCATACAAATGAAAATTTTAATTTATTTAGTAAAAATAGCATATACAGTAGGCCTATGCTTTTAGTATGCCATTTTTAACAGAGACATGCAATTTCAGCTCTGCAGTGTGGAGTATAATTGTGAAGACCTTTTCTCCTTTTGTTTGCAGACCATGGTTCTTACAAAAATGATTGTGGGGATCCTCTTCAGTCTCTCACTGAATTTATGGCTCTGTGAGGGTGCACGTCTGATAATTTGTAACTAATAAGTGTAACAAATTTGTTTGGATTGAAATGAATTTATTTTAAAACATTGAAAATCACATTTTTATTACAATATACAGGTGCATCTCAAAAAATTAAAATATCATTTATTTTAACTTATTTCAAAAACTTTCATATATTCTAGATTCATTACATGTAAAGTAAAACATTTCAAAAGTTTTATCTAGTTTTATCAAAAGTTAAATCTAGTTTTTCAAAATATTAGAATATTTCCTAAGATCAATAATAAAAAAAGGATTTGCAAAACAGAAAGGTTCAAGTTCTTTAAAGTATATTAATTTATGGACTCAATACTTGGTCGGGGCACAAACTCCAGCATCAGTGAGGTGTGGCACGAAAGCGATCAGTCTGTGGCACTGCTGAGGCACTATTGAGCCTTCAGCTCGTCTGTATTGTTGGATCGACTGTTTCTCATCTTTCTCTTGAAAATATCCCATAGATTCAGGTAAGGCATGTTGGCTGACCAATCAAGCACAGTAATATCATGGTCAGCAAACCACTTGGAAATGGTTTTGGTACTGTGGGCAGGTGCTTAAGTCCTGCTGGAAAAGGAAACCAGCATCTCCATAAAGCTTGTCAGCAGATGGAAGCATAAAGTGCTCCAAAATCTCGAGGTAGACAGCTGCATTGACTTTGGACTTGATAAAACACAATAGACCAACACCAGTAGATGTCACAGCACCCCAAATCATCACTGACTTCAGAAACTTCACACTGGCCTTCAAGCAGCTTTGATTCTGTGCCTCTCCAGTCTTCCTCCAGACTCCAGACTCTAGACCTTGATTTCCAAATGAACTGAAAAATTTACTTTCATCTGAAAAGAGGACTTTGGACCACTGAGCAACAGTCCAGTTCTTTTTCTCCTTAGCTCAGTTAAGACGCTTCTGACGTTGTCTCTGGTTCAGAAGTGGCTTGGTAGCCCTTTTCCCGAAGATGTCTGAGCTTGGTGACTCTTGATGCACTGACTCCAGCTTCAGTCCACTCCTTGTGAAGCCCTCAAAAGTGTTTGAATCGGCTTTGCTTGACAGTATTCTCAAGGTTGCAGTCATCCCTGTTGCTTGTGCACCTTTTCCTACCTAATTTCTTCCTTCTAGTCAACTTTGCATTTAATATGCTTTGATACAGCACTCTGTGAACAGCCACCCCTTTCATTAATGACCTTCTGTGACTTACCCTCTTTGTGGAGGGTTTCAATGATTGTCTTCTGGATCATTGCCAAGTCAGAAGTCTTCTCCATTATTGTGATTTCAAAGAACAAGAGATACCCAGAATTTATACTGTAGGGATGGTTATTTAATGAAACTCAAATGTAAATATTCTAATATTTTGAGATACTGGATTTTTGACTTTCATGAGCTGTAAGCTTTAATTATCAAAATGAAAACAACAACAACAAAAAAACATTTGAAATGCTTTACTTTACATGTAATGAATCTAGATTATGAAAATGAAAGTTTCACTTTTTGAAATAAGTTACAAAAAAAATAACTTTTTAACGATATTCTAATTTTTTTGAGATGCACCTGTATTCCACTAAGTCTTAATGTCTCACATTGTAGTGGATCAACAAGAAGTACCGTATATCAAAACCGGTGATTCCAAGGCCAATCTTGAGGATGCAATTCTTCAGGGCAGAATGAAATATGCTGCTCGAAGCTGCAAGGAACTGCATGAAAAGTATCAGGTTTATGATGGTACGCTCATTTTATGTTAATATTTTATCTTAAGCAACAGCTATGTTTAAGTGACTCAGGAATGCTTCTGTTCATGTAGATGGGCTGTACTATCTGAACTCATCAAGAGGAGTCCTTTATCAGACGTTCTGTGATATGACCACTGCGGGCGGCGGCTGGACGCTGGTGGCCAGTGTTCATGAAAACTACATGAATGGAAAGTGCACTGTTGGAGATCGCTGGTCTAGTCAGCAGGGCAGTGACCCAAACCGGGCTGATGGTGACGGGACGTGGGCAAACACAGTCACGTTCGGAACAGCAGAAGCTTCTACAAGTGATGACTATAAGGTATTTTTAGTACATTTATGGTTTTACAACCCTAGTTAAATAGGAGCAAAATAAACGACACACAGACGCTAGACAGACAATCAAAAGATGTTTATGAGGAATTTGAAATGACAGTTTGTTTCCTTTGTCACAGAATCCTGGATACTATGACATTGCAGCAAAAGATGTGTCTGTGTGGCATGTTCCTAATAATAATAATTTGGAACAGTGGTCTGCTACCTCCCTCCTGCGATACCACACTGAAAATCACTTCTTAAACCTCCATGGAGGAAACCTTTTCAATTTATTCAAGGTCTGAAAAATTTTGACACCAGTTTTGAGTTTGAAACATTCACAAAAATATATTTGAAAACAACTATTTTGTGAAATTACTAAAACAATTTTAAAAAAAAAATTTTCATTCACTGAATGACTATTAATTTTCCCAGAAATTCCCTGTGAGGTTTGGAATAGGGGCCTGCATCACTGATAATGGACCTGCTATTCCAATAGTGTATGACACTGGAAACGTGGATTTCAACAAAAATCTGTATGGTCCCCATTCAAGAAGTATGGCAATACTCCTAGAGCCAGTATTTTTCAAATATTTTTAAAGAAAGTGGCTGCATCAATAGACCTTATAGTCAGGGTAGAACCATATTTAATTTTTGACAGGAACAAAAACAAGGCTGAAAGATTGCACTGTCAGATTGCGTTCAATGCATTGCACTGTTGTTTAACAACATTTCCCGGTTCAGCTGACAAAACTTATTTTCAGAAAAAAAACTTTCGGTAGACAAAAACTTCTAATTTTGAAAGTTGTAAATTTGTTAAAATTATGTGATCTAGGTGAATTGTAAAGTATGTAAATCCTTCCCTCACAGCCTAATTTTCATTAGTGTTAAATTCAATATGCCATCTAACCTGACTAAGATCTGTTGACAGTCAGAAAATCTGTTTTATTCAGTGATGGTGTACAATTTAGCCATGTCATGTGTGCATGAACCTACCATGATCATAATCAGTGACATATTCTGTGCATTTTCCAGCAATGTTTGAACCTGGATTCATCACATTCAGAGTCTTCAATACTGAAAGGGCAGCTTTGGCTCTTTGTTCAGGTGTCAAACCAACCGGCTGTAACTCTGAACATGTGAGTTAAAAGAATATTCTGGATTATTTCAATCGATGTCAATGGACAGCATTTTTAACATGCTGTTAACCACATAATGCATTGATAGTAATATATTTATGGAAATAAATCAACTGCCCCAGTGTCATTTTGTTGTTAGTAATGCACTCATGTTCTTGCAGTTCTGTATTGGTGGAGGTGGACACTTTCCTGAGGGCGCCCCTAGACAGTGTGGGGACTTTGCGGGCTTCGACTGGGATGGCTATGGTACTAATGCAGGATGGAGTGCTTCCAGAGAGATAACTGAAGCAGCTGTACTGCTGTTTTATCGCTGACACCCTGATCAGTCTAAAATCGCCAGCTTCCTTCCCTTCTTTCCAAGATATTCTACACTGATTAATACTTAAATTTTGGTCGTAATCTTTACTATATATATCCTTTATATTGGTCTGTTATCTACGAATGCATTTGTGATAGGTGATTGTAACTAAAAGAACAACCTTTCAGATTAGCCATTTATAGAGCTTCTGCTAAGTTAATATCTAACACCTCTTCTAAGTGTACATGGGTTACTTTTTACAACAGTTCAAAAGTTATATACATTATACAAATGTATAATGTTCAAATAAAACCAGTGGGTTGTCAATACTGTTTAGACATCAGAGTCAAAATTTACTTGTTTAACTTCTAGTCCAGTCTGCTTGATCATCTCAACACCTACTAGTCCTCCAAGCTGTTATCCAGTTATTCTCTATCTCAGCGTGTTTCTCTTGTGTGTGTGCTCTTCAGGATCTGTAAGGCTGTAAGCAAAAGACTTAAGTTATCAATAACATCTGTTCTCACCATCTATGATCTCAAGAATAATTAATTACCTGATTTATGATTGTTCCTGCAAAACTGCTAATAAATACCTGGTCTGAGTTTTACTGGGTTTCCTAATCATATCAAGAATATGACTCCCTGGCTACATCTGAAAAATAGATGTTATTCGAACTGTAAATGCTCAACATGTTCGATGTGAATACTTGAGCAATATTCTCACTGTTTGAAATAAATGAACCATCCTCAGTCTGGTTGACATAGCGTAAGCATCCCCTTTCTCAAAGGCTACTTGTTGAGGTGTGAAGCATATCTGAGGATGTGCTGCTCATGGAAGCTAAACTATAGGGCTGACATCTCACATTGTAATGCCACAATTCTCATGAAAGCATGCATTTGGACTCTGTGTTACAAAGATAACCTGCATTGTACCACTACAAGATTAAAAAAAAAATCAAGCTAGTAGATCCACCTCTGTTGTTATTTGAGACTGAAGAATGAGCATATGGAAAACATAAAATGTTGAATTACGCCTATTTAGGCGTATCAGAGGAGGATAGTTCATTAAAAAAAAGAATGTGTGTGTGTGTGTGTGTGTGTGTATTAAATATTTTTTGGAACGACAGGAATGATTGTAGTGACCTCTAGTGGTGAAAGAGTTCTCAAATAATTTGTTCTGACAAATCGTAGACCCACATCACATTTTAAAACCACAAGTACTTAGAAGTGTTTTATTAATATCAACAACAATTAAAAAATATTATTTTAAAATTATTCATTCTGTATTCCTTTGAGTGAAATGTGATCAGTTTAAGTAATAGTACACCACAATCAAACATAAGAAAACACAAAGCATGCTTATAATAATACTGCATTTTTAACTAATCGTTTCAGAAAGTCTTCACTGCTGGACATGTGCAGCAGAAGATTACAGATGTTTAGTCATCTCCGCCACAGAGGTTCAGTAGAGCTCTCTGGTAGTCACCCTTTGTGTGCTCCTGAGGAGAAACAGACAAATAGAAACATTCTGATTAAAATGCTTCTTGAATGAAGGCAAACTAAGAGCAGAAAGAAAAGAAGAGAGAGGTGAATAACAGAACAAATAAGAAAGAAAAGAGACAAATAGAAACGTACTAAAATTGCCTGGTACAGAGATTTTCCAAATTTCCTCTTAAACTCTGCACGGACCTTCATGAGATCAACCTCACAGCGGGAGACGATGATGCGAGTTATGACTTTGTCTTTAACACTTTTGCTCTGCAAACATCAAAATCAAAATGTTCGGTATAAACACCCTTTTTCCATTGGAGAAACTGATCAACACAACTCAAAATCAGCCAAGGTCACCTCTTTACATGTCAAATGACATGCGTTCAAAATAAGATATTCACCTTCATAGCATCACTGAGTCTGCTGGAAAAATACAGATGTTTGTTCTCCAAGCACTCAACTGCAGAAAGACAGATAAATTAAGAGATAAAGGACATGGTTACATGTTCTGTTTTTTTCAGACGTTGATAGGAGTCTCTCTTCAGTTCTCCTCTGGCTTCTTGCCACGTGCATTTCCACAGGGCTTTCCACAAAATGTTCCTCACCAAACAGCTTGTGATTATGTTAAAAAGACATGAAGAAGGGATTCCCAAGGAAAGTGTGAAAGAGTAACTGTGCAGACAGGCATAACCATCATCAAATCTGCCATACATCTCTATATCCAAGTGTTCTGAAAGCTTATGTGAAGAACGGACAGATAGATAGATAGATACCTAGTGTGAGGAAGGATTTTTCCAGATCTCCCTTCACCTCCTTTCGAATGCTCTCCTTAATGTCATATGGGCTGTATCTCTTGTACCTTTCAAACACTGAGAAAAAGAGGTGTTGGTTAGGTTGTTGCGCAAATAAAAATGGCAATTGACTTCAAATACAGCTCTGTTCAGCTGTCACCTTTCTGCAAGTGTGGGACACTCCTCTCAGAGAAGATTGAAATCCAGGTGGTCACATCAGTTCCTTTTCTCTTGACTCCAGCATCATAAAGAGCCTAAATATTTTTATAATTGACAAAAGATTACAAAAAGTAACTTTTTTTGTTATTCCAGTGTTCCTAACATATGTCATCCGAATGCACAGTGGCTTATAATATCATAATATTATTTTAATCATGCTGAATAAATATACTGTCACTATGACTGTGAATCAATTAAATTTCCTCAGTTAAAAGGGCTCTACTCACTCTTGCATCACTGTCGATCTTCTCATAGTCCACAACGTTACTCGGCTCATCTCTTTTGGCCTGTGAACATGAATGAATAAATTGTGAGTACAGCAATGCAGAATCTGCAGTTTGCAAACTATACTGTATTGGCGGTAAAGGAATTACCTGTTGCATATTGTGCAACAAAGCGGAATCTGATCATAATTACCACAAATAACTGTTATAGTAATCCATTAAGTTACCTGTACAAGAGCCAGGATCAGCTTGGCGAAATCACCAGATGTGTCTCCAGAAACATCTTTCTCCAGCTCCTTCTTGAACACTGAAAGAAGAAAAAGAAAGGGACATGAATACTAATGTATGTGCGCTTTTAATGCCTTTTAAGGGCCAGCATCACTCACTCTCTCTGTAAACCTTCTTGATTTCCATGAGCTCTTCATTATTGCGAGAGCAGACCATTTCAATAAGACTCTCCTCATCAGTGCCCAGACCCTGCAAAAAACAACATACTGTCACATGAATGCAGTGATATGTGAATACACTACTGTTCAAAATTCTGGGGTCAGTAAGACTTTTGTTTTGTGCTGTTTTGAAAGAAATTAATGCTTTTATGCAGCAAATATGAATTAAATTGATTTTCATTTCAAATAAATGCTGATCTTTTGAACTTTTTATTCATCAAAAATAAAAATAAGAATGTATCCACGGCTTCCACAAAAATATTAAGCAGCACAACTGTTTTCTACTGTGATAATGAAAGAATCTGAAGACTTGAGTAATGAGTAAAACAGTTATTTTAAATTGTAATGCCATTTCATAATATTACCATTTTTACTGTATTTTTGGTCAAATAAATGCAGTATTGGTAAGAGACCAAACTTTTGATCAGTAGTGTAGGTTATTTTATTCATGCTATTCTTACATTATTCAGAAATTATTATTAAATATGGAGTATGAGTTTAATTTTGATACTTCAACAGAAACCAACAGTAAACAAGCAGCGTCCATAAACAATTACAGATCTATGTAAACATACCTTCATTGATGATTTCAGTTCAGAGGCATCATATTGTGCTGTACTCTTCATCAACCCCAGAATCAGATGCTCCAAAGAGCCTGAGAGGGCCCCCTTCAGGGCACTTACCAAATCCTGCAACACAAACAGTGTCAGGTTGTTTGAACTTTGATACACAAGATATTTATTCATATCAGTGTACTTCATAAAGGTAAGATAACCCATTTTTTAATAGATAGTCCACTATGTTTGTATTAAATAATTATGGTGTGTACCTTCTTTCCCCGTTTTTCATACTCAAACGCAATGTCGCTCCTTTGTGAGCAACTACGTTTTGTCAGAATGTCAATGATTGTCTGCTCATCAACACCTGCATGAATAAATGAAGGCAAGAATGAGAGGAGAAGATAGGGATCGAGAAAGAAAGCCATAGAGCATCATTAAGATAATACCCTGAAGGACTAATTGCACCTTTTTATTTCCTAGTATAAAATCATTAAATAGTCATCAGCTAATATGAGACAATGACACTACTGGCATATACATATGTGCAATCAAACTCATTCACACACTGAGCCTTGATATTCATTAAATAGCAATGTGAGTACTACAGCATCATAGATTGTGCCTATATCTTACCAGGCAGTTTAACACAAATCCATTTTATTTATATATATATATTTCAAGATTCTACCCAAATACTTACAAGACACTGACTCATATTTGGCAGTTACCACAAATTATTTACAATTCTGGGTCACACTTTATATTAGGTGGCCTTAACTACTATGTACTTACATCAAAAAATAAGTACAATGTACTAGTTGTGTTCATACTATACTGCAAAACACTATTGCTGCTATTGAGGTGGGATACAGGTAAGGTTAGGGACAGGTTTGGTGGTATGGGTAGGTTTAAGGGTGGGTTAAGGTGTGAGGGATGGGTCAACAGTGTAATTATAAATGTAATTACAGAGATTAATTACAGATGTAATAACATATAGGTATTTTTAAAAATATAAGTACAATGTAAAAACATGTATGTACACAATAAGTGCACTGTACCAAATGATTAATTCAAATGTAAGTACAGAGTAGTTAAGGCCACCTAATATAAAGTGGGACCCAATCCTGTTTCAACAGAGAAGGGCTCACCAACCATTCTACCTTAATTAAGAGCATCCTGTTTAAGGTAGTAAGGCTGAAAGCCAAAACTTAAAATATAAAGGCACTGAAACAAATATTTCAGTGAAACAATTATAAAATGCCACTGGGGACTCTATTTTGTTCCACTAGAAATATAATCTGTGGTACAAAATCAAATCTACAGATTCCATTACAAACGTTAAGTGTTTAGGGCACCATCCTTTACCTTTGGTTTTGATGGCTGTCTCTATTTTGGCTGCATCCTCCTCTGGGTTAAAATCATAAACTGGGACCACTGTAGGGCATTTAGGTTCTCTCTCCTGAAAATATATCAAGAAAATTTAGGTATAGAAATATATAAAATATTATACAAACAATCAATCTTAATAGCCACTTCAACATACAAAGAAGTGTATTTTGTTACATTTTATGTTACAACTGTAATAACTTACCCCTCCATAACTCAATGTAAGTTTCGTCAAAATCTCAGACACTAAAGCCATTTTCCTGCGGAAGACAGAGAACGCATGTAATCATCCAAGTTGAGCAATGAGTAGATGAAACAGGAGATACAACCTGTGTTTTAAGCCACTGTAAAATACAACTCCACCCTTCGTTTCAAAGGTCTAAGTGACTGTTGTCATAGATACAGTGATTAGTAGGACTGTGTAGATAAAGGCCCAGTTCAGTGTCATCACAAGCAATAATGCAAGTCAATAACCATTTTACTGCCCTTAAAGGTGTCACAGAGAAAGTTCATTCTCATGGTATTAAAAAAGACTGAAAAACCGCTGTTTGTTGTGCTGTTGTCCCTTAGCAACACTACAGCTGTTAAACTTCCCCTACAGTGCTAACAGGAAATCATTTTCTCTCTGCACTATACATTACGAGGTGAGCTGTGAAGGGTTTGCAGGAACTTTGTTCAGGCACACCCAGACACACACCCTGTACACATTCCACAGACCACTGAATCTCTGACCATCTCACACACACACACACACACACACACACACACACACACACACACACACACACACACACACAGCGAGACCAATACAGCTCTTTCTGCGGATTAAACAGGACTAGAAAACAGAAGCAGTACAATCCGCAATAAAAATATAACAATGCTAGTCTTTTGGTAAGATTCATAATATTACAGCAGTCCTGTCAAGAGATGCAGTTCAATGGTGAATCAGCACAGAGGACCAGAGTCTTACCTGAGATGCTGTGGAGAGTGAAGGTGTAGCTTTGGAGTTCCAGATGTATCTCTGTGTATGGGATTACCTTTTAAATGCAGTCAGCAAATGACTCACCGTCTCCTCCTATCAACCCACACCTACACCCACTCAAGATGAAGACCCAAAAGTTTCTTGTTAGTTATTCATTTACTGGGCTACACATTCCTTACAAAAATATACTATAGTACTCGCAGTTTGTGCTAAAGTGTCATCTACAGTTAAGGTTAACACAGTGAAAATGGAACATGTATTAATGACAACTGCCATCATAAATAGCTTTTTTAGATTTTTTCATCTTGCATTGTTTGAAATTCCATTTTACTTTGATGTGAATTCATCATACTTCTGGTCACATTTTGGAAGTGTTGTTACATACAATGACAAAATGAGAAACTGGGGAGAAATTTCCCAAATTGTAAATCTCTTCAGGTAAACTGAGTCATTCATTTTAAAATATGTGCATGTAGTCTGTGTCATTATTTATGACTAAGGGTTTGGCAACTGTGATTTCACAAATTTGATACATCCATCCATACATAGTTTTCCTCATCTCTGACGCCACGGTTGCAGGCCTGTGCGTGATTTTCAGTTATTCAGCATGTATGTACATTATGTGTTTAAATTACATGGAAAAACTGTCAGTTTGAACACAAATGACACTATGTTGAATGCTGAGCAATAGTGTGTGAGGTAACCCTACCCACGACTGTTCCTGACAGAGAGGACATGAATTAAGACACATGTATATGTGGTGTGTAAAATAAAAGCAGCATAGCAAGAAATTAATAAATCTAGATTTTTAAAACTAAACTATAACCGGCAATAAAAAAGAACATGCATCCTGAAACTAAAGTAGGTTTCTAAAATATATAATTTGATTAACATTACCTGTTGGTAATGTTCCATTAGTTAAACATTCCTCAATGTTAGAGTAACTACAGTTTTCCAGGACAATAACAGTAACGACAAGAATGCACCATGCAGTTTAATTAATCATACAATCGTTTAGAATGACAAAAACTCAATGACTCATACCATTATTGAGAATTAAGAAGTAAACACATTTGGCTTGCTATTAAAAATGTAGGGCATAAAACCACCATCAAGTCTTTCTCTGATGTAATTATTACAGATTAATTGTGAAAAAAGTGAGTTAAACAGCTATTTATATGTATTTAGCAGGCTCAACATGTTCATTTGGATCTATATTGTATTAAACTGCTTCACACATGGTGTATGTGCAGTATTGGGAGAACTAAAGTGGTTTAGAGATTCAAAGGAAGTATGTTTGCTAAAGGCGGAGAAGTATTCCTCAGTCAACTGAGTTTCTGCCAATGTCTGACTGTGCTCTCAGTCATATAGCAGCAGTGATAACAGTGGGCTGGGTTTTATAGCGAGAGCAGACAGTACACTGACATCTACAAACACACACTGGTTTCCATGTTTTATGGGGACATTCCATAAGTGTAGTGGTTTTTATATTGTACAATCTGTATTTTCTTAAACTTTTAAACCTACCCCTCATAACAAAACTTTCTGCATTTTTAGATTTTCAGAAAACTTGAAAAGCTGTTTTCCTCATGGGGAGCAAAAAATGTCCCCACAAGGTCAAAATTTACTGGTATTACTATCATTGTGGGGATATTTGTTCCCCGTAATGTAGGGAATACCAGATACACACACATACACGCTCATACCAGTAGACTATAATCTGTTCTGATTTTGTTCTTTGTGCCTTACTTAACTATATGCAAATAATGCTAAGTGAGAGTGACTCTGTTACAGTAGCTCAGAATAGATGTACAGTAAAAGTCCATCTTGCATCCATGGCAACGCATGCAATAAGCACTGAGCAACGACATACCATAATGAGGTGATTCATCCTATACACATAAATAAGGGTCAGTCCCTTGATAGCAAATACCATCATTACTCAAAAGTGTTACAACACTTTAGATCGGAAGCAGACCATTTCAGTTGATTCAGTACAGCTTAAACAAAACAAACTTATAGTTTCATTAATTTTTTTCTGTTTCTAGATGAAAATGCTGTAGTCACTATATAATCATGTGTGTTTACAGTTCAAATACACACTTCAGGAAGTAGGATCATTTGATTTTCTGGATATCATTTAAGTAAAAATTTCTTTGTGATTTCATACATTTCCAGAAGAGCTACATGTTCTTCAATAAAAACAACAGTTGTTTATGGGACAAATTAAAACAAGAAATATGTCAGTACATTATTATGTTCATATAACTTCTTTAAGGTCATCAAAATATCTGAAGCTGCCTAGAATTAATGAACTAACTGGTCACAGAACAGAGAGCAAGAGAAAAATGACAACTGTAATTTTCATCACAAGCTGTGGGATTTTTTATTTTCATCAGCACGTTCAACACACTATTTGTCAATGTGTGACATGCGTCTTTAATAAAAGTAATTTAGGGGGTTAAACCTCTAAATACAAAAATCACAACATTAGATGAAAACTGTATTTCAAAGAAACAATACTTTTGCATTTTTGTACAGGTGTATATACAAAACAAAGGCAAAATACCTCAAATCGAACAAATAGGAAGAAATGGACTATTTCTACAGATCTACTGGAGAACTAGTTGAAGAGTGCTTGTGGATTAAATCAAAAGGAGACCACTGGTTAATCTGTTAAAAATGAAGGATGGAAAAATATACAGAGGAAAAACCCAAGTCTTCTAAACAAAAGGACGTTTTTCTTCAGTACAAACTGTGATCAACTCAAATGATTAGCATTACTCACAAATTAGCATATTATGGTGTGTGTATCATACAAAACATTTGGTCATTTGTCAGTGAAAATATGACAACCTTAAAAGGGACTGTGTTACTGTGATACTCAACTTAACATGTACATAGAAAGATTAAGTACTCATGCCCCAAAACCAAAGCAAGAGAAAAATACAATACTGCCTTAGTGATGGACATTTAAAGAATAATTGGCAAATTAAAGAAAGAACATTCCAGGCCTCTGGACTAGCACACAGAGAACACCACACGTTACACATGTCATAATAATAAACAGCTATAATTCATACTGAACCTCGATTAGATCAGAAATCAATGATGAGAGTGTAAGAAATTAATTTGCTAACCATTTAAGTGCCATAATACTTCTTTAATAGCCAACCAAAAAGTTCGATAGAACCAGCACAAACAGTGGGATTGAGGATCGCTAAAAAGATATTCACAGAGAATACACAGGCCAAATCAGGTCTCTAAAGAAATGGGAAGGGGGTAAAGACATCAGGACCAAGCGAATTTCAAACCAAACAAAAACACGTGACAAAGTTCTGCTTTTAAAGCATTTGCATGCAATTTTCCTTTTCAAAACATGATTATGCCGTTATTATTGCTTTCTGCTCAGTATTATTTTGGATAATTCTTCATTTACACACCTGACCCTGATTCTCGAAGAGGACAATTTCATAATATTTCACTACTTTTTACACTTTGTTTTTCAAACGACTGTACTACAACGCCGTCCCCTTGCAGTTACGGACACGTTCACTCCTCCTCAACCATAAAACAATGGTTTCCCTGAGCAGTCCCAAAATACCCTTTTATGAGGTCAGATATTTGATGGATTGTCTTTCACGGAACAGATACGAACAAGAATACTACAGGTAAAGCAGTGCCAGCCCTTACAAAAAACATTAAACAGAGATGTCAGATCGGAACATCTTTACCAAGGTTATTGCTTGTCCTTGTTTGTAGGCTGCGTGCTAAATGCATTCAATTTGGTTGAAGGGGCACACAAATATTGACACAAAGATCCAACATCTTTTAAAAAACAAGCCTGTGTACACAGCTGCAAATTAAAGAAAGAAAAAAATAAGTGAGCATTTTTATTCTCTCCTCTTCCCTGATGAGCTGCATTACTAGGTGCAAAAAACGTCTAGACGTATCTCAAAAAGGGTCAGTTAGGAACAACGCCAACCGCCTCCAATCCCCATGACATTTAATACGAACTGCTAGATCCCCTGGAATGTCAACACATGCCCCTCATCTGTCAACCATCGCTCCACTCAGCTCATTTTGACGGAAATCTAATCACAGAATCACTATGGCACAACAGGGTGTCACCACCGTCTAGACAACGCGAGCTGGCTTTAAAAGACAGAGATTTATCAAAACAAGTATTTCAGATCTCACCGATCTAAAACAACAGCATGTTCCTTCAGATTTTTTTTTTCACAAATTAAATTGAAATCGTTTATTGCTGGGAAAAACACAAAGTGCTACCTTTCGTTAGGTTCTACACATCATACATTGCATGATTTAACTAACCATATAACAAGAATATATGCACGTATTTGAGCTCACTGCCTCAGAACATGCCATTTGATCGCAAAAGTTGCAGTACGATAGTGATTCAGGTCTCATAGTTCGAGTCCCATGTCATGCCTCGTCCACTGTCTTCTCCTGGGGCTGGGGCAGTGGTTTCGCAAAATGATGTCCCTGCTGAAAGCATGTATACTGGAAGAGGTCAGTAAAGGGCAGTGCTGTGACGTTAGCACCAACGTGGGCTGTTCATTGTGGCACCGGAGAAAAAAGACAGGGATTTCAGCTCCAGACGTTCATTTCCTGTCTTCGTCTACCCCAGCCAGACACTTCGTTACGGTCTATGGCCAGTAGAGGGCGATGCTGGGGCGGTCAAATGCAGTGGGCGTTTCCGCTGAGATCTCATGCACTCAGAACAGGAGGCTGAAAGTTAAAGCTGTGGCATGGAGGAATGCACTGATGCACATTACAAGACATCGCCAGTTATTTTTTTTCCTTGCATCGGAAGTTTCCTCTTCTAAAGGACCGCCAGTCTTCTGGTGCACGGCCGACGAGGCAAGTTCAAAGTGTGGCTGGACTCTGAGAAGTGCTTTGTGAAAATGAAGTGTACATGAACTGAGGCTGAAGTGAGCTTAGAGTTCTTGTCAGCATGTTAGTATTATCTCTCTCTCTTGCTCCATCTCTTTTTTTCTGAATCTGTGAAGTATTAGGATAAGTCTCTATCAGGCCTCCTGAGGCAGAACCTGCTCAAAGTCTGAGCCAAACAGCTCCTTATAGAGAGGAGGGAAGCGTGTGTGGACCGTTTCTGGGTAAAGAGCTCTGAATGTGCTCAGTTTCTCCATATGGCGACGGCATAACATCCGAACGGTGGACACTTTACAGACAAGCTGAGGGGGGACAAGCAGAACATCAGAACTGGTTGTTCTTAAGAGAAATTTGACTTGGGAAACAGTGATCAGATGAGTAAATATAACTAGTTTCTACAAAGGTAACTGCGAACATGAGTATATATACCTTTGCGAGAATTCCCTCATCTCTCTGGTTCTTCTGCAGGAGGTTCTGGAGGGCAATCTTGATCTTCTGCTGGAGTTTCTCCACTCTGTTCTTATCTTGTAGCCAGGAGCGATCTACAGTACACACACATAATGAGTTCAGAACCTACACAGATTTGCAGCAGATACACTGAGTAACAGATACACAGCAGAGCTGTCCAAAATTCTGATGAGTTGGAATTAGAATCGAAGTGGTCACACCCCACAGGAGGATAAGTTGGATTAGATAAAGAAGAATTCAATAAGTTACAATTCAAAGAACACAAGTACTGCATTCCTAGAAATGAACTAGGTCCCACTTATATTAGATGGCCTTAACTACTATTTACTTCAAAAATAAGTACAATGTACTAATTGTATTGCAAAATACTTTAATGTGGGATACGGGTAAGGTTAGGGACAGGTTTGGTGGTATGGGTAGGTTTAAGGTTACAGTTCTAGTAAAGTTTTTTTTTTTAAATAAGTACAATCTAAAAACATGTACATAATAAGTGCATTGTATCAAATGATTAATTTAAATGCAAGTACATAGTAGTTAAGTCCACCTAATATAAAGTGGGACCATGAACTGTTCTTCCACCCTCGTCCACAAAACTGACATTCTGAAATATGATGAAATATACAAAAGTTTGGGGTTGGTACAATTATTTTAAATGCTTTGAAAGAATGCTCATTTCATATGATCAAAAACACAGGAAATGCAGTAATACTGTGAAATATTGTTACAATTTAAAATGACTCTTTTCTACTTTTATATATTTTAAATGTAATTTATTCCTGCAGTCAGCAGCCATTACTTTTCTTTTTTGTGCATTTTTTGTAGGATTCACGCGTGAAAAAAAAGAACAGCATTTTTTGAGTTACAATTTGAAAAAACACGTATATATCATTCAAATTCAAACTGCAATACTGAATCAAGGTTGCTACTTCACTTCAAATTCAGGAACTAAATTGATATTTAAAAGGCATTTTTGATTTAATTATGATTTTATGACAACCCTGATATTCAGAGAATGTACAATTATAGCCTCTGCAAAATGGATGCGATTCCACCTCCTATCAGTGAATCTCTCTGACATTGGCCTTGTTTTTCTTCCCTCACCTGCAGACATCAGTACGTATGCTGAAAACAGGCCGATCTCATCTTCACTGAGCTGTAGAGAGTTCAGGCTCTTCGCAAACTCAAACACAGAGCTGATAAGATCATCACAGCCTAAAAAAGCATAACAAAACAGTGGTTAATGCTTTGCATTTCTATTTCCTTTAAAAGAGGAAACCAGCTCTTAATGCGCACCCAATGCTTTGAAGACCTCCGGTCCAGCATATTTGCTGTCAAAAAAGACAGTGTTGTTCTGGGAGTTATATGCCCGACACATCCTCACGAACACTACTTCTAAAGAACCTGAGAAGCAGAAAAACACGCTCATTATTCAGTGGTTCTGCCACAGTTTGTCACTACTCTGATGCTGTTATGTGAACTTGGATATGTTTAGAGGTTTATCTGAGGTGTACCTGCTTTGAGCAGTACGATCTGATCGTTCTGACAGAGCTCCATGAATCCATCAATGCGCTTGGCAAACTCAACCACATACTGCACAGCTTCAGTGACTTTAACCGCACACAGCTGCCACATATCCTCCTGAGTCTAGATGGTGCAGAGAGAGGGTCTGTTAGTACACATACCTGATTATTCCCCTCAGGGATCATTCAAGTGCATCCATCCATCTTTCTGTCCATCCATACATACAACAACACAGAAATGTGGGGAAAGCAAACAAACTAATTAGTACAAACTTGTCCTTTTATATACTTTATCAACCCTTACTTATAATACATAGCGTACAATGCTTTTAGTCACTTCCAGCTGGAAAATCCAGTGGTGGTTATGAATTTGGGACATTGAGATGATTTGTCTCGAGATGTTAATATCAGGTGTACACACAGAGCCAAATGGACATAAGCAAACACCTTCTTTTGGTACGTGTCCAGGTCGGTCTGTAAGACTGTCTGCCAGTTGCTGGGCTGTAGCTCTTCTCGAAGATACTGGCACGTCTCCATGTGAGACTTGCAGATGTTCTCTGACAGATGTTCTGTGTTAGAAACACACAAATAGAGTCAAACAGCTGGAGCTGACACACATTCTTGGGTTTGCGAAATGCACATCAGACATATTGAAGTTGTATATTATTGCCACATATTTTCTAAAACAAAGCCATTAAGACTCATTTTAGTCAAAAAGTCCTGTGCCAGTATTTGACTGGTCTGTGTTAATGAGGCACTTCTTACTAATGACATGTTAAATGGGCCATGGAGGTGAGTTCACAGACCCCTGCTGTTTCAAACCCCACAGCTGTCAATCATGCCCATAATGGCAGCATCCTGTGTAATTATGTAGGGTGGCATGTAATTTCATTTGATAATATTTTCTTTCTTTGCAATTACGTGCCAAATGACGCCAAAGTAACTAACAGCTAAAACGATTAAAAAAAAAAAAACTGTAAAAATATTCCGTCTTTGATATTATCTGTGATATATTCAATGCAATCTTCCATAATAATATCAAATAGAATAAATTCTAAAATAAAAAATATAGCAATAAAAAAATGAAATAAAATATAATCTTTAATATGTATTTTTTATAAGCGATTAGTATTTTATAGTTGTTACCTAAGTCATTGTCAGGAGGTGAAGAGTCTCCATTGCTATAGCAACAATATTGATCTAAGCCAGAGTCCGAGCTGAGGTCGCACACAGGTTCTAGTTTAATGCCATCCATGTCTAGACCTGACTGGTCTGGGGAGGGCTGAATGTCTAGGTAAAATCCACCAATCGCTGAATCCGCCTTTCCCTCCTCTGGGGTCTGACCGTTCACGTATCCACTGAGGTCATCGGGGAGCTCTGTGACGCCATTGGTGGACAGAGCGTAAGAGGGCGTGAGTGGCTCCGCCTCTCCAGGAGGTTGAGGTTCCCGCCCCTTCTCTGTGTCATCACCCACTTTCTCCTCCTGCTGCTGTTGACGGTGTTTCTGAACCTCTGCGAACAGACTGTCCCTCTGCTTCTTAGACATCCGGCCGAATTTCACAGCTGTGAGCGAACGGTTTATCATTAATAATGCTAATATCATACTAAACATCTCAAAGTATTGGTAACACTTCACAGTAAGGTCCTATTTCACTGTAAAAAATATTTCCTTCAGTTTTTCGGCTTCAAAATTTCATATGTAATTTAATATTTTACTTGCCATTCTTTGTAGTTGTAGCAATTTCTGAGTGAAAATAGTTGTTTCAGTGTAGTAAACTAATATTAACAGTGAGGAGTTAATGTTGGAATTGACATTAACTGAAATAAATGAATGTTTTTAAAGTGTTTTTCATTGTTAGTTTATGTTAACTAATGTAAGTTAACAATGGAAACCTATTCTAAAGTGTTACCAAGGTTAACAAGTAAGTAGCCAAGATCTTTATCTTAAGGGCTGAACTACTACTAAAAGCCACGTGAAAGGCACAATTGAAATACAAATGCAAATACATTAGCATATGCCATTGCTCAAAATCATCAAAGCTCATGGTAAGGTTCTCTATGGAGAAAATGAATGGTATTTTTACATTTAAACATTACTGTCACACTCTATATATCTCAGGAGAATTATATACACCGGCAGCCACATGCATATCACTCAGACTGCTGTGAGAGTTGAGACTGAGCCTACCATCTCTTGACATGCCCACTGCTAAGCATTTCTGCAGGCGACAGTGCTGGCAGCGGTTTCTGCTGGTACGGTCGATCAGACAGCTCTTCTGCCGAGGACATGAATATGACACAGTGCCCTGCTGACTCCTCCTGAAGAAACCCTGAAAGAGAGAGAGAACACAACAATAGGTCACCTCTAGCCTGCATCTTTGAAGTTCGCATTGCAGCACATTTCAGAATGATTTATTTACTCATTATTTAATTAGTACAGTAACTAAATAACAGTTTGTTTTTTTTCACTGCATATTTCCATGCAAATAAGAGACTTTTAAAGGAATATGTCACAAAATGCGCATTTTTATGCCTCTCTTTCCAGTGCAGTGATGCGTTATGGGAGCTCCAAATGAACTCATATGCATGAAGAATGCATGAAGTGTAAATGCCTCTAGAGCACTCTAGTGAGCACAAGCACCTTCTGTGGTGGTTCGTGCCACACTCAGACAAGTATAAATAAGGCTTTGATGTGCACTGTGAACCCAAAGTAGTGTGGTTTTATTTTATTCTTAATTTTTTTCTGTAAATGGGAAATATTTTGGCCATTACAACATGACAGAAAGTGAAAAATTTGGGACAGAAATATATTATACTATTTGTAACTATAATAATAATTATAATAATAATAATCTACACCGCCATTCAAAAGTTTAGGGCCAGAGGTTGGGGATTTTTTAAATGTCTAAATTCATTACCCCAGGCTTCAGTGTCACATGATCCTTCAGAAATCATTTTAATATGCTGACTTGATGCTCAAGAAATATTTAAAGAAATATTATCAAAATTTAAAACATTTGTGCAGCTTAATATTTTAGATTTTTTTAATTGAAATTTTAATTGAATTGATGAATTGAAATTTTAAAACAACTGCATCTGTTTGAATTAGGAATCTTCTGTAATATTATGAATGTCTTTAATGTTACTTTTGATTAATTTAATACATACCAAGTAAAACTATTTAAAAAAAAAAACTCTTAATGACCCCAAACATTTGAATGGTGGTGTATAGTATAAACATTATTAAGATCATAATTATAACAGTCCTAATTATACATTTGTTTTTAAACTGACTACGAGAAGGTTTTTTTTTTTTTTGGTTGTCTTACCTTGCATCCCTCACAGGTTATAACACCATAATGAATCCCTGATGATTTATCTCCACAGATTTTACAGGGAATACTCTCAATCTGAGCTACAAAGAGAAAAAGATACATTTTTAGCACACTTTTCAAAAAAAAGAAAAAAAAAGAAAAGAAAAATCACGTGTCTTTGCTACTAAACTTTCTCCTGTGTCAGCTTAACATGCAAAGACAGCTTTAATTAAGGCATTTGTTAGTAATTTTCCTCAGGAACACTGATGCCTTTAACATTTCTCTGTTTGTTTGAACGGTCCAACCAGCCCAACATAGCAACACTGGCTCAACCGATGGCACGAGTTTGCGCCAAACAACCAATATCGGCCAGTGAGCTTTGGAAACTTGTTTGGAAAAAGTTGCAATTCTATTTAGTGCAGCAGAAAAGACTAAATGCAGGTCTTTGAGTAGAGGCGAACCATTATCAATCTCAAATCAATAGGACGCATTGATAAAACACTGTTTGGCAAAGCACATTGTTTTTGTTCTTTTAAAACACTCTTTTCTTCCTTTAAACCGATCAGTGGAGACCATAAATCACATCAAGACTAATTCCTCAGCTCCTGACCTTTGAGTTTGCTAATGCAGAGAGAACAAGGCCTGAGGTTTGTTGTGCAGAATGTAACCTCAGGCTTTAGCTTGCAGAACAACGGTGAAAACATTTTAAAAGAATGAGTCGCGGCAGCACCACATAAAACACTCCATTTATTCAAGCAGAAAAAATGGCTATGACTGTTGAAATCACCCACGGGACTGACATCGTCTGTAAGTACAATCTGCTCTTCTAACATCCAACATTCATTTGGGTAACTACAGCATGACAATGCCATCCTCCTTGAAGCCACAAGCTCGCTTCACGACAGCGCCATGGTGCATTTCGGTAAATATCAAAGTCAAGACGCACTCCTAGTTGGAGATGGCGTCTGCGTGCACTGGATGGTGTGCTGTAGTCGTGCGCGAGCCCCTCAGCGGCTCGGCTGCGGTTGGTTGTGGAAAAGCACGCAGAGATGGTGTGCGAGGCTGTTGAGAGGGGAGCTGGGGGGATAGAGCAGGAGGAGAAATCCATTTAGAGAAGAGCGATGCAGTCGTTCCGGCAGCCCTGAGGCACATACAGTACAGGATGAAAAAGTAAAACGCATCTCATCACCATCAGAGCGCTCTCTTTTCTCTCTTTCTCTCGGTCACATACACTCTGACTCGTATGTTTTTTTCAGCTGCGGACTCTATTTGCAAAGGCATCAGAGCAGTTTGAGAATGACTATTTTCTCATGATTACAGAAAGGGCTAATCCCCTTTGGTTCTGCATGCCGTATTCATTAAGGGCATCCTCACCCTCTCTCATTAGATATGTAAAACCAATCGGCAGTAATTAGTTACTCCGAAGCACAAGACGCTAATCTGGTCTGAATTATGGATTAATACATCAAAGGCACATTCTCCCAGAGCTGCCGCTGAAGTCTTGCAGCAGTAGGTACCGCTGTTCGGCTCTGATGCAAGAGCACGGCTTACAGAGCTGCTATTTCAGACTACAGAAAAGGAGCGTTCATGAGGGCCATATACAGATGAGGATTGTGAACGCATGAATTCTGCACAACAATACAAGGGTTTGTGTAAAGAGATTCGATTGTGGTGGATATTCTTAAAGACTGATTAGTCTTATTTCTGAGATCACTTCAACCATGAACAGTAGGATGAAATGCCCTTGTACATCTTCCAAAAGTCAAAAATCGAAAAATGAACACGCACATTTAAAAAAAAAAAAAAACCCTGTATTTGATAAAATATTATACTATTAATATTGCATTGGGTCATGCGACTGCATATAAAGAATATTTTATTCATAATTTGTCAAAATGTGTTTTTAAAAATACATATATTCTATTATTATAGTTTGATTTAATATAATAATTTACTATACTACATACACACACATACATATATCATATATACACATACACACACACACGCACAACCTCACATTGTGGAAAAGAAATAATACAACAAAATTGTATTTTGTAAAACATTAAACACTATGCACATTATAAAATGTTATTATAATGTTTAATAATTCTGCATTACATAGTGCAACTGCATATACTTGTAAAGTATATATTTTTTTTTAAACATGCATACACACACACACACACACACACACACACACACACACACACACAAACACACACATAAAAATTGTATAGCATATTTTGTATATATAATAATTTTATAGCGTATACATTTACTATTACATATTTCTATAATATATACACACATATTACCTAATTTTGTGAAATATAGTGTATATTTTTTACTATTATATATTATTATCCTTCGGATGAGACGTTAAACCGAGGTCCTGACTCTCTGTGGTCATTCAAAATCCCAGGATGTCTTTCGAAAAGAGTAGAGGTGTGACCTCGGCATCCTGGCCAAAATTTGCCCATTGGCCTCTGACCATCATGGCCTCCTAACAATCCCCATATCTGCTGATTGGCTTCATCACTGTCTCCTCTCCACCAGTAAGCTGGTGTGTGGTGGGCGTTCTGGCGCACTATGGCTGCCGTCGCATCATCCAGGTGGATGCTGCACACTGGTGGTGGATGAGGAGACCCCCCCCCACAATGTAAAGAGCTTTGAGTGCTTTGAAAAGCGCTATATAAATGTAAGGAATTATTATTATTATTATTATTATTATTATTATAATAAAGTATACACACATATTACCTCATTTTGTGATATATAGTGTGTGTGTGTATGGTATAGGATAGAATGTAGTATAATATTTTACTATATAGTACAGTCTGTCAACAGCTGCGTCTCCAGATTTTCAGTCATTATAAGAGACTGAAAAACCCCAGTCCACCACTAGATTTTTATAATTTCATCACTTTTACAGACAAGCACCTATAAGCCAACCAATATTTTACAGGTGCGTATCATAATCCGCAAACACAGACTTTCACACACAGAAGACTTCTGTTTGCAAGTGTCGCTTCCTCCTCATGAGATGTTGTGGTTTAACATGGTTGGTTTCTCTCCTGGTGTGAAAGTGCTGATGTGCTGTCTAAGTAGGAAACATAAAACACAGCACCCAACCAAAGTCAAAGCCTGCAGATACACACGCAGACACACTCATGCAGACACATACACACACGCAGGCACACACACGCGCAGGCACACACACGCGCAGGCACACACACACACACGCGCAGGCACACACACACACACACGCAGGCACACACACACACACACACACACACACACGCAGACAAACACACACGCAGACACACACACACACACACACACACACACACACACACACACACGCAGACAAACACACACGCAGACACACTCCCTCCCCCTTCACTCCCACCCTTTGGCGTTTCTGTAATCTGTTGACAACACTGACTCACATCGGGTTGAGATAAACACTCCATCATAAAGGAGAAAAGAACATTCTGGCACATATTAGACTTAAACGGAGCCATCATCAATAATAAAAGACTTTTGCAAACACAGACATTATATCGTTATTTTTTTATTAGCTAATCCATTTATTATCTGCAATTAGGGTGAAAAGAAACACTTAAAAATGAACAAAACATCTGCTCTAAGAACAAACTGAATGGCGACCAAGCCCTTTAAATTCTACATAATTAACTTTCACGGTTAACCCTAATAAGACTCTAAATTAACCTATGCGTATGCGAGTTTCAGTTGTTCACAATCCCGCCAAGTCAACTCAGGGTAAAATCTTATTAACCTTGATGTCAGCAGGTCAGCCAAGAAAAAGCAGTACTTTTACAACAATCTTTAGCTTTGTTCTTAGACAAAAAGATGGTTGATAACAGAACACATTCAGTTGATCTGAAAACAGTGTAGGAGGACACGTCTGAAGTGCCGAAATAATCTCTAATCTCTTTGAAAGACAAGCAGTGGAGGCTCGCACAGATGTTTCACTGCCCTATACCTTATCACTAATAGATAATGACAGCTGCCAGCAAGACTTTGCATTGCCTGTGTCTGTCTGTGTGTGTGTGTGTGTGTGTGTGTGTGTGCACGCGTATGTGTGTGCGTGCGTGCGTGTGTGTGTGTGTGTGGTGATTCAGAGTTGGGGGTGGGGGGATTAAGTAAGACACAGCCTTTGGTGGAATAAACAGCCAGGCGCTCCTATGGCAGACCACCCCTGCCTGCCATAAATAGGTCAGTGGAACAACATTCCCCAATCATCCAGCATGGCAACATTCCCATGCCTTGCCAAACAGCCAACATGGCCGCCCATGTATGAGCTGTCAGAAAGACGCCATCGCATCGCATCACATCACATCACACACTTACCAACTTAACTTATGCTCACGGCAGCTTCAGACTGACTGAGATGTCCCCTCAAACACACACATGCTTTAATGCGCATTACTACAGATCACAAAAGATATAATATTCACTTTGCAATTCAAAATCATAGAAAACATGTAAATGAACATGCAAAACAATGCACTGAGCAGTCCATGCAATGTTTTGAAAACAAAACTGCCTCATTATACATGCAAGAAGAGACATTAAGAGCTGGAAACATTAAAGAAACATTAACACAAGCTAATGCACTCATTCTCTCATGTGCACACACACACACACACACACACACACACACACACATTTCCACAGCTGTCCCATCTCAGAAATCCCTGTCCTACCTTTCATGGCTGTGATCATTAAGTACATCCTGAGGCTCTGTGGCCACGCTGAGGACCGTCAATAGCCTCGTCTCAAGAGCATGTGCAGGCTGGGACGCAAGCGTTGTGCTGCTGACTGACGGGAGCGCTGCTGTGCCTCTCGTCTCTACCGCATGAGAATCCATGTGACCGTGACATAAGGACTAAAACCCTTTCTTCCCGCCCCTTCAACCCTTGATTGACAGCTTTGTCATCCAATGGCTGATTAGTTAGTGAGATTTTAGTTGACTCTGTGGTTTAAAGGGTTAGTGTTGACTCTCACTTTGTACTGCTGTGCAACGTGTTTTCATGATACAATACTGTATGCAGGAAGTTGTCTGCAGGTAAGGCTTCACAGTGTCAGAGCAAACTGAAACACTTTCTCTTCCTCCACACAGGGCATCGGTTGCCTGTCGCCCTCATCACACAATCTGTAACGATTGACTTCTTTGCTGATATGTCCCACTATTATTACTTAGCACATTATATATATGTGACCCTGGACCACAAAACCAGTCTTAAGTGTCAATTGCTCGAAATTGTAATATGAAATATGAAAGCTGAATAAATAAGCTTTCCATTGATGTATGGTTTGTTAGGATATGGCAATATTTGGCCGAGATACAACTATTTGAAAATCCGGAATCTGAGGGTGAAAAAAAATCAAAATATTGAGAAAATCTCCTTTAAAGTTGTCTAAATGAAGTTCTTAGCAATGCTTATTACAAATCAAAAATTAAGTTTTGATATGTTTATGATAAGAAATTTACAAAATATCTTCATGGAACATGATCTGTACTTAATATCCTAATGATTTCTGGCATAAAAGAAAAATGTATAATTTTGACCCATACAATGTATTTTTGGCTATTGCTACAAATACACCCCAGCAACTTAAGACTGGTTTTGTGGTCCAGGGTCACATATTACAAACTACAAAGCATCTAAAAATGAACTTAAGACATATACAATGTTTTGAGGTACACACTGGAGGTATTCTGTAGCTCCTCTACATGCATATACATTTACATATATTTGTATATAGATAGATTAAAATACATATTTTGTATATTTTACATTCATTAAAATAATATCTTAAATTCATGCAACCAATTTAGTCAAATTACTGTAATTTACAAGTGCATGTTTGTTTAACGCTACAATTATATTTATGTACATAATTAAGAAAATATATTATACAATCTAATGTAATGTAAAATATAACAATTCTAAATTTTTCATTTTTTTAACAGATGTATACATTTTGTCTGTATATATGTTAACTTAATTACTTTCATGTAGGCCTACATAACTGTTTATATAATATATTTTAGATATCTTAAATTTAAGTCAATTTACTCAGGTTTGTGATTTTACTAACGTACTGTAAGCAACTTATAAGTGTTTGTATGTTTAATACAATATATATTGAACATACATACAGAAATTTTATAACATTCATTATGCGAAAATAAATTCTAAATTGTATGTACATCATTTTAATATAACGTATACAGATGCACCGATACCACTTTTTCCAGAACTGGCCGACACCCATACTTTCATTTTTCTGTACCGATACCTGCATTTTCATTGCATATGTATATTTTTTTATCCATAATTATCCCCATTAAAATGTATTTCAAGCTTTTTACAAGCTTTTGTTACTTCCACTGTTCCATTTTTTTGCTCTATTGGATTTCAAATTTTAATTAAATATAGATCAGTGTTTTTTGAATCATCTGAAACGCGCTGCGATTTATATTCCAGAGCAACTCATATAATGCAATTAAAATCAACAAGCAAAACATGCATCATGTGTACACGCCTGTATTGGTGCAGAATGAGAGAGGTGCATAACCCAGCATATAGCCCCGATAGTTTTTGTTTGTTTTATATTTATGATTTAGTTTTAATCCATATGATGCATATGCTAAGGCATATTGAATGTTTAACATTGTATTAATTACATGTACTTCTTAGACATCCTTAATCTCTAATAGCTCCATTCTGCTCGCTCTTGTTCCGTCGTCTGTGTTTCTATGTCTTAACACAGCACTGTTTACATGCTGTAGGGCATTTTAATGAGTACGAGTAAAAGAGCGCAGTATCGGGCCCGATACCAGTATTGGTGCATCCCTAATAACATAATCAAACAGAATATAATCTAACAAACTAAATTACCATAAATTCTTTTTTATAAATGTATTTGTATTTTTCTACATTTCATAGGCTATCAATAGATTCACAATTATCAGCATTATACCAGCCATCTGTTATTAGACATCATTATCTGCATCAGCTAATTAAAAAAAGCCCATGTTGACCAACCACTAGTTAAAATCATTATTGTTTTTTTTTTATCCCCCACATAATACAGCCATATATAGTAAAGTCATCAGCAGCACAGCAGTGATTTGAAATTGCATGTGTTTGCCTACAGGATAACTGGCATATTTGAAATTCTACCCATATGTGTGTGTGGGGTACAAGCACACACACATGCAGCCTTATACAGGTCTGGCTGAGTCTGAGGGGAACGGGGGCCATCTGAATGCTAATGATCTGGCCAGGGCCCAGCACAACACCCTCTCCAATCCACCATGGCCAGAAGGTCTGCTCAAAGAAGAAGGCACACATCTAGCTGAATCAAACATCTTGTAAAACCATCTCTGTGGTTGTGAAAGTCACTATTACGCAACACAGCAGCTGTAGGTAAGCACCTGCTGGCTATCCTCATTAAACAACAAGTTTCAAAGATGTGACCTTAAACGACAGTTAATTTACTCAAACTCCAAACCTGTATGCATTTCTTCTGCCGACAACACAAAACATTAGAGATTGTTTGTTGATTTATTCATCGGAGTTTAATGTTTTTTGCCCCAGCCGATCACCTCAAAGACCACAACTTGAGAACCACTGCTCTAAACAAGCCTCTCAATCCAGTTTCTTCTAGAAACGTCTTCCACATGCTGTCCAACAGAGGACTGAATAGCTGAAATAGAGATGCTGGAGCTGCTATTGCAGGTCTCATGTTTCATGGGCATGACAGCAGTGAGGATGGGGTTCTGTTGTGCGAGACACTCTCTCAGAGAAATTCATCCCTCTGCAATCCTGAACACATCTCTCACTGGGCTGGGTTTAACTTCGGCAGGACAGACATGCTAATACATGCTCCCAGCTGCTGCTTGTTTGCTTGGTGTCTCCAACACAAACATCAAGACTCGCATACAAAGACACATGTGCAAACGCCCACAGTGACTATCACACCAAATTCTCTTATTTAAGAACGACTAAATAATATTTGAATGCAATATGAAACTACACACTGGAATAATACAGTGAATATACTCTTCTTAGTTTATATACACTGTCCTTCCAGTACATCCAGCACATTCAGTAAACGAGGGACGTCTCATCCAGTAAAGGAGATTTCACATCATTCAATGCACAAACAGGAAGTCTCTGTTGGTAAACCACAAAAGCATCCCGCCAGTGTGCAGTTATTTTCTTGAGCAGCTCCTCTCACCTTGACCAACATTTTTCTGTCATGTTGGCAAAATGTTTTAGCATGAAACCAGTATATAAGAAATGGCTCTCTTCTGTTTCAATAAACAACTACATTTCTGAAGGGCATGTAGGCCACATCAATTAACAAACAAAAACTACATTTAGTGGTAAATATGTATTCAACCATGTAAATCAAAATTGTTCAGTGTATTTCTATTGATTATAAGATACAATAAGTTATATTTATTACAGCAATAATAAATAAAAAATAAATGACAAAAACAACATTGTTATTTACACACACACTTACATATACATACAATTTGTAATTTTTCATAATTTCTCATTTATTATTGCAAATAATATATATATATATATATAATATATATATATATATATATATATATATATATATATATATATATATATATATATATATATATATATATATATATATATATATATATATATATATATATATATATATATATATATATATATATATAGTATGTGTGTGTGCATGTACAAATTGTGTGAGAGTGTGTGTGTGTGTACATGGTAAACATGGAGTGAGAGGAGGTGAGAAATATCAGTTACACCACTGGTAAAGACTACTTTAAAGACCAGTTACACAGATCTCATGCGAATGTACAGTACCTACTTACAGTACAGTAGGTACTACAATTACAATTATCATTTTACTTATCAGGAAATAAAACCTTATTGAAAACTGATAGATGTTGGTAGAATAGCACTTTTAAACCTCTTTAAACCAGCATTTATTATCACAGCCATCTCATCCTAGCATGCATTGTCACTTTCTCACATTAACACAAAGATTCTGATTAAAGAAAAAAAAAAAAAAGTGGATATCTACGTAGGTGTTAACATTCTCAGTTTTTTTTTTTTTTTTTTTTTTTTTTAAATTTTCCAGACGTTCGGTGTCTCCTCCTCTCTTTAATTACTTTTCTAATAGCTTCCCTGATCGTTTGGTCTTACGTGTACAAATGGAATATGTTACATAAAGATCTGTGGCCACAGGAATGTACTCTTACATGAAGACTGTACTTACATGTGTGTGTTTTCTTTGCTGAGGACACATCTGAAAAAGAGAAGCAATAAAATAAATATTTAACAGGGCTTGTGATAGAGTTCATACTAGACTCTTAAAAACATTGTGCTTTAAAACATATGGAAAGAGAGTCCAGGCTTATATAGATTAAGATATTAAACTTGACATAATAAAAATGATATTTTCAAAATTCTGTGTTTTGATATATTATATATTTATATTAAAATACCTGTATGTAGTTACATCTGTAATTAATTTCTGTAATTACATTTATATTTACTCTGTTGACCCATCCCTTACACCTTAACCCACCCTTAAACCTACCCAGACCACCAAACCTGTCCCTAAACTTACCCATATAACACCTCGATAGCAGTAAAAGTGTTTTGCAATACAATAAGTACATTGTACTTATTTTTTTGTTGTAAGTGCATAGTAGTTAAGGCCACCTAATATAAAGTGTGACCAATAATTCAAATACCAAAAATCATTTAGCCCTAGAAAGCAAAATAATAATGAAAAATTTATATCCACGTGTTTGTTATATGCTAACATATTGCTAAAAATGAAAATAATAAAGAAATACTATGTATATAGTGAATTATGTACACATTCATGTTTTTTTAATCGCACAGAAGTGAACTGAAGGCACTCTGTAATCCCAAGCCATCACAGGCCCTGGCTTATGCTTTTACATTCAGGGCAACTCAGGCCAGCGCAGTCAATCACCATTAATCCATCCACTCCCTTTAATCAGGGCTATTGTACTACAGCCAGCTCTATTGTGATGTAAAGTGTCCATCTGAGAGAAATACAATCTGTCATGACTAGTGATACTGTCGAAACGAGATACAAGTGGTAAATGGCAACTGCCAATCAACAAAGCATTAACCAGTGATTTGTGCCAAATGAATTTCCATCTGCTTGTAAATTAGACTCAGTAATAAAAGAGTTCATGTCCAACTCGTAGCACGCAGGACAAGGCAAATGAGACAACCAATAACTAATTGAACATTTCACATTAAATACAAAATAATGCTGCATTCACGCCATGTCGTAATTCCGAGATGTCAACACGTGACATTTAACACATCTAAATTATGTGTTTCTATGGCAACACTATCAACGCCCTCACGTGCTCCCTCCGAAGGCACTTGAAGCTTCTTGAACTCATTAATAAAACATTATATTTTAATATAATATACTAACATTTTATGTTATTACAGTTAGTAAAATATATAATATAAAATAATTAATCACTAATTAATTGAAAATTTGACAGAAAGACCATGCTATTTCCAAAGCTTGCTATCGGAGAACACTAAACCGGAAGCTTGCATACAACTGAGATTTTAGCAGAAAAACGTAGGCGGTGGGCCGTGCATAAAGTCCATTATAACTTGCAAACTCCGAATGTTCTGAGAGTTACGACTTGGACCAGTGACAGATGTACCACGTGACCGGCCGCCACCACGTTCATTTTGTCGACAACATGGAAAGCTATGAGTAAAATGTCACGTGTTGTCATCTCAGAATTATGGTAATTACGACATGGCGTGAAGGCAGCATTAGGTAGCAAATGACGGGAACTTTCAGATGTTAGACTGAAGAATTCATTTCATCATGGATGTAATAGTAATATTGTTGAAAATCTCAAGCAGCTGTACTGAAATCTGTGTATTATACTTGTTAAATGACTGGAGGATCTTAAGAAGGAGCTTATAATTGCTTGAACCAGCATATTCATTAAACTGATGAGAAGAGCTTTCTCTTTTCCTTGTTCTTTTTCATATCTTATATTCAGCTGGACCACAACAAACGTTCTGGCTTGAGGCTTTTGAGGAGGCACATTCATCATTCCTCTCCAGCCGAAAATCTGAACGATGAAAAGAAAGGATCTGACTGCAAACCTTTATTTATCCATCTGAAACAAAACAGGAGAGGCGTAAAAAAAAAAAAAAAAAAGATCCCGCTTTGTCTCGTTCCCATCTTCGCAATGCTATGTAAGAAGCGGCTTCAGATCTGATGATGCTCAGCAGTGAAATGACAGCGAATCTCCTGTCATTGTTCTTTCCACCCATTTCTAATTGGTTTAACTCCTCGGTCTCAGTCTCAAACAGCCTCCCCCTGAGTCTCTTTGTTTCTGTCTGTTCACATTGAAATTTCCCTGTAATTCTCCTTCCATGCTCTGAAGAACAGAGAGCATGTGGATGTGCACGGAAAAAAATGGCTGAGAGTTGAGAGGATTAGACCACAATAACAATGAAATATTACAGAAAGCAAAGGTCAGACGGACGGCTTGTACCCAGTAAAATGTACTTGCGGGGAGATTATTTGCCATCCAGATTGTTGGGTTTAAAAAAAAAAAAAAAAAAAAAAAGAAGAAGATTCAAATCAATCATCTATCTATTCGCACACATACGTGTAAACATACATAAGTATGCATACATATACACACTCAATGCATAATTAATCATGATAAAATGGAACACCTACACAATAAACAGACTGAAACAACACGACCCACTGGGTTTCAAAATGTGTGTCAGTTGGCGGGATTCAGGGTGCATACTGGGTTATTAAATTTTTTAGGATGGCTTTTAGGGGAGAACATGTGTGCTTTCAATCTTTTCGAGAGATTAGTCAGAGCTGAATGACACAGAAACTGCCTCAGGATTGAGGTAAAACTACTCATTTGGTGATTTTCTCAATCCTGTTTAAACCGGACGCTGAGAGGATCGACATCATCCAATAATGTGCCAAATAAACCTTGTTTAACAATGTTAATAGATTTTCAATTTTACGTTTAACAATTAATAAGTGTTACCGCCGATGATGATTGTGTTATGTATGTTGTGGTGAAACAAACAGATGGTCTCTTCAGTTCAAACCCTGGGGGTCTGATTACTTAATTCACTGATGTTATCAAAGCCAAACCCAACATGGATGTGTACTTATTTTGAGTTATGCAGAGTTGAATGGGTTCATGCAAGGTTGGTTGAGTTCACTCCCACTGACCGGATAGTTTTGAGGCCCTGCTCATATGAGAGGTAATAGGTTGTCAAAGTCATTTGGTGTCAGAAACCTAATGAGAGTTTGACACAGTGACTCTGTAAACCAATGGAAGAGCTTATGACTCATGGTTAGAGTTGCACTTTCCTTTGAAATAGGTATCATTTTTCAGGTGAGCTGACCGTGTTGGGGGTTAGTTAGGGATGTGAGTACATAAATATTTGAGGTTTTAACTTGGAAACACTTAGGAATCTGATATGTTTTATTCATTGTTCAGGCTTAATGTTTAATCAGGTTGGGGCAGTATTCTCACCATGTTTAAGAACTGATGTCCCTATCAGAAATGCAAAGATTTTATGAAAACAGCCTTTGTTTTTTTTTATGAACTCCTGATGATGCAAAATCTTTTGTTTGATATGACTGATGAAGTATTTACAGCGCTCAAAGCATAAAATCCATGATAAGAAGGATCTTCAAATCAAAAACATGTTCCACAAAGATTCATTCCCTGAACAAATAACACAAATCCCAAAACCTTCTCCATATGCCGAAATTATACATCTCTACAACCTAAGCTGCTTACCAATGAATGAATAAACTGACAAAATATGCGTATAAAATGAATACATACAGTATCTCACAGAAGTGAGTACACGCCTTACATTTTTGTAAATATTTTATTATATCTTTTCATATGACAACACTGAAGAAATGACACTTTGCTACAATGTAAAGTATTTAGCGTACAGCTTGTATAACAGTGTAAATTTGCTGTCCCCTCAAAATAACTCAACACACAGCCATTAATGTCTAAACCGCTGGCCACAAAAGTGAGTACACCCATAACTGAAAATGTCCAGATTGGGTCCAAAATGTCAATATTTTTTTGTGGCCACCATTATTTTCCAGCATTGCCTTAACCCTCTTGGGCATGGAGTTCACCAGAGCTTCACAGGTTGCCACTGGAGTCCTCCTCAACTCCTTCATGACGACATCACAGAGCTGGTGGATGTTAGAAACTTTGTGCTCCTCCTCCTTCCGTTTGAGGATGCCCCACAGATGCTCAGGTCTGGAGACATGCTTGGCCAGTGTTTGAAGTCGTTATCATGCTGGAATACTGCCCTGCAGCCCAGTCTTCGAAGGGAGGGGATCATGCTCTGCTTCAGTGTTTCACAGTACATGTTGGCATTCATGGTTCCCTCAATGAACTGTAGCTCCCCAGTGCCGGCAGCACTCATGCAGCCCCAGACCATGACACTCCCACCACCATGCTTGACTGTAGGCAAGACACACTTGTCTTTGTACTCCTCACCTGGCTGCCGCCACACACGCTTGACACCATCTGAACCAAATAAGTTTATCTTGGTCTCATTAGAGCACAGGACATGGCTCCAGTAATCCATATCCTTAGTCTGCTTGTCTTCAGCAAACTGTTGCAAAGACTGTTGCAAGAAAGCAAACTGGCTTTCTTGTGCATCATCTTTAGAAGAGGCTTCCTTCTGGGACGACAGCCATGCAGATCAATTTGATGCAGTGTGTGGCGTATGGTCTGACCACTGACAGGCTGAAGCCCCACCCCTTCAACCCCTGCAGCAATGCTGGCAGCACTCATACATCTATTTCCCAAACACAACCTCTGGATATGACGCTGAGCATGTGCACTCAGCTTCTTTGGTCGACCATGGCGAGGCCTGTTCTGAGTGGAACCTGTCCTGTTAAACCGCTGTATGGTCTTGGCCACCGCGCTGCAGTGCATTTTCAGGGTCTTGGCAATCTTCTTATAGCCTACACCATCTTTATGTAGAGCAATTTTTTTTTCAGATCCTCAGAGAGTTCTTTACCATGAGGTGCCATGTTGAACTTCCAGTGACCAGTATGAGAGAGTGAGAGTGATAACACCAAATTTAACACACCTGCTCCCCATTCACACCTGAGACCTTGTAACGCTAATGAGTGACATGAGAGAAAATGGCTGATTGGGCCCAATTTTGACATTTTCACTTCACTTTTGTGGCCAGCGGTTTAGACATTAATGGCTGTGTGTTGAGTTATTTTGAGGGGACAGCAAATTTGCACTGTTATACAAGCTGTACACTCACTACTTTACATTGTAGCAAAGTGTCATTTCTTCAGTGTTGTCACATGAAAAGATATAATAAAATATTTACAAAGATGTGAGGGGTGTACTCACTTCTGTGAGATATTGTACATACATACATACATACACACTACCGTTGAGCTTGGTAAGATTTGTTAATGTTTCTGAAAGATGTTTTCATGCTCATCAAGGCTGCGTTTATTTGAATAAAAATATAGTAAAAACTGTAATATTGCTAAATTTAAAAAAAAAATATATATTTCTAATATATTTTAGAATGTAATTTCCTCTTGTGATGACAAGGCTGAATTTTAGAAGCCATTAATCCAGTCTTCAGGGGCACATGGTTCTCAAGAAACTTTACTTGCTATTATTACTTGTGCTGCTTAATATTTTTGTGAAAATCAAAATACATTGTTTTCAGGACTCTGATAAATTGAAAGTTTAAAAGAACAGCATTCTACACTTAATCGAAAACGTTAAACAACATTTGCAGAGTTTATTTGCAAAAACAGATTTTTTTTTTAATTTTCAAAAATCAATTCAATGTTTTTTTATGTTGTTTTTATTGTGTTTTGTGTTAGTTAGCTGTATTTTTTTAGTTATTTTTTAACCTAATTTAAAATAACCCAACTGCAGTTTGATTAAGATTATTTGGAATGCACAATGAAAAAACATGATTTTTTGAAAATTGTTAAAAACTGAGTTATCTGTTTTTGCAAATGCACTCTTCATTTGTCTAATTATTAATATTAAAGCTGCAGTCTGTAACTTTTTTGGTTAAAAAATTATCCAAAATCAATATTTGAACAAGTACATAACCAACCAGTGTTCAAAACTATCGCCTTACTTTAGCCCAATTCACAAAGGTTAGCTTATAATAATATTTTCTAATTTGAGTGGTACGGGTAGGTTTTCGCGGGAAATTTGAGCATGCTGCCGCCTCATTACATCATTAGATTCATAAAAATAAATCATTAGATTCACACAAGGAAGATAATTCCACAAACAGCTGCAATTGCAGGTTTTCAAACAGAGATGGTGACAAAGGGGCAAAACTTACGGACTGCAGCTTTAATAATTATTAGACATGTAGACATGTTTTATGAGAGTTGTTTTTTACTGAAAAAAACATTTCTTCAAAACACCACATTACAGTAAGCATGTATAAATTCTGCTATTATGGGAAACAAAATGAAGCAGTAAAAATGAAGAAAAAAAAGTAAGGAAAACTTGTCACTTTTATAATATAATTCTCCATGTTTTTGCAGGATAACTTCAAATGCTCATCTCAAAAAAAAAAAAAAAAATGTATTATTCAGTCCAACACTGTGGGTATTCCAGGGGTCAAAGGGTTCAGACGGACACACATGCTTACAGGACCATGGTTTCTAGACGATGAGATGAAGCCGGAATGCAGGCCATAATGTTGTTACAACTCCACTCCTCTCTCTCTCTTGCACTCTGTTTGACTCTTTCAGTCCCCTTTAAACTCTTAACTATGTTAGCATCAGCAACTGTCAGTTACACTGATACACAGGTATTCTCTTCAGTTTGAAGATCACACTGATATTCATGACAGGCTCTAAAACTGGCTGTACACACTCCCTGGGGCTCAAACATACTGATAAACCCCTGAATTCATTAACGTCAAGCAAAAATGAAATATTAAAAAGACGGACATGTTAAAACGGATACTGGATTTTAATTGGATGAGCTGTGTTGGAAGCCGTTGTTAAAGCTGCAGTCCGTAAGTTTTGCCTCTTTGTCATCATCCATGTTTGAAAACCTGGAATTACAGTTACTTGCAAAATTATCTTGCTTGCGTGGGGTTGTACTCTGGCACAGCTCCAGCGCGGATGATCTAATGTTTTGAGGTGAATGTGTGGCTGTCAGTCACCGCACCGGTGTGGATGTTTACTGTACTTCGCAATCACAGATTAGTCTACGTCTTGGAATATATGACCCAAATAAGAATTTTCACCATATATTGCCATCTGAACAAGTAAGTTACAAGTCAGTCACGTTTGTTCTGACCAACTGAGGAAAAAAGCATTACCATAAATCGCGATACTAATGGTGATTTAATCTAAAGATCGTTAGCTCATATCACGTCAAACCGTGCAAATTATTATTATTGTTATACTTTACTCTCAAATTAACATCAGCATTGCTTCACTATGAGTACAGTGTGTATTAGCGTGTAGATTTCAATTCCTGTACAGTTTAATCTAACTGTCATATCATTCGAATTAAGAAATTCTTTTAACCCAAAAAGCAAACTATGCTCCCTTCGAACTGGTTTTCTTTAAAATACAAATCTTGTGTAAACTCAGTCTGTATCTGTAATCGGAAGCAAATTTAAAACTGGAATATAATTTAATTTCATTCACATTTGTTTCATAAACACATAATACTTTCTGGATTACAATCCACCATCAAAATGATACATTGAACTATTCTAGCTTCTGTGAGAAAAGACTATAAACGATGTGCCACCTGCAGGATCCTCGCATGCGATAGCCTAGTAGCCGGGACAACTTCTTTATGTTTACAGACGTGACGTAATGACGTAGTGCCATGCTCGAATTTCCCGCAAAAACCTACCCGTACCACTAGGGGTGTGCGATATATATCGTCTGCGATAATATCGTAATTGTTGTTTTAACGATGTACAATTTGACATTATCGAGTATTTTGCAAAAACCAAATAGAACACCTACGGAGTGCACGCATACATTACATGAGGAAGTCTAGACTAGGGTGCAATGACTCACTGGTTAACAGTGACTTGCTGCCACCTACTGGCGATTTTAATTTCACATTCAAAGTATCTTTTCATTTTAAAACAATTTCAAATATCAGTATTCAATGTTTTATGTTTAAAATATCAAAACATTATGCATTTGTAACTGCAGGTTAAAACACTCCATGTCGCTCTGAGCTGCATTAAACAGTGTGTAAATACATCTAAAAGTCACTTCACATGCAATTTCTGCAAAGATTAATTTTGTTGATACTGGTTTCATTTGTTTGGTAACAGTCTAAATGTTAAATGTATATGAAAAGATTAATTTCTATCACTGATGTAAACTGACCACACAGAATATGAAGAATATCAAAAACTGCAGCTGTCCACGGTAGTCAGATAATCAGCACAATAACACACTCGGCAAAATATCGTCTAATTATAATTATCGAAAATATCGAGATCATTTTTTTTTTTTCCAATAATCGCACACCCCTACGTACCACTCAAATTACAAAACATTATTGATAATTAGATAACAGTTAACATTAAGATAACAGTTGGGAATCGGGCTAAAGTAAGGCAATAGTTTTGAACACTGGCTGGTTATGTACTTGCTCAAATATTGATTTTGGATCATTTTTAACCAAAAAAAAATTTACGGACTACAGCTTTAAATGCAGATAAACCTGTAACTGCTGCGCAACTGTAAACAATGGCTAAGCTAATGTACTTAATGTAAAGAATGATTTACTTAGCTATTATTTATTAGTTGAATTCATTATTTATATTAAAACAAGAAAAGTTCTGTGTATGTACTACACAATGAACACTTACCAATTTATAGGGCCTCAGACAGTGACTAAACCGGTCACAAATCTGACCAAAAACTGCATTAATTATTATTAATAATTTAAAAGTTACAACTGCAATCATTGATGATTGTTCATCAGACATCATCTCATTACAGTACATAGTCTGTGTTTTCTGTACACAATCATAATGGGGTTTCAAGAACAATTCATTCTCTACTTCTATTATGAGACAAATAAACAAAAGACTTGGGATATGAACTAATCATTTACGTTTCTCAATTTATCTATGGCTGCATTCTAAAAATGTCCTATTTTGGAATATAATGAAAGTTTGAGTATGTGAACATGTACATGGAATTTTTTGCTATTGAAATTATAACATTTTAACTCTGTTTAAACTAATGAGTTTAAGGATCTGAATAAAGGTTCGTTCATTTTGGTGAAACAGGATCGAGCTAGAGTCAGTAAAATCCTCACATCACTAGAATGCAACAACGAACACAGTGTGAGCTGATTCGCAAACTTCTAACATGTTTTTATTTTTTTAAGTCAGTCTAGGGGTGGGCGATATGACCAAAATCTTAGCTATATCATGATATGGGTAATTTTCTTTCACGGTAATAATATATATCACAATATAGTTATTTTTGCTTAAAATAAGGCTTTTATGACGACAAAATTTTTGATACCTTGGAAAATTCATAATTCTTGTCACCAGTGTCAATATCACAAAAAAATAATACTAGCCTAAATAATTAAAAAAAAACAAAAAAAAAAAAACAAAAAACAACAACAACCACCTCAGGCTCACTGAAGACAAGTAAACTAATTACAAGCAATAGGACAAAAAAAACAAAAAAAACAAACTACAGTAGAACAAATAATTAAGAAACACTACATTGTATAAAGTAATCAAATTTAAAAACATTACATATTCTTCACTTGTGTATTTAACCATTCAAGGCCTGTAAAGCAGCAAAAATAACTCCGTCCAACACTCCTGCTCTATGAGCACCGTCTTCACGTGCACGCGGTTCTCAGCAGTGCTCAGATACAGTCTCTCAGACTGCACGCGTATAGCGAAAGGAGTTCTCTTTAGCTGCTGATTGTATGCAAACGCTTAAAATCACTTATTTTTAAACCGCAATGCTCAAAAACGCATGCAAACGATACGCTTTTTGTGACCACACAGCACAGCAACGTTACGCGAGCGTGTAACCAATATAGAGACGATAGTCAAATGGCGCTTTTGCACTGCGTGGTACGACTCGGCTCGGCACGGCACGGCACGGCACGGCTCAGTTTGCGTTTCCACTGCATTTTAGTACCGCTTTAAAGTGGGCAGGATTATTCACGTGTCGCTATAGTTGCGCCGCCTCTGCTGCCGTGACAATTAAACATTTTAATTCCACATTGCTCCATCAAGCTCTCGTTGGATCCGCTCCTCGGTTATCAACGAGAGAACAGTCTGTACTTCCCCAACAGACAACGAAACATTTTTTGGCCATTGCGTTCGATCCTTCGCTGGCTGTGCCGATTTAAATCTAGTGGGTCTGTTGTGTTTCTTGCGGCAAGTTTAATTAAGCAGGCAGTGACTATTTTCTCTGGCCAATCAGTGATCAGCAGAGTTTACACGTCACATTGTGGTAACGGTACGGTTCGCTTGGAACCAGTAGCACCTCGGCCGAGGTGGTACTAAAAAAAGTACCAGGTACTGTTCCCAGTGGAAAACCCCCTAAAAGTGAACCGTACCATGCCGTACCATGCAGTGGAAAAGCGCCAAAAAATGTCTACTGGTCGACAAATTTTTACAGGTTAATAGGTTCTCTGCTAGACATGCTGGTATTCGGTAATGCGAATACGCACGATATTGTTATCGTGGGCACTTCAAAATACAGTGAATAATTATTTATTTCAAATTATTCCAGGCCAGGAGAGCTCAAGGCGCTGCAACTTCAGAAAACATGCGAATAGAAAAAGCACCAGCAAATCAAGAAAAGGTCTTCATGAGATTGACAGCAGGTGGTGCAAATGCTCATAACGCAAACAAATAAAGAATTTTATTTGCAGAGCGTTTCTTTTAGGGGTGGCACGGTACACAGATGTCACTGTTCGGTACGTACCTCGGTTCGGGGGTCACGGTTCGATACGATTTCGGTACAACAGGTGAAAAAAAAAATCTGCTATGTTCAGTTTCTTTTCATTTTGAACAGACAGTGCAAATTACAATTTCTTCCACCTAGATGTGAAAAATACTAAATATTATTACATGTTATATATATAAAATCTGTTTTGTTTTCATTGTGAGTGTACACAAATAAAAACATACCTTTATACAGTGATTATTAATGAGACAATAAGTGTTTAAAGTTGATTCTGCTGGTATAAGGAAACAGCTGAAGTGATCGCGCCGGAGCACGCGCGCGCAGACACACGCAGACACACACACCTCAGTTCCAGCATTGCTAACTTGACAGTGCAGTTGGTACTTTATCAAAATAAAATACATCAGCGCGCGCGCCTCTGTGTCACAGGAACGCGACTGAAGTACAAAGCCTATCATTTACATAATAAATAATAGTTTAGCATTCAGATATGTTATATCGCAAATATGGAAATATTAGGGAATATTTGGATTTGTGCCGAATGAGAGAGGTAGGATACACGAGCACAAAGCTCCATTTCCAAACAGTTGAGTGCGCAAGCCTAAAGTATACTTCCTTGTCAGTCTATGTGAGAGACGCGTTCAGTATCAGCACATGGTCACTGTCTAGGGGGCTTTGTTTTCAAGTGCGCAATTCATGGCATTCGCTGTTCTGCTGGCGTTTATCAAACAGCGTTGCATTACTGCGGGCGCCCCCTTCTGGATTGGGGGTGAATTGCCTGTATTCGTCGTCAGACCTCATGAACCGAGACGCCCGTACTGTGACGGTTCGGGACGAATACATGTACCGTGCCACCCCTAGTTTCTTTATTTGGTTGTGTTGTGAGCATTTGCTGCGCTTGTATTGTCAAACTAATGAACTTGTTTTCTTAATTTGCAGGTGTTTTTTTTCTATTTGCAGCGCGTTGAGCTCTCTCGGCCACCATATTATTATGATTTTTGAATGCATTTTAAGAATCCCCCCCCTCTATTAATTAACATTAGTTAATTCATTAGTAAAAAAGTTATTAAACCTGCTATTCTTTATTATACTTCATGGCAACACTTTTTTGCAACTAAATGTCAATATCGTGATAATACCGTATACTGTGATAAAAGCATTAACAATTAATCACAACATGAAAATTTGAATCATATGCCTACTCTCTGCTGGTATATCACCTCTAAGTCAGTCCAAAAGGTTTTTTTTTTTTAATAAATCTGACACACTCAGTGCTGTAACTGAGCAAAATATTTACTCCCGCACTGAATCGTGAGTCATTTTCCTGCAATGTTCATGTTCACATTTTTAGTCGTATGACGTATAGTTCTGGTTTGTGAGCCTTTTTACTGACTCTCCATTCATATGAAAAATATTCACAATCACAACTCACAGTTTTGTTGTAATCAATTTTATGAAGTCATGAACTATCATTAAGTAACAAAACCAAAATGTGGAATAATAGAGTTTATATGTCAACAAAGCAACCTCTGCCGTAGAACCCCATTTAGCAGATGTTGTGGTCTTCTTTATATTGATATTCGCTTTATTTGAGCTACAGACAATCAGTACTGAATTAAAGCCATAACGTGACAGTCCAGAGGAAATGGAGAATGGCAAGCATCAGTCAGTTAAATGCCAGGTAGAGTTTCACATCATATTTAATCGACTCTCCAGTCCATTTCTCTCTCTCTTTCACATCCTTCACACCACTCTTTCTTTTGTATTTTTCCATCAGTCAATTTCTGGTGGACAAGCTTACAAGAGATGATGATCGCATTTACGTAATAGGCACACACGAGCACACACACCCACAGAGATCCAGACAGCACTTACACAAACACTCCCACTGTGCATTACAGCACAGCACTGAGATTATGCCAAATTGGGTTAGTAGAGCAGTACTGGGTTACACAGAACAACAAACACACACTGAGGAGGTACGAAAGGGGAGGAGAAGACAAGAAGGAAGATAAAGGGAGGGGAATGAGTGGTCATGAAGTGGACTGCCAACACCAGCTCAGTTCATTGCTTATGACCAGCTCTGCATGTTAATCTCTGCGAGTAAAAAGCATGTTGATGTGCCCCTGCCGGGTGTAATGAGGAGGCTATCGGCTCCTACTGCGGAGAGGAAAATAACGGTTATGCTCCAAAGGGAGGGAGAGAGCGAGAGATCACATAAAGAGATCATGGAGAGTGTGTGTTAGCAGCAGGATAACAGAGCTTAAACCTCCAAAGGGATTAATAAAATCTGGTTTCCAGGGACTCTGGGATATGTGAATTTAAAGGTTTAACCATGCACAACAGCCAGAGAACTGGAAAATATTTTCCAGTATTTTTTAGTAGCATATTTGTCAAACAATTCAGAAGACAAAGTGGGGTTCAAAAGTCTAATACCTTCTATTTGTATTTTTCCATGGTTTCCACAAAAATATTAAGCAGTTTTCAAAATTGATAATAATAAGAAATGTTTCTTGAGCATCAAATCAGCATGATTTCTAAAGGATAACGTGACACTGAACACTGCATTAATGACTGCTACAACATTAAAAAACAAAACAATTATCTTAATTAAAAATGTATTAAATTTATTTAAATTCAAATTCATTAAAATTATTTTCTACATTTTCTAAAAGCTAAATCCTTAGCTTTTAGTTTCTTCCTTTTTTGCTTTAATGATTGACAGCAGCCCTCAAGCTTAACTCCACAGGTTTTTAAATCAAAAATTGTGTAAAAAATGATCATGTTCAGCAAGAAAACTGACCGCCTTTGTGAAAAGGAGTTCACATGGTAAATGTCACAGCTTTGCCTAATTATTGACTTACAAATGGCGCAGATTAAGAAAAAAGTATTCTTCATTTTATGTCATACTGTTTCGTAATGTAAATGTTTACAAATCCTCAAACATCCTGTTCATTTCCAGATTTAAATTCATTTTGAATCCCATATTTTCAGCATGGTCTCAGACTTTTGGCCCCCACCTTTGTATATGTTAGAACTAGGAGCAAATGCTGTTCTGTCAATAATCTGTTCATAAAACCATCTGCTAATGTGCAGATGCATAGTAGACGCCAGAATAAATTCTTACGTAATATGTTGCTTTTATGAATCACCCACGAGATGTCACTCTCAACGGCACTAAAAGATTTGATCACATTTCACAGCATGAGGAAAAGGTCATGATGTCGGCTTTATGAAGAGTACCGCCCTCTCATGGCACAGAAAAATAATGCATGTAATCAAAATCTTCAAATCCACTAACTATTGAACCTACTTGAGCATCATTATAAATAAACAGGCAAATAAAAGGGAAAACATCAGCATTTATATGTCAAAGCTGCTGTAGTGTTTCTTACTGAAAACCTCTCCTGACCATAAAGTATTTTTTCTATACAGGCAAAAAATGAGAGCACAGAAGGAGAGGCGGAAATAGCAGAAGCAACTATGAGAGATAGAGAGAGAGAGAGAGAGAATAAAATACACTTTGAATGTAGACTTTATATAATCCCAATCACTAAGGATTAGCTTCATCTTACATAAGCCCACGGCTCGGCTCTCTCCTCCCTCCCATCCGGATGCTGCATCTGTCAAATTACTCATTTCAGCCACTGCCAGGTTTCCACTAACAACAAATCCACTAGCATCTCCTCTCCGAATGACCGGCGCTCATGTTTTCACTTGATAGTCTGGACCAAATTAAACATTTAATCTTGGAAAAGGTAACAGTCAGAATCCATTTTAAGTCCTGACGTTTGCTAGTTTGCTTAAACATTGATGTGTACTGACGCATATTATTAATAGCACCCACACCGTGACACTTTTAGCAGGTAAATAATCGGAGTTTGCCGTTTCCCCCACTGAAGGGAAGTGGTGTGACTGAGAGCAGCTCATGCATCCGAGTCACCAAATCACACACACACGCACACACACACACACACACACACACTTACAGCCAGCCATAACATTACAATTCAAGCAGACACCTAACAGTGACAGACTTGACGATGAAGCATCTTTAAGAGCTGTTCTGCTCAATCGCACATGGAAGATGTTTATTTGACAAACTAGTCGCTGAAGGTGGAAGCATCTGCGTTTATAAGTGCAGCGAAACTGAGACAGAGCTGGTGGATTCAGTCCTGCCGCTGCTGTGTTTAACAGGATGGAGGATGAGTTTAATGGAAAAATTTAATGGCTTTATTGACGTCATCTCCGCTTTAAAATTCCACATCAGTCTTACTCTGGATGCAGATTTCCCCGGGCCGCAGTCATGTCTGCCTGATTCTTACGACTCTGCTCACTCTCACGATCTCGAATTCATCAAAGATCGCTCATCAGCACAAACCCCTCTGCCTTTCATCTAATCCACAACACTACTGCATTGGCATTTTCTTTCAGATGTTATCTCATGGTGCGCTCTCACTTTTCGTTTAATAAAAAAGCCTGACAATGCCAAAGACAGAGAGAGATTCACATACACAACGCCTAGTTTTAACTGATGCGCTGCTTGGGACAACTGGTTTGCCCTGTTTGGATGTGGCCAGCGTCACGCCTACAACCATCCTTGTGTAATGTACACAGACATACCACTATTTTCACTCGCATCTTTATCAAAGGGAGCAGATAGAATTAGAGAGAGAAATGGAAGAAGAGTGAAAAATGGAGGACACACTTTTATTCAGCAAGAATGCATTAAATTGATGAAGTGACAGCAAAGACTTTTACACAGTTATAAATAAATGCTTTTCTTTTTTATTCATCAAAGAATGCTGAGAAAAATGCATTATGGTTTCCACATAAAATATTAAGGAGCACAACTTTTTTTCTTGATCACCATTGAATGATTTCACTGAAGGATGGAGTAATGACTGCTGAAAATTCAGCTTTGAAATCACAGGAATAAATGACATTTAAATAAGTATTTGAATAGAAATCTATTTTAATTCGTAATAATATTTCACAATATTACTGTTTTACTGTGTTTTTGATCAAATAAGTATTTATCTGGTAAGACTTGGTGAACAGAAGACACCTCTTTAAAAATATTTTTAAAAATCCACAGATTCCAAATATTGCTTTTGTGTGTTGATTTCAAACATGTAGTTAACTTATTAAAACTTTCTGTTCTAGCTCTTATATAAAATGCATAAAATACAACAAAGGAAGTGTAAACTATATTATAGAGGTTGAATTTAATCAAAACATTGGTCGAGGTTAAAAATGAAAAGGTTTGATTCATTGTTTCACTATCTAAGTTTTGCATTATAATATTCTATTTATTTACAGGTTCCTACTGTGATCACTTTATAGTGTGACAATATAGCCTGTATAGAGTGTGTTCAATAAACTGTATCTTTTTTTCTGGGCAATGACAAAACAAGAACACGAGAACAGAACATACTGAACATTTATCAAAAGCTGAACTGGTACTTCTCTATGGTCAATGTGGTTACAGTATAACTTCAACAAGAAGGTCTGTGGTAACAACCCAGAGGATGGTGTAAATAACTTCAGTTCTGCTACTGTATAAAGTGCTAAGAGATTTATAAAGTTACATTACTGGTTCACTAAATATTCCTGCCTGACACTGGCCACTTAATTAATCAAGATAAGACAGCCCATTTTAAAAGCTCTAATTACAAAGTCCTTTAACAACTGATAACAGAGTAAATTACAACACTGATCACAAGAAGAAGAAAAAAAAAATCCCAGATTTATGAAATAACAGCTGTTCTCTCATTGTACTGTACCTCGGCTATGGCACTTCGCATACCAGCTTATTTGCAGATGTGCTGTGTCAGGGCAGCCGAACCACCTGCCTTTACCAGTGGGAGAACTGTCACTGAAGACAAATAGCCTGGCCTCAATCCAGTAGCTTAATGAATGAGATGTTTACTCTTACATGGCAGAGGCCAAACATAATGGCCAAATGGCCTATTCAGTATGCTGAAAAAAAAAAAAGAGACACGTTCACTTGAATAAGACTGCATGTGTAATTACTCAAGGAGGCCAGATTATCACCGCTAACAACTAACTGTGTGTGTAAGTCTGTGTGATTATCCCTGACAGAATTTATGCTTACTAAATTATTAGTTAATAATATTTAGTAGGCCTGCATGCACAAATTTTCAAATTAATTGTGAAATGATAACTACATTTCATATACTAAAACCTTTAGATCATGTGAAATTGAATATGCTATAATAAAAAGCTCTCTATAGTTAACAGTGCTTTAATACGGTTTAGTGTTTATTCACTATATGAAACATCAGTGTCTACAGCTTTAATGTTTTTGTCACGAGAAATATTTCTAACCATGTCAGAAAATTCTGATAAAATACAGCTAAATCTGAAACAAAAACAGAAGTCACCTTAAAAAGATCAAGTGTTACTATATTTTACAGAACAATGACTTCTCTGGTGAAAATGTACATCCATCAAAATGATGGATTGTCTAACTTTAAAACTGCAATTGTGAAACAGGCTGGATTTGGACTGTGGGCTACCATTCCAACAGGCCTGCTATATAGTATATACTGCGCATTATTCTGACTTCAACACTAAGTTAGTATTGTAACAGGAACACAGACTAAAGGCCCATTCACACCAAAAAAGATAACTATAAAGGACAACTATATTAGCGTCTACAGCAGCGAAAGATAACATCTGTTTATTCTCAGCACACGCTCGTCTGCCTCTAAATTCTCGAGCTCATTAAAGAAGGATGGATTCTGATTGGATGTCAATGTTTGTATCGTTCATCAGCTGGAAAAAAAAGTGATTCCAACGATATGGTTTCTCTGTGCCTTTATCGTTATACCGGTGGTGTGGACTCTGCTATTCTTTAATACTGAGAACAATTTTTAGAACTCTATTGCTAGCTTTATAGTTATCGTCCTTGGTGTGAGCGGGCCTCTAGCTCAAACAGCAGAGCTTGGCGCTAGCAACACCAAGGTCATAGGTTCAATTCCCAGGAATAAATTGTGTGTAATGTTTGTCACTTTGGACAAAAACGTCTGTAAAACCCATTAAGTGCAGCCCTTGTGCAGGTATCACAGGCCACATTAAAGGAAAACTGGATGCATCCCGAGTGTTTAATTCACTCACTTCTCTGTGCTGAATTAACAATGTGCTGTTTGAGATTACGGTTTGTCTGCCAGCTGCTCTGACATCATTCAACAAAAGTGTAACTTTCTGCCAATGCCACGAATCATCCATCCATCCAGGAATGTGTGTGTGTGTGTGTGTGTGTGTGTTCCTCCAGCTGCACAAGAGAAAGGAAGATGTTTTGTCCAGCCTGCCTGACATGACACTCTGACAAATGATAGAGAGATTATCGCACTGTTTAGACTGGAACGCAGCTCACTGGAAAATAGGATTCAACACATAACATCTTCTCTTGGAAGGTCAGTGCGCGTACTGATAATTTATCAAATTAAAGAGAAATTAGATGCTTCAATTAAACTCAAGCACTAAAGCTTCTGTCGCAAGAAGGTTGTGAACATCATCAGCCATGATGAAAACGTCACTCAAAGAAACATTCCTGCAGAGAAAAGAACTTGCAAAAACATCAGGGATGTGCAAAACTGCATATTTTCAAAGCTGACTGGCCAGTTCACAGAACAACTCGTAGACTAATATCTCTCGAGTTATAGGAAAAACTACAATATGTGCAAAACAACATATTTTTTGACTAGTCTGTGGTTTGGCTGATCAACAAGTTGACTAATAAGTCCCTGTATAATTAGGTTGGTTCTTGGCCATATTTGCAATGGCTCTAGACAGCCATTTTGAGCATCCAAGACCACCTCCCATCTACTTGAATGGGTAAACACCAAAAATTGCAAAAACTGCTTGGCAACCCACATTTAAATAACATATTAGCAAAATCTAACATGAACTTTTCCATAAATGTTTTTTCTATGCTCAAATAGCATTAAAAAGTGTATATTTCAAGTTTGTCCAGGCAATGAGCGTGTACAGTCCCAATGTGCATCTCAGGACACTGGCTGTTTCTATGGGAACTGGAGTTTCTAACAGCAGCTGCAGTAATGCGATGATTTACCAACTGGCGATTGTCTCTTATTTAGTTGGAAGGCAGGGCTTATTCCACCATATTGAATTTTCTCCCATTTGTAGTGTGGGAATGTGAGGGAACCATCTGAAAATGCTATGCCAAAACAATTTCAAGACATCTTTATTTTTATAGCGCTTTATAAAACTGAGTTTTTTTTCAAAGCAGCTTCACAGTAGCAAACAGGAAAGCAACAGAATCAATGATGCAAATTTAAAAAATGAGGCAAGTCTAAAATTCTGCTGTAAAGCAGCTGCAGCAAGACAATAGTGTCATTATTCAGCTCCAGTTCAATTCAGTTCAGTTCAATAACTGTGTGATGTTCATTCGCTATAATTAGTCCTTCTGAAGGGCCCATTACTAAAATATAAACAGTTAATTTTTTTGATTTACAAAGAAGAGCAACTGAATTGATACTGGAGGAAAAATAAGTGTGCTATTATAAAAATGTTTTTCACATATTTAGATAATTGGCTTATTTTGTTGTGATTGTACTAGGAAAAATGTATTAACCTTTTTCTACACACTATAGATGTTCATGTAGAAACATTCTGAATTCAATTTGCAAATTTTATTTATTCTGTTAAAAACTAAGGCTGGCTGTCAGTAGAATAAAATTATTTCAATTAACTGACCCGTCGCCAGGAGTTTGATTGACAGGCGACCTGAACAATCATAACACCGAATCTGCCATTTTGTCTGACAAACAAATCAGACAGGAGAGAAGATTAACGTCGGTGGACTTTTAACTTGAAAAATGGTGTGATAGGAACAAGTGTCGCAGAGGGAAGAAATGTATTTTGTTCAAAAATGGCCTATTATAATTTTATTCGTCTTGTTAAAATACTAAATTCATTTAACATCTTGCTGTAAACACAGTAGCCTAGGAAAAGTGTCGCGGAAGAAAAATAAATAAATAAATAAATAAATACATTCGACATCTGTCATTTAAAATTATAGGCTAAGCAAAATATAAACAAAACCGAGTTGAGTGCTCTTCAAGGACAGCGCATCCACACTTTGCTCCATCAACAACCTGCCTGTTCTGTCTGCGGGCCGTATATTCACCACTGGTAGGCTAGCCTGCTCTGAGCATCGTTATGCACATGCTGCGCACAGACCTCGCAAATAAAACGAAGCACTGGTTCATGCATGCAGTGCGCGCATAACAGTCGAGTGCAGGCTGTACTGGTGCTTGAATAAAGCGCAGATATGCTGTTCTGAAAAGACGTCGGGAACAGGATATTGTTAGGCCGCCCGCTCCCATTCAAATTGCACCAAAGTTACCGACCGCAACCGCGTTTTATTCCAGAATTTAATCCCGCGTCGCAAGAAATCTGATGGGGTCCTGCGGGACAGCCGCGGGAATGCAGACCTCTAGTTTGAATTTCTTACAAAATGACAAAATTTTAAAGCTGAGACAGTTTCAGACCTATAGTAACCTGCTCTGTCTTGTCTGTCAGCATGCTGTCAGTGTCCTCTTTGCTTCGCAATGTATTTTTCACAGCGTGAGAACATGATGTGTGGCGTGAGAGCGCCATGGCTTGTTGGACATAGCAACTAAGTGGGGCGGGTCTTTGCGAAAGGTCAATTTCATGGTTTTCAACTTCACATGGTCTTTAGAAATCAGGACCCCAGAGCTAGCCTCACTAACCAATTAGCTCCACTCCTACAGAGCACAAACGTCAACTTTTTGACCTACTAATCATTGATTTTCTTACATAATATACCAGAATGATTCATGAGGAACCTGTGAGGTGGAGCTGCTCTGAATATAAACAATCTAGTAGCTTACTGGTACATGCTGCAGGGGAAACATGAGGCCATGTGGCAGGACTCATACCACGGTTACAGCCCAGCAAGGAGTACACAGAGTACAGTGCAGAGTATTCAGATAAACTCAGTCAGAATGCTCGTCCCCTTTCTTCTGGAATCTCACTGAGCAAGAAGGTAAAAAACAGGCAAAAGAAAAAAAACACCATTCCAGCAAATGTCATCTTAACTACATGTTCCCCTCTGACTTAGTACAAGTGGTTTACAAGGCGAGTCATTTTCAGCTCAGGAATGGAGATATTTCACTTTGCAGTAAAGGGGTAAAGACAGCAAATCTTTAATTTTGTATTTGGCATTTCAAACTAAATACAAAACCTTGGACAAATGGAGCTTTACATGACAAATGGACAATTTCCTGGAACTACCGACTTTGGTAAATGAGTGTAAAGTGAGATTCCAAACATCAGAGTGTATCATGTAATCAAATATTCCACCAGATGGACAACGCATTTCTCCTCTACCTAAAAGCAGCAGTTAATGATTCGTATCTACTCGAGAGCTTGCCTTCATATCAACAGCTCCTCAACAACCGCATTTACAATCACTTCAATGTTCTGTACTTTTGAACCGTCTAAATCCACAGCAATTCTCAGGTTACCGTGAGGCCTGATAGCAAAAGTCAATTAGCCAAGAGTGAGTGATCCTACATAACCCTCTGTTTGAGGTAAACACCTCCTCTCACCAAACGTCATGCTATGGCCATTTTGCAACTGCTTTGGAGGGTGTGTAAAGTACTTCGCCTGGCAGCATTAAATGGGATGCACCTGTAGCTAATTATGCCTGTCACCACTGCAATAACGGTGTATTTCCACTACAGCATTAAATCTGCGCTCAGTGCCGCTGGCAACGCTACAACGCCACTGCTTTGAGGCGTGTCAAATTTAGGGCAGAGCACACCTCTAAAAACAACGTTTACACCGTTTGCATTTAATCTTCCTCTTTTCACAGAGACTGGTGGTCGCCTGGTGTTTTTTGCTCAATATTTGCATAAAGTCGAGAAATGCCCAAACTTTTTGACGATCTCGGCCACTCTCAATCCCATAATGCACCGCGCAAGCGTTTAAGCTCAACTTCCAAAGGAATGAATTGAAAATGCTTGCTCCGTGCCAGTGGAAACGCACCGTAACACTCCATCGCAATGCAAAAAGCCAAGCTAGGATGTTTGCTCTCTTCGTGTGTTTCCTAGTGCATGTTCATTTTTCTGTGCGTCTCCACAATTCCAGACAAGACCTCATCAAAAAGCCAGTTCTAAAACACTGATTGCATCGACTCTGGAAACTTTGCTTATTAACCTCACTTACATATTCATTCCACTGGAAACACACATATCCCAAAACACACATCCTAATTCAGTCTTATTCAATTTAAAAAATGCAAGCCTTTTAATAGCAGTCACCAAATGTCAACTTTTCAATGGAAAGTTGTCCATGATCAATATCTAAAGAGCAAGGTGGCCGATACATTCATGTGCACAAAACTGCTGGAAATAATGCTTATTGTTTCTGCAATGTCGTAATTATCATGATTATTAGATGATAACCCAGGACATCCTACTCAGAGCTTATGCACTCAGACTCATAATGAGTTTCTATAGCAACACTATTAATGGCAAAATTATTGTGTGTTATTTGGTATCAAGACAAAACCACATAAACAGCCATTATGCAAATGCCTTTTTTGAAAAAAAGAAAATTATAATGTGTTTATCGGAACATTAATTATTCAACTGTGCTATTTACATTAAACTGTATTGTATGTCTTTCATTAATTTTCATACTATTCTCGCATTATTAAGACACTACCAATATTCAACAATACTGCAGGAAATATGTGACCCTGGACCACAAAACTTAAGTCTTAAGTCGCTGGGGTATATTTGTAGCAATAGCCAAAAATACATTGTATGGGTCAAAATGATCAATTTTTCTTTTATGCCAAAAATCATTAGGATATTAAATAAAGATCATGTTCCATGAAAATATTTTGTAAATTTTACAAAACTTCAAAACTTAATTTTTGATTAGTAATATGCATTGCTAAGAACTTCATTTGTAAACTTTAAAGGCGATTTTCTCAATATTTTGATTTTTTTGCACCCTCAGATTCCAGATTTTCAAATAGTTGTATCTCGGTCAAATATTGTCAAATCCTAACAAACCATACATCAATGGAAAGCTTATTTATTCAGCTTTCAGATGATGCATACATCTCAATTTTGTAAAATTGACACTTAAGACTGGTTTTGTGGTCCAGAGTCACATATTTAAAAGAAATATTACAAAACAAGTGCTTTACTACATTTTACTGCTGAAGCCGCTGTTATTTTAAATGTTTCTGCATGACGTTGCAGCGGTCAACTTGTACAAATCAGAGCTTTCATGAATTCTGAAGTATGTGAACCCTTTTTATAAGCTGAAATCTCAAATCACGGTAATTCTGGAATGGTGTGAACACACCTTAATATTACTCAGAATGACCACTTCTATTCAAGTGGACATGGTTATTAGACAATGTATTGTTCACCATTTTGTCTGCTTGGATATATCTAACAAAGCTCTTTCCTTGCATCTGAGCTGTGAGTGAGGCACAATCTTGCGGCCCACTGCACAAAAGCCTCAAGTGGACATAAGAAGCTCAGCGATGGCCTTGCACATTTTTGGCTGAGTGCTAGTGTGTAGCCACTTGTCCACCCTGAGGCCCACCACCTCCACTGGAGTGAAGAATTCGCGGAAACAGAGTTATGTAACTAACATCAGCTTGGGTAGGTAGTCCCTGGACTTGTGTAAAATATGGAGCTTCTAGAAAGACTGCTGAGAGGAAACTGCTGCTAAGGCTGAAGAAGACTCTTTAAAGACATAGTTCACCCAAGAATGACAAACACACACAAAAAAAGGTTATTTTGATGAATGCTGAAGTATGCAAGTCATGCAGGGTGATTATATAATGACAGAATTTCCATTGTCTGTGCCTGGGTGTGAGACAGGGTTGCGATGTAATGGAAGTAACGAATCATCTTTTCTCCCATACTGTGATGTACATCCGAGTAAAACAGATTATTAAAAAAAAAAAGGTGGGGATTTGTTTCGATCCATTGTATGTTGATTAGATGGAGTCAAATATGAATGCCAGCTTGAAAAATAACTTGCAGATGAAACAGTCTTGGATGAATCATTCACAACAAGTTCATAGGTTAATATATAGGGTGAATTTTGATTCCATGCCGACTTTATTGGTCTTCATGATGTTTCATAATAACACCTTACATAAAACCTGAAATATTTAACTGACATCAATGCCAGCGAACAATTTACTACGGAGACAGGGCCGTATATAGCGATTACAGCATCTGAAGAAATTGTTTGTTATACATTCATGTGAATTCTTTTACATAAATGAATCCTAAATCATTCCTATTTGCTATGATGTAAACCTCAGCCAGTGTAAAAGATGTTTACACGTTTTCCTTGTTCACTCTTTAATCTTGGGCGCATCTTTTGGACAATCCTCAGGGAAAGTTATCTTAACCAAGCAGGAGAATTTGAGAATATAGGTTAGCGGGTTAGGAGTGTCAGACCCTTTTTCCGAATCCAAAATAAAACTCCTTCCGCGGCCGGATCCATAAACGTACCTGCCTCCGTCCTCTGGTTATGTAACAGATCAACTAGACAGCGTGTCCGTGAGGAGAAAACGGTACAACCGTGTCAACACACAGGGAAAATAACGCCCTACATTAAAAACCGCAGTAGTCATGACATAAAACCCCATTTGTTTACACGAGCAGTAAAGACGTGAAAATACCCCTTCATATCCTCTCCTTCTGTGTGTGTGCGTGCGTGTGTGTGTGACTTAACCTGTTACATAACAGCGCTCCACACACACGCAAGCACAGCGCAACGCCTGCCAGACACAGGGGCGGCGTCTCAATACCAAATAAGCAGCCTATTTAGACAGCATTTGAAGACTACATAATCGCACACAGTGCCCAAAAAATGCTGCATGGGCAGGCAGCTCAAGTAGGTTTTGAGTCACAACCGCAGACATGACTGCCAAAGCCAAGCAGACCTGAACTCAACTATGATAGTCTACCGAGCGACACATTAACCGATATTTCTTTGACTTATAACCCCAAATCAGAGATACAAAAGGGGTGTGGCTGTCCCATGTAAAACAAACGGCTTTGTGCTCATTTACACACTATGAAATCACCACTTTGCTATGCAAATGTTGTCTCGTCTGTGCTTTGTGCACTAACATACGTTGCATTTAAGTATGCGTATTATTAGTAGTACTGAAAAGCGGACACGTTGGCCAGTTTTGTATATCGACGTACAAACACAATGAGAGCAGGAGTGGATAAAGCTGACAGTCGTGAAAAACGACAACACTTCTTCATTAACCGCTAAACAGCATGCGAGCAATAGATCAGAAATGACAGGTAGCCAGTGGCCAGGAATGTTTGGTTTCGCCTACAAACGTGTGTATCATCAGTTAATTTGCACAAGGCGTGCATGTGCTTCCACCAGGCCTCCATATATGTAAAATAACATGATGTATAATCTGTTTAATCCATCGTAAATTCAGCGCTAATATGAAACGGGTCACATGCAAGGACTGAAGTTCAAGATAAGCCTCAAATTTGATCTCCGCGAACTTGATTAAGCTGGAAAATAATTCACAAGCAAGTTAGGGTTCTGTTCTTCAAGCCTTACCCCTGTTGGTACTTGAGCAACTCTGCCGCCGAACTGGTGCTGGTTTGTCGGGCTCAGCCTTGCTGTCCTCCACCGAAGCGTCCGCTTCAGAAGCGCTCTTGCGCGGCGACGCGACGGACTCTGGCGGAGACTCCATGTTCATCTGCGGGGTTCACTTACTAATACAATGGGATCGCTTTGTCGAAAAACTCGGATTCGTTTTACATCGTCTTTTGGTGCGGATTGCACTTGAGCGTGTGACAGATCTGTTAGTGTTCATGGGAGCGGGTGTGGCCCTTCTGTCCACAGACAGCGCTGTTGAGCGCGAGACACGGTCACACCACCAAACATACACTGACATGCTCTAAACATTCCAGCAAAGCCATATGTGGCATATTTTGCTTATATTTTATTAACATGGGTGTTTATTGTAGTTGCTTGCATCGTAATTTAGTTGGTTGCAGCCATGATTCAGCTAATACAAATGTAAATGTAGTCTAATTTAGAACCTAAATGTAATTTGGATCTAAAATAAACTACAGTCAAATTTATTTTGCACCTATCTTGGTAGTAAAAGTAAAAATCCTAATTGCTATTGATTAAAATAAATAAACCATCGTATTTCAAATTCATAAATATGCTTTATTTGTTAAATTTTTTTTGTAATTAATCTTACTTAAATGGCTTAATGAGTCGGCTAATTGTGAACTTTTAATCACTGTGATTCGCTAAACGAATCATTAGACTGACACAGAATCGAACATGTATCAAACATCAATTTTGTAAACCCGTTCAACCGGTTCATTAAAAGATCCGACTCCACAGGACTATTTGTTCATCGGTGCACTTTAATAATATTTGGCAGGTATAACTCCCCACATGGACAATTGAGTGGGAAAGGCACGTCGTTCATATTTGAGCTATATTTTGAGATAATAATTTAACAATTCCTCTGTGTTGTCCAGTCCTTTGTCCCAAGATGCAGGATGTTATTAATGTACGTATTTTCTCAGTAACCTAAAGGTTGTCTCGTCCCCTCTCTCTCTCTCTCTCTCTCTCTCTCTCTCTCTCTCTCACACACACACACACACACACACACACAGGAACAGCATGCTTGACATGTGATGAGCGAACATGCTGCTCACAAAAAAAAAAAAGAAAACATGCTGCTGACGTACTTCCGCTAAATGCCGTTTCCAGAGCTTGCAAGTTCGTGTTGCCATGTGTGAAGTTTATCGTAGAGCTAGAATCGCAGTATAAGAAAGACATAAACACCAGATTTATGAAGAGCCCAAAACATTTATTTGGTATCCTGCTTCTGACCGTCTTGTTAAGTTTTTAAAGAGGATTTTACTATTGAGATTTGCTACCTTTACAGACACTATTCCTCCCAGCATAAAAATAGATTTTCTAGATTACACGTAATAACGTTAATTATGAAAATAAACATTACTACATTATATAATGCACAATAGAGCTTTAGTTAGAAAATTAGTTAGATAAAAACGTCTTGAAAATGCATGTAGTTTTCAATGGACTCTGTTCTATAAGGGTCCTTTTGATTGACACTACAATGGAGTTATTTGTACAAAAAGAAATCCACTTCTCTACTTTGTTCATTTTTTTTTTTTTTAAATCCAATTTGATTTTCTATAGTTTAATCAAGGTGCATTCAAAGTACAATACTATAGTTTTAATTACAGTGACATAAACTTAAGGTAGTTTTCACAATAGAGTTCAGTCATGAGACTGATCTTAGATTAGATACTGCAGTTTTACTGCTCTGCATTGACGTATGAGGTTGTGATCACAGTTACAGCACACTGAATGTTTCTGAAAACAGCTTTTATCTAGAGAGGCAGATGAGATCGGGAGATTCTTATATAACGCATGACATTCCTAGTGTTTGCATTGGATTAGTGAAGATTATTTATGACATTTGGTGTCTTTAGCTGTTACAGATGTCTACACACAATGGCATTGACCTGTGGGTGTATGTCTGGTCAACTGATGCATAGGAAATAAGAGGACATGGAAAGACCCACAGCATAGGGCATGGGATAGCCAACCTCTCCTTTCCTGCCCACACCAGGCCGATAGGGGTCACTTGCACCCACATACAGGAAGCCCAGTTACTTAGCAACATGGAGAGGATCCATTGCCAGGTGCTTTGACATTACATTCACTGTACATAATTGTGGGAAAACTGTGGAATACAGCGCAATCTTTCCTTGCCATTTAGACACGTGCTGTTTACTCACATCTTGGTTACTTCCAAAACAAACAAGTAAACATGAGAAGTAAAGCTAAGCTCATATCATAGTCTCCACCTCAAATAGCAGGTGTGGTCTGGCATTTTAACAAACTGTGGAACAGCAATGACACAGACAGCACTTTTTTACTACATAGTCATAGTACCCTATGTCTTCGAGGGAAGTGCAAGGGACAACAGATGCATGTGTGTGTCTGTAAAACAATACAAGAGAGATCAAAACATTGCAATATTATCATTTTTAAGCTAAGAGATATTTTGTGTATTATACGGGTCAATGTTGAGCAAAACCTTTTTTGACAGAATTTGTAATTAAGGTAAGTGAGCTAAACTGGACAAGCCTCACATTGAACATTACAGCTGTATATTGAAGTGATGTATTTTTTATAGCAAGTGCAAAATAATCTAACAAAGTAATTAACAAAACAATCTCTTTTGAATTCTCCCATCATCAAGACCTATCTCAAACAAACATGACAACAAGACAAAGTGCTTAAACATCTAAAAAAATCTAATAACTCCAAAAATTTAGAGATACATTCAAAACTCCAGTGAGTTTAACGAATACATTTTCCAAAATATATTTTTTTTACACATGATTGATAATTTGAATGCTAGGCAGTATATTAAACTAAGGAGATGTGGGCATGACTGACTTATTTAAACGTTGCCCGATTTGATGAAGCGCTGTGATTTCTGCCGTGCCATCTGATATTGCTTGCGTGCAGACTGGGCTCTGTCGATTCCTTCTCGCAGTCTCTGTGGAGCGTGAAGCAAAAGAGGTCAAAGAAGCCACCGTTTGTTCTTGACAGAAAATGAAAAGCAGTCATTTTGATAGCTATGTACTTTTACTCAAGTGTAAAGGCATGTGAGCATGGAAGAGATAAAACTAGTGCAACCTGTGTAACTAGCTTAATCACAACTTGGCATCTGTAAAATAACTAGCGAAATGCAAAATGCCCCGTGTCATATTCACCAATGGGCATTGACATTTTGCTTGCCAGCTTTGCTTTAAGGAAATTACATTCATTATAAGAATAGTTGATAATTTACTTACCCTAAGGCCATTCAAGATCTATATGAATTTGTTTCTTCATTGAAACAGATCTGGAAAAAATTTACCATTACATAATTTGTTCCCAATGGAACCTCTGCTGTGAATGGGTGCTATCAGATTGAGTCCAAACTTAAAAATATCACAATAATCCAAAATGCTTTTTTAAGCTTTATGACGACCCAAATTCAGTGCAGAGGATCCAGAGGTAAGCAAATGATGTAATAATCTATTTCTCAAATCTGCTCCAATGAAGAAACAAAATCATTTATATCTTAGATGGCCTGAGGGTGAATACATTTTCAGCAAACATTTTCAAGCAGCAGTTTTAAATTACAATCCACACAAAAAAAGAAACACACATCTGTGATGTTTACCTCAGCCGTGCCAGCATGTCTCATGTGTATCACTTTCACTAGCGTCTGTCCATCCTTCCTAATGAGGTTCAGTTTGTTCTGTTCCTGCACCAATATCCAGATTGTTGTCAAGCAATGTTAATTAGTTGATCGTGACTTTATCAGTATGTTTTAAATTATACACTTATCACTGTGCTGTTAGGAAGCCTGTCAAAGAAAGTCATTTATGTACCCGGTAATATATCTTCAAATCTCCTCCTTCTGTGCTTGGAGGCCTATGAAAATTCTCAAACTGACATTCCCATTCTTTGTTGAAATGTCCAATCACATCGATTTTCTTCACACACATCACTCTCCTGCATGATAGATTAAAATGAATAAAAAAGGGAAAACTGGCAAAATGCCAATGTTTCATAATTGTTCTGTTGTTGGAATACCTGTTGGTGATAATGATGTTTGTTTTTCTGTGCCCTGGGTATTCATAGTGTTCTCTGAAGATCTCTCCGTCCAAATATTTAATCTCAGACCTCTGAAAAACATACACACTCATACAGCACAATACACAAAATATAGCACACACTACAGTAGTGACTGCACCTGAACACTCTTTCAGCAATAATGATCTGAATCGTAATGATTTAAAAAAAAAGAAAAAAAAAAAAAAAAGAAAGAAATCATCCAAAATGCAACTGATCATGGCAAAGAGTAGTATTGATTTATTCCAGATTATTTGGGTCAAATCACAGGATTCAAGCAATTAATACAATTACAACACAGTAAAGCCACATTAAACAATTACATGACAATTATGAACCACATGTGTTAAATAATATATAGTGTATAAAGTATATAGGAAAATACATCAGACATTAATTCCAACATGCACTGTAAAATGCCCATTTAGTGCATATAAATAAGTTTGCATATATTAATATGCACATTTTTATGTATTCACAATGATTAAGAATAATGTTTACATTTTTAATAAATATATTTTATATAGACTGTAATATTGTGTTATCAGACTTTAGATTCATGGAAATGTATTTACAGACACAAATTCAAAGAAATCAAAATGAATTTTAGAAAAATAGACAAACTTTGGAAGTTACACATCCTATTTCTAACAAATCTAATAATTGTTTAAATATTGATAATGAAAATCTATTATTGTTCTAAAGTCTTAAAACTAACTTATTAGGTTTTTTATTTTTTATTTTCAAATAAAATATTCTGGGAAAAATAAGATATTGACTAATGAGGTTAAGTATGGATATATTTGGCATTAACTGATACAAAACAAAAGCATATACTGATATAATAAAAATGTCTGAGGTATAATGCTGGAATTATTTTTGGCAAAATTAATAGAACAAAAAAAAAAAAAAGAGAAAAAAAAAAGTTTTCTAGAAAAGTAAAGTAGCACAGCCATAAATGTGCACAAGACAGACAACTTCAGATGCAGACTTAGGATAATATAGCATTTTCTAAACACAACAATGTGACATTCTATTGTAGGTGGACCAGGCTAGACTGAGTCTAGTACTGGATATCCAGTTTGGTTCATTTAAGTGCTACAATGTCTCTGTGTTCTCAAATGTTTTCAGTAACATCTTTAAGGTAATAAGTCCCAATCCCATCCCCCACTCCCAATTTACATTTCCTCAGGCTGCATTTGTGAAAGGACAGAAAAGAGAGAAAAGGGAAAAATTAAATGAGTAGGCAAACAGGAATTCATTTCTTCACAGCAGGGTAGGAGTCAGTTCAACTTTGGAGTTTAAGGTCAGTTTTAATGAAGAATACAGCTGGAATTTTAACAAGGGGATTTGGAATTTGGTTGAGTTTAACACCACAGGTAAACGGAGTAAAAATGTAACTAATAGATATTCCCATACTTCCCCAGTTGAATGATCACAGCACAATAAGACAACTGTTTTGTTTACCTGAAAATGGTGAGTTTAAATATACTCTAATTAACATACATTTCCAAAGCAGAAAGCTGAGCATTAAATAAAGCCAAGTTCAAAATGTTATATTTGCTGACATATTAGAATTAAAAGCTTTTATAGAGGGGATTTTGAACATCTCTGTGTATTATCCCATAAATCCATATTTATGGATAAAGTACTGACAACAGCCAGGGGGGAAAAAAAGAAAGTCTGAAGAAATAAAATGTTACATAAATCAGGATGATATATGAACAAACCCCTCTGTAAATACCTTCCAAATATAAATAAGAATAAAACTGGAAACTTATTTCGAAAAACTTATTTCAATGCACTATAATTGAAATCTACAGATGCACATATATAAAGTGTAATAAAATAAACACTTAAATGTGTATTTGGATGTTTTCTTTCCACTAGTCTGAAATATGACAATGTAATGGAAGCAAAATTGACAAGTGCATGAATAAACAATGGTTTTGCCTTAATCTGTCAAACTGACTCCAATCCTTCAAAACAATTTGGCTGTTAGTAGTTAGTAGTTATAGATTAAAACAGAGGGTTATGCCGATTACATTCCTTCCCATCGGGGTCTAATAGCCTGGTCAGTGGGGCTGACAGGTGACCTCACCTGAAAGAGGTCAAAGCCCTCCGACTCCTGGTGGTCATAGGGCCGTATGATGCCGTCCTCTTGTATGAGACGCACTGGCCTTAATTTCGTCACCTCTTCAGTCGATTCTGCCACCCTGCAAATCAAGTCAGCAACAGCACATTAGAAAACTCGCACAAAGACGACATCCTGTGATCCATTGCTTTTCATCCATGTAAAATGCGTGGGCAACGGATGATTCATTCTTAACAACAGGTAGTGAACAGAAGCTACTCAATTAAAGTTCATCTGAGCATGCCCGAACAGCCTTGAACAAACGCAATGCATCTCAAGAGTCATTAAAAAAGCAACAACCTACAAAGTTTCTTTGTGCTATTGCGTGCAGTGTCTGATTCCTTAAGCCCTCTCTCACCTTTGGTTACTTCTACAGTGCGAGCATGGAAAAGCAATGTGATTAGTTCATACAGACAGTGCTCGATCAGTTCAAGTGTATGAGATGGAAAGCAGAACGAATCGTTGGATGATTGAGCGCATATGCTAGAGAATCACTGGAGGGGTGGGGTTGGGGGGGCATCACTGTTCCAGCTTGTCGTGAAAGGTTTGGCATGAAAAAGCCAGGGAAGGGAACACCGTAAAACACAACAAATTGGCCAACTCATCTTTCTGGGGCAGAATTAATGGCATGGGTGCACAATGTAATTGGTTAGCCTGGTCATCGACTACATTTGAATTCATAATGCTTCTTTTGCTATTGGTTGGAGAGCGCCTGGCCACACCAGGCAGTGCTGTGTCATAGAGTCCAGTGCATCAGCAGTGCAGTGAGCTCATGCGGTGGACTTGGTCTGACAAGGAGAGCAGTCGGAGAGAGGAAAATCATCCAAAGTTCCCCCAAAATTATACTCATTTACTCATTCTCATGTCGTTCCAAATCTGTACGACATTCTTTCTTCTGTGGAACACAAAAGACATTTTGTCCATATAATGAAATTCAATAGACCCTTTAAATCACATTAAAATCACATTTCACAACAAATATCATTTTTTAATGTCCGTTTGGTCCAACAGCTAATGAAAAAATGCATGATAGTGTTTCTCTGACTTTGTAAAAGAGGACAAAAATATGAAGAGACATTTTGACATTGGTCAGATTTGTGTGTATGTCTTTTGATATGGATATTTGAGCCTGAAAAAGTTAAATGAAACAAAAAATATATACTTTGCTAGATTTATGATATTAAGAACTGTGGAAACAACTTGTCAACTCATCTGTAAAAAGGGTCCACGGACAAAAAAAAATAAAATACTGAAACATTTTTAAAGATAACTTTTATGTTCTACAGAAGAAAGAATTTATTGCAGGTTTGAAATGACATAAGGGTGAGTAAATAAAGAAATGTTTTATTTGTTCGAACTATTCCTTAAACTATGATTATAAGGACATTACATACCATTCAAACCATTGGTTTATAGCCCATTTCTCTTAAACATAAATGTGATTATATGTGCTTTATCTGTGCTTCCTCTCTATATCATCTCTGCTCCTGTCTGTGCTGCTCTGCTCATCAGACTTTCCATTGGCCCCAAAATGCACCAGTGAAAGGGGTGTGGAGATCAGAAGCAAATGTTACAATGATGGGAAAATAGGCACATGTTGATTAATCCACTTATAAGGGGATTCTTGAACTGTAGATTATGGCAGAATGCTCTGCGCTACAGCTCACATCCTTTGCTTCCCATGATGCAATGCTTACCTTTCAACCATTCGTGCCCTGTAGATTAAAAATTCATTCATGCTGCAAAATACACTCTTTTTTTTGGACCCAGGAAACAAGCAAACCCAACTGAGTGAATGCAGAGGGATCATTCACTGTCATGTCTTTGGGTAACATAAATACGCATACATTCGCACTCCAGTCATACGCACATTTGTACACATACACACTCATGAGCTTCCAAATACTCACTGAACTAAAAAGAACAAACACATCCAGGAATTAACTTATGAAAAAAAAAAAAAAAAAAAGAGTCACAAAATTAGTTAACACACAGGAAAACAAAAACAACACTATGTGAGAAAAAAAAAAGCAAGACAACAAAGACAAAAGAGACACAAATTAGGACACTGACACTCAGTTGACAGCCAACAGCATATTAATTAAATGTAAAGTATTTTTCTAGTCCTTTCAGAATGTATATCATTAATCTAATAATTTTTTCCAAAATGTGTGTATATATGTATATGTATATATATGTATATATAAAATGCACATCAGCGCTTACATAATACAATCCATCATTGCATCTCTGCCCTAGTAGGAAGAACAAGATTTCCAAGCTATATTTAGGGTGAGAGGAAGTGGCCTCACAACTTTCATTCTGCAAAACTGAGTAAATCTGGGCCCCTCTCAAAACAGCTTGCGGTATTATTAGGACTACATACGAGTATTTAGGTTTAAAATATAGCTTAAACAAAAATCTTCATTCAACTAAGAACTATGTGAATAATACATTACCGTCTAAATATTTGGGTTTGGTAAGATTGCTTTTTTTAAAAATAAAAAGTCTCTTATGCTCACCAAGGCAGAATTTATTTGATTGGAAATGACAACATGGTTGTCTGAATGGGATTCTGTGTTTGTATGTAAATATAATATTCATGTGCATGTGCATCTCACCTTTGAATGCCCTGAAAAGTACTGCTTGCCATGTCTACGATGCCCCCTGTTGGTCTGGCCACCACTCCAACCAGGCCTTTCCCAATGCCCTTGAAGAATCCTGCAGCCCCCTCTTTCTTCGCCCCTAAACCCAGGACAGATTATTATTTGTGCATTTTCAATTTCCAATAATATAATATTTACTTATCTCATCACTGAATACAAAAACGGATCAGATTCATTCAAGTACATATTACATCAGCAGTAAACCGCCATACCTTCCACCGGTTTGGTCACAATTCCTGTTACTCCACCAACCACTCCCTGAAGGAAAGCAGAGACATAACAAATGCCAATTCATGCTAAATACAATGGAATGGTGTTATATACAATGCATGAAATAGAAAGGGAAATGCTTTGATGTCATCTTGGATGTTTTTTTATTTGTGTAGGAACTTGTGTTCGGTACCTTGAGGAAGCCCTTTCCTCCTTTAGCCAGACTCTCTCCAAAGTCTTTAGTGGGTCTGTTCATCTCCTCCCTCCGTTTCTGCTGATACTCTTTGTCCATAGTGATGGCAGCCAAGCCTTTTCCTACAGTGCCTGTTATACGAGACACCATGCCAGCTGCGCCCCCTGGGAAGATAATGTCAACACAAAATAAGCATGTGCATTAAGGATCCTCTGTGAGTATACGTGGGAGAAAAGCAGGAAAGCAGGGACTCTTACCCACTGTGTGGCCCAGTAAACTTCGAACACCGATAACAAAACCTTCTGCAAATTCCTCAGGTCCTTGAACAGCCCCCTACACACAAATACATGCTAGTAATCTACAAATTATAACTTTACAATCTTGGAAAACATGACACATGTCTTTTTAAACTGTACTATTGAACAATGAGACAAAAAAAGCTCAAATATATATTAATACATAATATAATTTTAGTACAATTTTAGAGACATTTAAATAATAATACAGCAGGCTGCATGTACAAAAAAAAAATCTTCAATTCTTTCATTTAAGGATTAAATGATTTGATCATTTTAGTGGTCATAATATATCATTACATGCATTACAGTGGTGACTGATATTAAATATACTTCAAATACCTGTGGTATCATATAATTTGATTAATAATATAATTTAATTTGATTTTGACTCATTTCTGTGGATGGGCTGATCTAGGTTACTCAAACCTGTACTTATATCTGGCATTTAAAAGACAACGCACTCACATTTCTAGTGAATTAAATAATGAGGCCTGAATGGATAAATAAATGAACAGCATGTGTCAGACCTGGATGGGCTCGTAGAAGAAAGCCTCCACTCCTTCTGATAAGCCTCGGATCAGCCCGAATGGATTTCCAAGAACATCCAGACCCAAAACCAGCACATACATCTGTGTTAGGAACTATGAGGAGAGAAACAGAACTTCTGAACTTCCTTCAGGTACAATGATTTAAAGAGAAAATGTAAGCATATTGGAGAGTGTTTGCTCATGTAATGAACTCTGACACTGCATGAGTGTGTATTTAGATCACCCACTTGTTCAGTGTAGTGTCTGATCACCGCCCACATCAGTTTTTCTCGCCGGTAGAACTGATATTTCACCTCAAAGTAAGCCAGTCTGAAATAAAACGACGTCAATCGATGTCCATGTGAATCTTATTTTCACAGAACCGTATAAGTCAGTTTTAGAGTACATGCACATCTCAAAGTCTTACTTGAAAATCAGATCATCTACATCAGTGAGTGTGGCACCAATGCTTTTGAGCAGGAGGTTGACGGACTGGATGGCGACCATGTCACCCTGCTCAGATTCATCTCCACTGGAGCCCAGAGACAGACTCAGGTGCAGCTACACAAACACACACATTGTTTCTCAGATCAATCACAAACAATTACAGTACACGTCCTTTTACAGTTTGATGCAGCTATCTGTGAAAAGTATCCTTTTGCAATGTATCTATCATTTGACATTACTATATTATTCATAGCCTGGTAGACAAGTAAGTGTTTATTCAGTTTAGTCTTTCATATTTCAGTAAAGCCAAGCATGTCAATAACCCAAATTCACAGCATTATACTGTAATATCAAAGTATATTTGGTCCTTCAAACATATTACTTTTGTTTTCTTTTTTACATTAAAAAAATAAATATGTAAAAGTATGTGTTCTTTTGAACTTTCTGTCAAATTAAAGAAACCTGGAAAAAAATAGGTTTACACGACAATATCAGTAATAACAATGGTTTTCAACATTGACAGTAATAAGAAATTTCCAAAGGATCACGTGACACTGAAGACTAGAGAAATGGCTGATGAAAAATCAGACTTCTTTCAAAAACAATACTACAAAACTTTTTATCAACCCCAAACTACTGAATGGTAGTGGGTCCAGCCATGCTGTATCACGTGGAAGACTGAAATTTTAGATTTCAAATTTTTGTGACAAGTGACCTTGAAGAGAACATGTGCTGTGTTTTGGAGTGGACAGCGGTGCTAGATCATTACTTTAATAGGGGAGATGTGGAAATGCTCAAAGAAGCTCAGGCCAGAGGCGTCTGTCATGGAGGTCTCCATCAGCTGAGCCTGCAGCGCCTCCAGATCTCTCTCTATCAGCTTATTCTGAAGCACAGAGAAACACATACCGACATCTCCAGTCTCCTTTTCATTCACATTGCATAGAGCCACACAAAAACAAGACTGTAATGATGGAGGAAGTGTTTACCACTGCACTCATTATGGATTAAGTTAGCATTAGTAAAAATATGTGACAACACCTGTCAGAAAAAAGCAGCACTTACCTTCTCTTTAGTATCCTGAGAGTCGGTAGCTGGGTTAAACAGGGCGAGAATTGCTCCCAAAAAGCCCTGATCGATCTTTACAGCCATCTCCTGCATTAATGCCATAAAATACCTACAGAAAAACAAACAATACCAGTCAAAGGTTGGATCTACTTTTTCTTTATTACACTATTTTCTAACATTACCATTAAAAGGCTGTGGGATCAATAAGACTTTTTTAATGCTTTTGAAAGGCATCTTTTATGCTCACTATGACCACATGTATTTAAAACAGTAATACTGTGAAATATTACTACAATTCAAAATTCTTTGAAGAACAGTAAGTTCAAAAGAACAGTATGTATTTGAAATATATTTTTGATGAATTTAAAGCAATGTGATATAGTTAATTGATTGCTGAGTGTAACTCAGAATTTAATTCAGTGAGACATTATGAGACAGTTTTATTAGATGTGACACAGTGAGTAGATAATGTAATCTGTGCACCATCACTTACTTAAACTGCATGACTTGGCTGTGCTCGTTAAACCTTGTGATGATGCTAACGTCGAAAAACGGCTTCGGTTCTAAAAATAAAAAGGTAAGATATAGCGTGTTCATGTTCACTCACTCTAAATGTGCACTTAGATGGCGCATTCATATGCTAAATGGTGCTTGTACCTGAGTCTTGAACAATAGATTTTGGAAGAGGAACAGGATGAAACACAGTAGGAAATATAGCTCCCGGCAGCTGATTATCCACCTGGAACAAATAAATGGTGCACATAACTGAACAAATGCCAAAAATGACGGAAGTGTGAATTCAACAAGTACATTGTGTGTGGGTGTTACCTGTAGCCAATAGAGCTGTGCACGTAAGCTCCTCTGGTGAGGCGACTGTTTCAACTCAATACAAATGCCAGGCAGGAAGTTTCTCCTGATAGTGCAGGAAAATGGCTGTCTCATCAACATGGGCAATCTTCCAAAGTTCACCTGTTTTAATAAAGACAAAAAAGAATGTGATAATGTCTAAGCAGCGTAATTATATTACTAATCAAACTTTATTTCAATAAAATCCTTTATTACTTCTAGGCCAGTTTCTAGTTTAGTCCAGCATGGTTCACTCTTGCTGTTGATGAAGTTCTGGTAGGCTTTCTCCAACAGTCCAATGTTTTTGTGGTTAAAGGACTTCCATCGGTTTTTTGGTCTCATCTCCCAAACCACACCAGAACTTAAAAACACAATTCAATCATTCTTAAATCAACAACAAACAACTTGCACAAGAGTGGCATTTATGTTCCCATTTAAAAATCAATAATAACTATAAATGAGTTGCCAGTTTACAGCAAGACTTCTGGTTGCTGGGTGTTGGTTTAGTTACCTGGTGATGCCAACGTATGCTATCTCCTGCCTGATGTCATTGTTGATGAGTGACAGGCCCAGGTTCTTTAATGAGATGTTGACTTCTTGCTGGAATTGCTCCAGCTCCTCTGCCTGCCGAGCTTTTGTGACTATGCCAACATCCTCAGTAAATATCAGCACCCGCTGTCGGCCGTCCAGGAAAGACACCCAGTGTATCTGAACTAAGCTGCTGTAAGCAAACTGCCCACACTCGTCCTAAAGAAAACAACATGGGAATGGCATGACCAGTAATATTAGTGGATTATTAGATTCACTAACCCAGGATCGCTCTCTAACCTTTACAAGGTCCAGTTCTCCGCTGTAGTCTTGACAGCTCCAGCAAAGCTTCCGTACCCCTGCTGGATCATCCCATGCAAAACGCTGAGCTTCACCTGGTCTCAGTGCCCAAGACTCCTCACAGCCTCTGTACAAGCACAGAGAGACAGACACTGATTACAGACAGGAAACATATTCACACACTCCAAAACACTCCTTATAAGTGATCTTCTTAACTCTGAAGTGCCATAAAAAGGAGTATTTGTGCCTTATAATCATGGAGGTGTGCATGTGAATGGTAGAAGGCACTTCTTGGTTGAATAGCTTGGTGTCTTGGTGACTGGACTGTATAAAATGAATGTATGAAAACAGCCAGGTAACAAAAGTGTCAAAATACTGTATTGAATCCGTGCATTACACTGTTTAAATCTAGCCAACTCAAATATATTCTATTTGAATATATTTTACAAAGATAATTAATTCCTGTGACGCCAAACCTGAATTTTTAGTCCACTTTACTCCAATATATAGTGTCACATGATCCTTCAGAAATCATTTCAATGTATTTAGGAAACATTTCTTATTATTATCATCAGTGTTGAAGAAGAGTTGTTCTATTTGTGTGGAAAGAGTGATATATATACTTTTTCAGGATTATTTAATGAATATAAAGTTAAAAAAAAACATAATTTATTTCAATATTCTGTAACATTTTAAATGTTTTGGAACCATTTTGATCAATTTAAAGCGTGCTTGCATAAATAATAATTTCTTACTAAAATTCCCACTGACCCCAAGCTTTTGAAATGTAATATTCATGTAATATTGTTTTTATTTATTTAGTTTGAAATTTGTTTCTTACTACTGACTTAATAAATCAATTAAAACAAGGCAATATACTCTTCAAGTATTTCTCTGCACATACTTTCAGAATTAATATTTCACTTTTAGATAAAACAATGTTTTTAATAGCAATTAGTTTTTGCTATGGTATCAAAACTGGTAAACATATTTGTGAAATTGCGGTATTGCTACTATTGAATACGGAAACCTGGGTATTGTGACACCCCTAGTTTTTTTTTCATGGACTTTCTACTCAGTCAGACATACTCATACTTCATCTGTTATACGAAGTGAAATATTGAAGCAGTGCTGACCTCTGTCTGAAGTTGACAGTGGCTGCAGGTGTGTGATTGACAACCAAAGCAGGTGCAGCTCCATCATAGTAATCGGTGAAGCTGATGACAGTGGAGTGGTCTGCGATATTCACATCCACTATCGCGCCACCATACTGATGGAAACCAAGATTAGAATTAAGTGATCAGTAAAGTTTAATAAAGTATATTTAGCATCATGTTTACAGTCAGATCATGTTCACCTGCTCCATGCGCAGCAGAGTTCCGTTGTCCTGCTTGTTGAAAAAGAACGATTTGGAGCTAGATTCAGATCCCACAACGCGTACACACAGCTTCGCTGTGCTGGCCTCAGGCCAAAAAGGCAAACACTGTAACACACACAATCATACGGTCAACACACATACTGTGGGAATACTTCTGCCCTTGATAAAAGACGAATTCAGCGCTGACCTCAGTGGAGGAGATGTAGTGCCACTTGCAGCTGAAACCATTGTTGTTTTGCACCTCTCCAACCTCCAGCTCAAATGAGGACTTATTGACTAGCGTGTAGAAAGGACTCATGGTAACAATCCGTGTCAGATTAAAGCTGCTCATCTGGATGCTGACTCCAACCTGGACATCAAAGACATTTCCAACAAATTAATTCCATTTTTACATCTGGATTACCTTTGCTGGCATCTAACGTTAACTTAAAGTTACTATTATTTCATTAAATGTTCAAAGCATTTACTAAGTAGTCCCCGTTTTTGTCTGGACAACGGACACATCCGTAGCTGCCAACGGTGTCCAATGAGAAGCCATCGGACCATGAGCTGGTGGACACACAGAGCTGCAACTGAAAATATGAAATACTATCAGAACATTTCATACCAGAATCTACAGGTAAAACATGGCTTTCTGATCATTACAGCCCAAACACATTAAGGTTCATGTTAACATTCATGATTTTATTATTTTAGATATTTTGCTAATATGGTATATCTATCAAACTCTGCCAAAGAGCCCAATCCAACCTTATTCTTGGTGAAGAAATTCTTCTTTTTGAAGGAGAACAGAATGACATCTCTGAAGTCGGATGGGTGTTTCACACACATATCCTCTGCACGATACTGCAACACACGGGACGTCTTATTGATGATCCAGTACGGACTGTAAACAGAGAGGACCATTTTGCCGCTCACTCGAGACACGTGCACACACAGGTCCACAGTCAGTCCTTCTGGTGTGTCGCAGGTGAAGCAGATGGGCAAGAACTCAGGAATTTCTCTGCTAATTCTCATACGTCCAGTCCAATTGCGACCTTGGTACTTGATCAAAACAAGCTCGATTATTTCACCCCCAACATTTGAGTTCAGCACATCCGCCACACTGCCCTCATGAAGCTCACAGAAGTCAGCAGAACCCTGAGAGACATGATTTGGTTTTAATAAATGACCGCTGGCTGATATTAAATACTGATTTTTTAATCAATATGAATGTCATACACAAAGGTTTGGGGTCAGTAAGATTTTTTTTTTCTGAAAGAAATGTATATTTTTATTCAGCAAGAGTGCTTTAAATTCTTTGAAAGTGGCAGTGAAGACTTTTATGTTACAAAAGACTTGAAAAAATGCTGTTCTTCTGAAATTTCTATTCATAAAAGAATCCTGCAAAAATGTATTAAAACTATTTTTGTTGAGTATCAAATCAGCATTTTAGAATGATTTATGAAAGATCATATGACACTGAAGACTAGTTATGGCTGCTGAAAACCCAGCTTTGACATCACAAAAAAAAAAAAATTACATTTAATAAATAAATAAATAAATAAAAAAATCATACAAAACCCCAACATTTGAGCTAAAGTGTGTGGCAAATATGTTCTAGCATTTGTGTATTGAAACTACAATATTCCGCACCTCCAGCAAGTAGCGTATTGAGTAAGGCAGCAGGTTTTTGATAGTGACAGCTGGGTGCAGGTGGATGACATAAGCAGGGTCCCAGTCCCCTTCCCCGTGGCTGGCAATATGGCTGAGGTCATCAGGCACGGCCAGTGTGTTCACCACCAGTGGCAGGAAGCTGCTGTCTATGGCAGGGCACTGCAGCACTGCGTAAACCTCTGAGCTCACGTGAACCTGCTCTTTCCATGTGATGCATGTGCTGGACGCGCGATACAAATCCTCTAAAGGACCGACAGGCAGCAAGAACAACTGACTCCTAAAGTAATACACAGAGCACAGAAAGTTACAACATAAAGCAGGGGTGTCAAAGACTGCCTGCAAAGAAAAAAAAAGACTAAATGCAAAAAAGAAAAAAACATATAATATATTCATAATATTATGTTTTCAGCTATAGCAGGAGTCACAGAACTCTTTAATTTATTGTCTTGGACCTTTTTAAAGTCTTTGCGTTAGCTTTGATATGGCTAAATAAAGCTGAAGTTATCCAACCAAGATCAGTATGTGACAAAATTTTCAGCATGTGGTTTTCTTGTCAAATATTTAGTTTGATTAATATTCTCTAATTAACAATTTTATATGTAAAATGTAATATAAAGCCCCCTCGTGCATTAAAAAAAAAGCAACCAACAAGCGTTTCCTTTTTGATTAGTTCAATTCTAGACTATTATACTCTTCATGCACTCTGCATGTGTACACCAAGGTTTAAAAACAATTAGTTTGACATCCCTGGTATGCACAATATGTAATCAAAGATCTTTACAGTTGCTCCTCATGATATTTGACTCATGTGAGTGCAAAATTCACTGGAACAGAATAGGTAATTACACTTCTCCATCTATACCTGTAAGCTTCTAGGGGAACATGACACTCCTTCTCAGGCTCAGCGACCCCTACATTCACCATCGCTCCAATTTCAGAAGAATACTTCAGAATGGCAAAAGGCACAGAGAAATGGTTCTTTATCTGTTAACACACAAAAAAGAAATCAACGTTACCATGATTTTAACAAGGTCGTTTTCACTAATCATTCCTTTATCCAGACAGGTAAACAGATGTATGCACTCTGCAAGGTAAAGTGAGCAGACGAACCTGTAGGGGGGACCGTACTGTGATGACCTTGTTGCCCTCGCTGGCATCAATCTGAAGCAGTACAGACACAGCATCCTGTTGCATGGGTCCTCTGATATTATACAGTCTACGGCCAGGCTTACCCAACGGGATATTTGAAATCTCACTGTAACCGGAGGGAACTGCACAGGGGACATTTATGTTTAGGATTAGTGTGCTGCATTTACCTATAATTCATGACCTAAAAATTATTGGAGTTATATAAAGGTGATTTAACAAACAGTTACATTACTGGATCTGACTTCGTTTATTTTTGTATGATCATTTAGGCTGTTCAAAACTTCAGAGCGTGACCTACCAAGACAGCATTTTTGGGGATTATAGACATGCTTAATGCCTAAAAATGCTGTCTAGGTAGGCAGCTCACTAGTTTTTGAGGCACAACCCAAAGCATTTGTACAGTTTACAAGTTGTATATTGTCCTTGTTACTGACCTATGCTGAGATTGAATAAGCAGCTTTCCTGCCTCTGCAGGGTAGACAGTCGTGATGAACGCTCAAAGGACGTATGTTCTAAATCCACACTTTTATCCACGGCCAATTCGTGCAGTTTACCCGGTGAGGATGAGCCAGTCAAGTGCAGGTTAGCACTGTGCTGAACAATGAGTGGAATGCCTAATGCATTGCGGATGGTGTACGGGGATTTTTCCTTCAGAGAATGGTCAAACGAGGAGGTTGTGCTCTCTGAGAAAGCCTGGCAAGAGAGAAATGTTATCTTTATATGTGTAACATGCATTGCATTCAAAGGTTTGGGGTTGGTAAGATTTTTTAAATTGTTTTGGAAAGAAGCATTATTTGATCAAAAATACAGTAAACACTCTGAAACATTATTAAAAACTAAAATAACTGTTTTCTATTTTAATATATTTTAAAATGCAATTTATTCCTGTGAAGGCAAAGGTGGTCATACTTTAGTTTAGTGACCACCTCTCACTATTATCTATTTATTAACTACAACTTTTGCCTCAATAAACTCCTAATTTGCTGCTTATTAATAGTTAGTAAGGTAAAGGTAGTTGTTGAGTTTAGGGATGGGGTAGGATTAAGACATCTAAAATACAGTCATGCAGAATAAGGCATTAATATGTGCTTTATAAGTACTAATAAACAGCCAATATGCTAATAATATGCACACTCATAAGCAACTAGTTAACAGAACTAGTCCTTAAAATAAAGTGTTACCGCAAAGCTGAATTTTCAGCATCATTACTTCAGTCTTCAGTGTCACATGATCCTTCAGAAATCATTCTAATATGCTGATTTGGTGTTTAAGAAACACTTCTTACTATTAATGTTGAAAACATTCATGCTGCTTAATATTTTTGTGCAAACTGAGATACATTTGTTTTTACATTTGTTAGTTCAAAGGAAAAGCATGTTTTGAAATAGAAAACTGTTGAAACATTATAAATGTGTTTACTGTCACTTTTGATTAATTTAATGTGTCCTTGCAAATTATATATTATTTCTAAAAAAAAAAAAAAAAAAAAAAAAATCTTCCTACTGACCCCAACTTTTGAACAGTAATGTATATTTAACACCCTGTGAATATATCACACCATTAAAAAGAAAACAACAAATAGCACTACTTGTTTAATTAAAAAAAAAGAAAAGAGTTTTAAGTAAAAAAAATCCTGTATTTTGTGTGTACGGGAAAAGTGAATAATGTTACAATGATATTGCATGCTCGGAAAATGCGTGTTTTTGTGTGTGTGTGTGTAACTGAACGGTTTACCTTAGCCAGGTTGTTGAAGACACTGAGGCAGCACTTGGACACTGTGATGTTCATGGTGTCTTTGGAGCATATGTTGATGGCTGTGCAAGGGTCTGGCAACATAATGAAATCATCCCCAGGAACTGGACTTTTATCTCGAACAGGGTTATTCTTCATCTATACACAGAATTGCAAAAAAAAAATAATAATAATAATAATTCACCAACAGAACAACCTGCAACATATCTTACTGGGTGGGAATGTGAATTCATGTTTATACAAAAGTGGAAAAGGAAAAGCAATTCTGCTTACTTCTAATTTAAGGTTCCACCTTCGTCTCCCGTTGTCTACTCTCTCAAGCAGTGGCTCCCAAACTGCATGAGTCTCATTGAAGTAATTCACCTCCAGTGTCATATCTGCAGAGACACTGAGCAACGACGACCAGTTCTGAGCAGTACCGGTAAATGACGACTCTGCAAGCAGCAGGGGAACAGTCCGATGCCCCAAACCTGACTCCAGCGTGACCTGCACCACCTTCACGTTCATCTCAAAACTCTCTCCATCCTTACTGCTGTCCACATCCTTGAAGCTCTCGGTGACCTCGGAGGCTGTATCCACACCAAGGAACCAGTAGTTTGCATTAGCGACATTCATCAAAGACCAGAGGCTGTTTAGGTCATCTGATGTCTGCTGTGACGGCTCTTCTTTAGGTTTGGGTGCCATGGCCGCCGTGATGGTAATGACAGTGTTAAGAATGATAGGAGAGATCTGAGAGAGAAAGACCAAAAAAAAAAACAAATGTTAGTTTAACACAGATTAGATTAATATATTTCTGGGATATAATGAAAACATGAGATGTTTGAACATTACTGTATATTTACACAGAAAATAACTGTTCACATGATCTTGAAATACAGTAACAAAAAATGTATATTTATATTTAAATAAATATAAATAAATAAATAAATTATATATATATATAGAGAGAGAGAGAGAGAGAGAGAGAGAGTGTGAGCAAATACACAACAGTTCAAAAGTTTGAGATTGGTAAGATTTTTCAATAGAAATTAATACTTTTCTTTAGCAAGGATGCAATATATAAATCAAAAGTAAAGACAGTTACAAAAGATTTCTATTTTACATAAATACTTTTACATTTCTATTCATCACAGTCTTGATGTCTTGAAGAAAAAAATGCATCACCGTTATTAAAAAAAATCAGCTTCACCATCAAAGAAATTAATAAGAAAAGAAATAAATGTTAAAATATATTAAATATATATTTATTGTTAAAATATATTAAGTACAATATTTCAAATATTACGGTATTAAATATGATATAAAATAGAATATTTTTTAATATTTACTGTATTTTTGATCAAATAAATGCAGCCTTGGTGAGCATAAGAGACTTATTTTAAAAACATTAAAAAAATCTTACCAGCCCCAAACCTTTGAAATGCTAGAATACATGTTCCTTTCAGAAAAATATTAATATGGCAAAGAGCTAACACCCACTTTCACTATGACCTCCTCTACGGTTACTGAACCGGTTAATGGGGCATTGGTTGGCATTTTGGTCTCAAGTTCAACAGAGCATGGTCTCAGCACCTGCAGTTAAAACAAATTCATGATTTAAAAAGCATTACAGATAATTGCAATTACATAGCCTGCAATATATTTTTCACTGTGCCTGCTCTTAAAGCACAAAATAAACATTAAACTTTATTCCTGTTGTAAAGATAGAGTTAAAACAGAAAGACATTAGTATAAATCAGTAACCATACGGTGGTCTCGGCTTTGTCACCCTCCTTCCTGATAAAGGGGCAGGCGAGCACTTTGAGGCTTCTGACGTTGGCCTTCATGGCCTGGCCAGTGTCTTCAGACAGGAGGCTAAAATCACACTGGAACGAGGCTACCAGTGCAGGAGCATCTGCCTTCATCAGGTTAGCCACAAACACAACCTCTGGGTCCACCACAACTGCTCGCAGCCTGGTTCTCAGACCTGAAGTTGATAGATAAAATATCAAAGACATTTTTTTTTCCTGGAACGTCTGAAATGAAGGGTTCCTACACTTTCGGACCAATTAATTTCCATTCCTTTTTAATGACTGCTCCAACCCTTTCTAATGATCAGACATTACAGACATCGTACGCACTCGCATTTCAAGCCAAAAATACTTTACAACTGATCAGAAAAAATATATATATACTGACTTTAACCATTTCCATAACCTTTAAGATTTTTTCATTTTTTCATGTTGACTTTTCCAGGTCTCGAAATCACATTTTTGGAATTCCCTGACATGTTCTGGTTTTCCTAACTGTGAGAAACAACCATTCTTTTAGCAGTAGCATTCATACCTGCTTTAGGTTCACTCTGGATTTTGGGCTCGGAGACATATTTGAGTGGCAGCTGATTGGATTTGTCTCTCTGTGTAGGTGGACTCGTAGGCAGGGCTTGCACAAAAAAGTCGGCCACAGCCAACAGGAACTCCACACTAGCACACAAATAGAGCTTCTGCAGCACTGCGACCACAGAGCGCTCATCCGCACTCTGAGAGTATGTCACATCAATCATGGGCTCTGATGTCTCCTCATCACGCCTTCCCAGCATCCTGTGAGGAAAAATAATGTGATCAGACCAAAGGGGTGAGGCCTTGAAATAAGACTGTTATAATTAAGAAAAAAATATTTTAAAAAAAGTTGCATGACGGATGCATTTATTTGATGAAAAACAGTTATAGTAAACTGGAAAAACTGAATTTTCAGCGACAATTACTACAGTCAGTGTCACATAATCCTTCAGAAATAATTTTTTGTGAAATCTTAATCTAAATATGTGTAAATCACCTGGATGTGACTCTCTGAATACCGCTCCGTCTGTCATCCAGCGTGCATGTGGTGAGGATGGTGGAGACCTCCATGTTACCGTTACTAAACATTTTGCCTGAAGTCTTCATTTTACACAGCATAAATTCACCTAAACACAACGGCTCCTTATGTACGGAGGGCTAGATAAAGACAGATAAAAAAAGAGACTCACTTTATTTATCAATGGACTCTAACAGTAAACAGTCGCTAATGTTCACGAATCTGTAGACTCCATACAGACCTGTGCCGGATCGTTACTGTAGAGAGTAAGGCCAAGGGACTCCACATTAAAGCTGAATTTGACACTCTCCAGCAGCTCTGTCTCCCCCGGTTTACCTTCAGACAGCTTCTCCACAAGAATCTCAGAGCCTACACAAAACAAGACCGTCCACTGAGTTTTTCCTCTAGGAGAAGGATTACTATACAAAACATTTGTGTGTGTCCGTCTTCCCTCACCAGTCCCTGTACGCGCTCTGACAAGCACACTCTCTTGTTTGAAGGCTGCCTCTGAGCCGATCGGTGTGTCAGATTGAACACTGCTCGCCTCTCCAATGTTCTCCATCAGAATTCGCAGCAAGACAGTCAGGTCATCTTGACTCAGAGCCACCTGGAATGCAGTCAAAAAATGTGAGAACCTTCATTAATTTTCCCACAATCACTCCAACTCTAGAATTACATATTATATTAATTATAACCAGATCCCAGAAATGTACCAGCCAAAACAAATTTCCACAGAATTCATTTAAAGTCTGCATGAAATGTGACTTTAAAAAGCTGAGTAAACGTCCTGACTTTATGTGAACAGACCTTCATGGGCTTCAGATCTCCATCCACCTCTATGGCAGCCATCTTCTGGTACCATGATACCGCCAGGTTACGTTTAACAGACAGAACAAGATTGACTGGCTCCAACAGTTTTGAACTAGGCTGATTTGAGTCCTGCTCCATGGAGATTCTGAGGATAACAAACAAAAAAGCATGTATAGGAGGAAACGCATATAGAGCTGTATAATGGACAACTAGAATGTGGGCTTTGAAAATTCATGAATTAATTCTGTTCAATCAATTATCAGATCTTTAAATACACATATTGGATATAATTATACTTTGAAAAGCAAGTCTGAAAATCCTAGATATGCTTTGTGGCAGTGGGCTACCTGGACAGTTTTAGCTGTGTGAGCTCTACATCCATATTATCTATGACAGCAGGCAGCGGACGACCTTCCACTGGGAGCAGAGAGAAGCTGTTTCCCACAGTAATGAGACCCAGGTCCGCCTCCACAGCATTATGGGATGTGGAGGACTGAGGGATTATGATAAGGGGGGCCTTCAGTCTGATGTCCATGGCAAGTCTGAAACTCTTCTGAGCGAAATCCCTCACACTGGAAGCTGCTTTCTCCGCGGCCTGAGCCGTGGCGGCACTGAGAGCCTCTTTAGCTGCCTGGAAGTTATTACTGAAATTCTGTGGAGAGAAAAAGTAAAAGTAAGCTAGTGTGCTTGAATCAGCAGAGAGGCCACGTGTGCAATTTAAACTCACCAGTAATGACATGACAAATTTGTGAAGGTAGACCACTTGAATACAGCCCACGTTGAGTTTCACTTTGCCATCAACCTTTGAAGTGTCTGTATACCCAGCCCCCTCAGTGGCTTTAGGTGTCAGAGTCATGCTGAAGCTGAACACCTCATCGCCTACGATGGAGATGGCCTAGAGAACCAAAAATAACCCAAAATAAAAAACAGATATTGCAGTTCACTTTACTTTAATGCACTTCTGATGTACTTTGTTTATACAAAAGTCAAAGTAGGGCTGTGCGATAAAACGATAATTATCGCAATATTATTTTCCTCGATAAAACGATTAGAGTTCAATAAATGTTCGATATAATGTTTAAAAGTCATACAGTCAGAATAATTAATTTCACCATTTAAAAATGAGGTTGTTACAATTTTTACATGCTACTGTTTTTGATAATGAACATCTGCATCCTAACTCAAGCCATCACCACTGTCAATTCAAGCTACTGTCAAATGTGTATTTCTAAGAGACAATTTTTTTTTTATATCATTAATATTGCAGCCTGCATAGCAAGCTGTGCTGAAAACACACGCCATCAAAGTCAGGCAATACAAATCTGCTTCACAGTAATATCACTCATTAGAACATGCAGAAACTAAGAAATTAATTTTTCTATTAAGATATTTTTTTGTTAAGGAAAAATGACTGGAAAAGTGTAAAAAAATAAAATCGAAAACGTGAAGTGTTTGTCATGTTTTGACAAAAAGACTAGTTTAAAACCACAAAAAAACAGTCTGGCCTCTACAACTTTCACTTAGGAGCACTAGAAAGAAATAAAGATTTGAAATTTAACATGATAGTTATCAATATCGACTGATATGAAAAATTTGATCATGATCATTTTTTTGGCCATATCGCCCAGCGCTAAGCCAAAGTGAATAGAAATTAAAACGTATAAAGAATAGTAAATGGTTAAAATGTGCTGTAATGGTACAGCTAACTTGCCTTCTTGTGAATTGTTTTAGGATCCACATTCATGATGATGAAGTCACGCAAACGTGTGTACATGTGTGTCTGAGTTCCTTGCATCTTTAGAGAACCGTCCAAACCTCAGGAGAACATTTATAAAATTAGTTACCCAACAAAACAGAATAATCAAGAAATAGATACTGTTTAAGCAGACCAAAACGCCATGCAATTAAAAAGTTGCTTTATTACAACTACTATATGCTATAATAAAACGAACAATAATTACACATCATTTTCTATTTGTACTATAGTTGGCATATAATATTACATTATATAATTATTTAATCCAAATAAAAGATAAAATATAAATATATTATTCAAATTTTTTATTTTAAAACAGTAGCAGTAATGCAGTAACTTTTATATTATAATACACAAGTACATTTTCTAAATAAGAATGTATTCTCACCCTGAATTTTGATGTCTGCCATGTTGCTTTTTTGGTCACAAACCAACACATTAAATGCACCAAGCTGCATGTTCACCATCAGGTCAATGACGTCACCATCAGAGGGAGAACTCAGTGCAGCTGAGACAGAAACAGTCCTTCATTAATTCATTTCTAAATCATGGCGCAAAAAGTCCATGTTTGTCAGTTTTAGTGTGTGTGTGTGTGTGCGTGTTTACTGGATTTAGCTGAGGTAGTTCTCATATCTTCAGTCTTTTTGCTCTCTCTCTCAGGTGAGGGCAGACTGCTGTTGGACAGGGCAGTGGACAGGAAGTCCATGGTAGAGAGGAGAGCCTCAGTGTGCAACATCAAATCTAGAGAGGAGAACACCACCTAAAGACACACACAGGCATGTTAAACTCATTCAATATGAAGTTCTTTTGAGATTAACGCCTCAATTTCCAAAGCTGTATGTTATTTAACCTTGTTTACGGATGCTTACATTGATCTTCTGCTCAGTATTCTGGTAAAGGCTTGCAAAGTTGGGCCCACTTCGATCAGCCTACAAAGATGGGAATCAAACAAAGTTAAGATCTCCATTCATGAGTCCTGGAAGCTCTCAAAACCTGCTACATCTTAGTGAAGACGTCTACACTGTAATTCTAGGATTAATAATGGAGAATTTATAATCTATCACCATTGCGTGAAATATTAGAACAACTATACCTTTAATCAGAACTTAGTATGCATTCATATCTCCTGACTTTTAACAGTACACTTATATGCAACAAACACTGCTATCTCATTTGAGAGAAATAGCCCTTAGGAGTTGAATGAAGAGCCAATCCACAAACACTAAAAAGCATAATGGCTAATGGCTGGATTTATTTATCCTGATGCTTTGACCAGGGTATGAATTAATGTGATGCCCTAAATAAATAGTTAAAAGCTAAAAGCTGAAGCTTGTCTAGACGCAAAATGTCCTGTCACTAGTCAACTCCAGCATGGATTAAAAACGTATTACTTAACACTTAAAGGAACACTCCACTTTTTTTGGAAATAGGCTCATTCTCCAACTCCCCCAGAGTTAATAAGTTGAGTTTTACCGTTTTTGAATCCATTCAGCTGATCTCCGGATCTGGCGATAGCACTTTTAGCATAGCTTAGCATAGATCATTGAATCCGATTAGACCAGTAGCATCGCGTTCAAAAACGATCAAAGAGTTTCGATAGTTTTCCTATTTAAAACTTGACTCTTCTGTAGTTATATCGTGTACTAAGACCGGCGGAAAATGAAAAGTTGCGATTTTCTAGTCCTATTTGGCTAGGAACTATACTCTCATTCCGGTGTAATAATCAAGGAACTTTGCTGCCGTAACATGGCCGCGGCAGGCGCAGTGATATTACGTAGCGCCTGAAAGTAGTCCCCAGCTATATTATAACTAGTTACCTAGCTGAGTTGGAGAATGAGCCTATTTCCAAAAAAAGTGGAGTGTTCCTTTAATGTAAGAATTTTTTGAAAGTTTTCTTTTGTATAGGAAGTTTTATAAATAATGCTTCTGTGCTGATGCAACGATGGAATTATGCGCTCATATTCAGAAAGAAACAGTTACCTTAAAATACTTGACTTCAAGAAGATCTGCTCCTGACTCTGCTGAGGAACTGATAATACAGAGTGGTTCTCCATTTGAATCTGTGAAGAAAAAAAAAAAGAATTGTCAAAAAAAAAAAAAAAAAAAAAAAAGCTGCTTTGTACTGCGAGGATTCAAAACCAAGCACTACAAACCAGGGAACTCTAGGCACTTCATGGAGATGTTTTTGATGTATGTTGTGGCCTCCATGTCGTATTTTCGAACTTTGGTGTTAATTCCAAGCTGAGCTACATGGAGAACCAAAAAGGGACACTCTTTCCCATTTTTGGACTTTTTCAACCTTAGCATAACCTACAAAGAGAAAGACACAGGATCCTCAGTTCACTCCAGATCCACTCCAAATCTAACTGAATATACATGACTAACTGAAAATAAGAACTTAAGAGAGCTTAATCACCTCCTTGATTTCAAAATTGAGCAGCACATTGACAATATTTTCACTGAAAGCACCATTGGTCAATGCAGGTTGACTCCCTGTCCCCAGAGGTAGTGTTTCGATCAGTCCTTCATCTACAGCTTCATCTGTGGAGGAAAAGAGGATAAAATGAAGCCCTTAAAAGACAAACTTTAATGGACAAGATTACTGACAGGTTAAACCTTTTCATACTTTTAGCAGCAGCTTTCATTCCCTCCACTGCAGCAGCCCTGCTTCCCTCGCCAATGTTCTCTGCTAGGATTCTCATGAGGACCCCAACATCCTCCTGGCCAAGAGCCATCTACAGAAGCCAGAAAAATACTAAACTTTAGTTTTCTCTCCTGAAAATTCTGATTGGGCCCCATTTTAGATTCAACACTTCCACGTCTATAACGTCATGAGAAACTCACGTTCATTGACATAAGTACTCCATTGACCTCCATTCCAGGAATTTTGTTGTACCAAGTGGCAGCCAAATTACGCTTGACTAAAAGCTCTAGATTTATGGGCTCCAGAATCTCAACATCTAAATGAGCAGCATCGCGCTTCAGATCAGTCCTGAAGAAAGAAGGTCAAAACAATGAATAAGTTAACAACTGTCTCTGAATCATTCTGTGATTTTTGTTAATTGAAATAAAGCTGAAATAAAACATAAATATTACATTACAAAACTTAAATGAAAATGACAAATGTTGCCTTGGAAACTAATTAAAATATATCAGTTGAAGTAAAATCTAAATAAAAAACAAATAATAAAAATTAAAAAGGACAAAAGCACAAAACATAATACTTGAGCATCACTTCTCAAGCACAGAACTTAAAATTAAAATGAAAACTGAAAATATAAAAATAAAAGCTAATTCAAAATATTAATATACAGTACTATAATCATGTATAAGTAATATTAAAATAACACAGCTACGGAGAAGACCGTTTTAACTGATAACAATGACCTCAAAATTGAAAGATAGTTCTTTAAATTGGTTGTAAAAATCACATAAATGAATTTTGAGAATTTTGGGAAAGATCTCCAGCTCTCTTTACTACCTAGACAGTTTGAGCTGCGTGAGTTTTACATCCATGGTCTCCAAAACTGCAGGCAATGGGAAGCCCTCAGCTGCCAGCAGTGAGAAGCTGTTTCCCACAGTGATGAGACCCAGGTCAACCACAAATGCATTATAGGATGTGGAGGACTGAGGGATTATGATAAGAGGGGCCTTCAGTCTGATGTCCATGGCAAGTCTGAAGCTCTTCTGAGCGAAATCCCTCACACTGGAAGCTGCTTTCTCTGCGGCCTGAGCCGTGGCGGCACTGAGAGCCTCTTTAGCTGTCTGGAAATTATCCACAAACATCTATGGAAGACAACCAATAGTTAGTTATGGCTTTGTGTGACTTGACATGGCAGTTTAGTAGAAGTGAGGGAAGATCTTAATGTAACAGCCTGGGATCCATTGTGAGGAAAATTCATGCAGGGATGTTCTTGTGTTTTAAAACGCCTGAAAGCCGAATTTACAACAAAAAGTTGCAAATTCAGTAGGGGTGAAAAAAGCAGCGCTGGAGTGAAAGTAGACTATTTTTTGTGAGAGAAAGTAAGAAAGTTGATGATTATATTGTCTGGGTATGGCTGGTGAGCTGTTTCTATTAAGCATGTAGAGTATGAAAGTTAGAACCAGTAAAATCAAGCCATCCATACCGTGCGAAATTCCCTCTCAAATTTCTGTGATTTCTACTTCAATATGTAGTATGAGTCACAAGCACGCATGCAAATCCACATATTCGCAATCAAGTCATTTAACTATTCTGTGCCTTACTGCATTCATAAATAACACTATAGGTTAAATTTGCAGAATCTAAAAGTCCACTTCTTTAAAAATATCTAACTAGAATTAAGGCCCTTTTTTGTTTTTATACATGGATACAAAAATGGAATTCTTTTTTTTTTATTATTATTATTAATTCCATTTTTAGAATTATTTTTTAATTAATTTCTTTTAAAATATGAGAATAAATATTGGAGGTGTGTTGAGGCCCCTAGTGGGTCCAGGATGCCTTGTTAAGAACCACTGCACTAGGAATAAAACAAAGGCAGTCATAAACATTGCTGTGAATGGTGTTAACCTGGATTAATGTTTCCATCTTATTTGAAAAGGTTTAACTGTGCGTATAACAAATCCAGTAGAGTTTAATGGGGTGAGGACATATTTCAGTGTGTGCAGAGGTGCATTTGAAGATAAGCTGCAAAGCGAAAGACTTTAATGCTGCATGCCCAAGCCTGTACCTCATCAGCAGAGGGGTATTGATAGCTAAAAGAGTCCTGAAAAGAGGAAGACACAATTAACGAAAACTATGAGTGGGGGGGAAAGATGCCAGAACAAAAAGAAAGGGAGAGACATAAACAACACAGACAAAATACAAACGAAAACACAGATACTGAGAAATACGGTTTTTTAAAACTCTGTCCCTCTTTGTTTTGCAATTACCAATAAGTGGGTTTTATCTACTGGTATAGTTTTAGATGACTGAGTAACACAGACAGAATATGAGTATACAATATGAAAGATACGTGGATTTACATGAATTCTTACCAATAGAGACGTAAGGAACTTGTGCAGGTAGACGATTTGGATACAGCCAAGTCTCAGGATAACTTTCCCATCCACTTTGGAGGTGTCAGTGTAGCCTTCACCTTCAGTGGCCCCGGGATACAATGTCATCTTGAAGCTGAACACCTCTTCTCCAACAATTGACACCGCCTGGTAGTATTCACAAAAACAGAACTGGAGCACGGAAACCTGCTTGCAAACATGCCAAAAACAACATGACTGATCTCTCACCTTCTTATGGATAGTCCTAGGGTCCACATCAAGAACCACAATGTCACGCAGACGGGCAAAAACATCTGTTTCTTTGGCCTGGACCACCACAGATGCGTCAATGCCTGACATAAATGAAATCAACATGTTTGGTTAACTTGCAGAAAATGAATATATCATTTTAAGATACGCTGACTTTTAAGAACAGACACTTTAGTTATTTTCTACCTTGAACCCGGATGTCAGCAATGTTGCTTCTGTCATCGCAAACAGCCACTCTGAAAGAGCCGAGTACGGCAGACAGCTTAAAGTTCACAACACCAGAGTCCTTCGAACCCTTAGACACTAACAAAATAAAGACACTTGAGTTAAAACACTCAAACAACACATAATGTGACAATCTGAAAACAGTACTTTCTGCAACATGCGTTAACAAGCAAAACAGATACTGTTAATACATGGCATGTCAAGCCCAGTGCAAAGGTCAAGAAAAAAACATTAGTTACCCAAGAAAAAACCTACAAAGCAGAGACAAAGACAACATGGATGCATGAGCAATATTCAGGGTCTACTCAATAATCTGACATCAAACAAAACACATTTGTTTTCACAGATTTTCAACATAAAACACGTATGTGTTATTCACACCTGTCTTCCCTGCTGCTGCTCTCTCAGCTCGTCTCTTGGTTTCTCTGTCTTTTGAAGCTGTGAGGTCTTGTGGTATTGCTGAATTCATGTAGTTGATGGTAGACAGCAAAGCTTTAGTGTGCAGCAGGAAGTCCAGTGAGGAAAACTCCACCTGTGAAAAGAAGTAAATCAATTTTGATTTCTGATAAAACTTTCAAATGAAACATTATTCAAAATTCAAATTGAAAAGACTAATAATGTAATTTTAAGAATGCAATAAAATGATTTTGTGCATACATATATATACACACACATATATATACACACACACACACACACTAAAATGTTTACAAAAATATGTTTTTAATCAAAATATTTTTATTTGACATTTTTAAATTTAAAAATAGCAGAATAATTGAATGAATAAATATATTGAATGATGAATGAGTAAGTAAACAAATAAATTCTAGGATAACTGGCATTCCTTATTTGGAACTGTAAACTTAAACATACCTTCAGTGCTTGTTCTGTATTATTAAATATGGTGTTGAAGCTGGGTCCATTAACATCAGCCTGAAGGACATAAAAAAGCCATGTTGAACAGCATCAGTTAAACCATTGAGCTAAAACAACCCATTTAAGAGTCCTTTATAGAGTGTTTGATAAGCAAAATGCTCATGTTTACTTTGATGTACTCCACTTTCAATAGATCAGAGCCATGCTTGTCTGAAGAGGTAATTAGATGATGTGGCTGGTTTTGCGCATCTGAAACACATACACACAAGAATGAGAGCAACGGCATCCCTGAAACAACATGAAGTACTTCAAACAACAAAAGCTTGATCACACTTTTTGTGTGTGTGTGTGCGCGTGTACCTTTTATCTCACAGTAGTCCAGGCTGATCTTGCGCAGGTAAGATGTGACGGTGAGATCAAAGGTCCGTATCTTGCCCTCTGCACCCAGTTGAGACACACTGAAAGCCAATACGACATCCTCCTGAGCGGCCTGCCTCGTAAGCTCCATCAACACCTACACACACACACACATTTATAGACACATATACATCACTTCACACTGAAGCACACAATGGTACACACAAAAACGAACAGGAATTATACACAAAATAATTGTCATCAACTGATGGAATGCTGAATGATTTTTTTTTTATGAAATGTGGGGCTCTTGCCCCCACTGATGACAAATGGTTGTGGCACGGTGTGAACAAAGTGTGTGATGAAGAAGAACGTACTGATTTGACTTCAAACTGAAACTGCACTTCGGTCAGTTCCTCTAAGCTTGATCTGAGAGAGTCTTCATCTGCAGACTTCTCACTGGTGTCTTCTTCAGAGTCTGAACACACATGTACAACATAAACTGAGTGCATACATAAAATGTGAGGAAATGTGTATAATTCAATTAAAAACAAAAGACTTGTGTGGTATTCATTTAAGATTTCTTTTTTTTTTTTGTCTGAAAGTAAGTGTGAGTATCTAGGTGAATTCTGACCTGACTCCACTGTATAGGACAGAACTGTGGTGTCTAAACCCAAAACCTTTGGCCTGGCATCAGACAGCGGCATACCAAAAACCTTCAGAAGAATATCATCATTATTACACAAACAACAGGAAATTATATGGTGTCATTTTCTCACTCGGTTTACTTCCTGAACATATGCAGAAACACCCTCAACCAACATTAACTTTTAACCAGCAATGTCTCGTTCCCTCATTTCGGGGAACCGAGGTTACGTTAGTAACCGAGAGCATTTTCCAACAAATTTACACAACAAAGTATTTTTTTATGTTTTTGAAAGAAGTATATTATGCTATAAATACAGTAAACCGTAAAAATGTTAAAATATAATTACAATTTATATAACTGTTTTCTATTTTAATATACGTAATTTATTCCTGTGATGTAAAGCTGAATTTTCAGCAGCCATTTCTCCAGTCCTCTATCGTTCTAATAATTATAATCATAATCATGAGACTCTAATAATCATTCTGATGTAGTGTCAATAAACATTTCTTATTATTATCAATGATCATATTTTTGTGGAATCTGTGATATATACACTAATGAGGATTCTTTAAGGAATAGAAAGTTCAAAATAACAGCATTTATTTCAAGTAGATATTTATTAATGTAATGCAGCCTTGCTGAATAAATGTTTTCAGCCAAGTATTCATAAATGTAATTTCTTAAAACAAAATGTTACTGATCACAAACTTTTGAATGGTAGATCTTTATTTAAATGTACTATAAGATAATATCTAGAACATCCTAACATTTGCTTTGCAAAGTAAACTAGTAAGGGCTTTTTCTTGCTTGTTGAGGCAGTAAGTTGACTAATAAGATACAGCACAGGGCTCATTGCGTAGAGAGACAGTGATGCTGACTGTGGATAATGTCTTTCCTGAGTTGTGTAATCTGTGGAGACTGAAGCTGCAGTGTCACGCTCACAGAACAACTTCACCAACTAAATATAACAGCAAGCAGCACTTCAGACTATGAAAGCAATAAGTACGGGCTTGAAATATTCATGGCTTTCAAAAAAAACAAAACAGCAATGACAATAGTATCAAATACCTGTGGCATCCCACCAGGAAACTACTATTCATGAGTCATGACTTATTAAGTGTGAGAAGAAGCAACACATCAACCAATAAAGAGACTGTGTTTCTTTGTGTTTTCAGACCTTTTCTGTGGGGGTGCTAGGGGGGCTTGAAGTAGTCTGAGGAAGAGGAATACTGTTCACCAGCTCCAGAACACCCTGGATCTTCTGATCAGAAATCTTCACATGAAGTAACGGCAGCTCCCCTGATACTTTGAACCTGGAAATGAACAGACCTTAGTCCATGTATGAGGATTAAGAGAGACGCAGCAGAGAGTGAGCGCTAACCTGGGCATACGGGAATCTTTGTCCACCATACATTTAGCAAGCTGAAGTGTGACGTCCATCGGCTGCAAGATGTGCTGATGGGTGAAGCCTTTAACACGTGCATTTTTCCATTTCTCTCCTTCAAAAAGAACCGCCGTTAAAAACTGGCAGACTGTAGAGAGTTTCATTTCTTCCCTGTGTTGCATTGTGTTTACCTGATTTGCTGTAGAGTATCTGGACACTGCGGAGCTCCAAGGAATATCTTTCATAGGCTCTATCCATGATTTCCTCTAGCGATGAGAAACTGGCAGATACCTGCTGATGGCTGCCCTGGTCTACACTGTTCAACTACACACACACACACACACGCATATATATATATATATACAGTCAGACGTTATTGACAGAAACAGGTCTGTCTTAAATATGTTTTTATTTCCCTCCCTCACCTGCAGGTAACCGAAATCAACGATCATGAGGTCTGATTTGCTATCATAGAATCCAGACTTGGGTAGCAGCAGGTAGGAGGGCTTTAAATCGATCCTCAAGTCCAACACCTTACGTGTCTCAATAATGTGAGACAAGCCTGGGTTCAGATAAAGACAAAGGGGAAATGTTAAAGATGAGTACTCACACACTCTTTCTCAATGTGACAACATTTCTGTGGGGATGATGGGAAATGAGGAGAGGGTTACCACTGGCTGTCTTCTCTTTGATCTCCTCAAGTTTGCTGAGAGTTGCTGAGGTGATGACCTCCAGATCAACTCCTTTTCCCGTCTTAAAGAATTCTGTGATGCTGATGACAGTCAGCTACAAAACAGACAAACAAACAGTAAATATTATTTTATTACATTAACTTAAGTACTATCTATCTACCTATATATTTTTTTAGATATAAATACATACGATAGGTAGATAGATTCTTATATTATATTTTGTATATGATGATATATTATATGGTATAATTATATTATTATATGAATTGTCAGTTTGAAGTTATCTGCAGAAGATGCAACTTGATTAGACTGAACAATTGCAGACACATGAATGTAATTTCTGTCAAGAATTTTATGCAAACAATTCACAACCTACAATAACTGTGCAATTAAATAAAAAAATTATATAAATAAAAAAAATAATAAAATAAAATAAAATAAAATGAATGAATGTAAAAACGCTGCACTTAAAATCCACTTAATCAAAACCTCCAATGGCTCTCTCTGAAATCAAGGCATAACTACAGTGTGTTCATGTGTCTCTTACAGCGTCATAGATGATCTCTACAGGCTGCGAGTGGACTCTGAGGAGCTGGTCAGCGGTGCTGTCCTCTGGATTGAGCTCAAAGAGCACGCTGAGCAGAGAGGAGTCAGAGTCTCCGACTGACGCTATGAGAGATGGCACCTCCCCATGCTGCTGAAGACCAGTCACGTACCAGTGCTCCAGCTTAGCCTCCACCCTACACAACACACACATTTCCCACAACTGAAGCCTATACTTTACATATGGCTCTATATATTTATTTATTTGTTGGCCAGTGCTAAGGGTTTCCTTGTAAGTATGTGTAATATTGTACATACCTGATGGCCTGTGCTCCTGGTCTCTGTGAGATGGATGTACTGAGGTCAATCATTTGTACTTTGAGGATCTCTGGAACGCCAGGCTCCTCTCTGAATGTTACTGAGGTGCTCAACAGTTTAAAATTGACAATCACAGCTACATACTGCACATAAGAACAAATATACATAAACATGTGAGTATATGTTCAGGATAAGCAGGATATGCAGTATTTGACACATTTTTGTCAATGTGAAACATGTTTTGTTAAGGTGCGGTCACATTAGCAAAATTTTGCTAATTCATTTCGACCATTAATTTTGCAGAACAACAGTAATGTGACCGTGACCTTACAAGGTAGTAGTACAGAGTATTTTCCACTCACGTGTTTTGGTAAGGCAAGGTTATGAGAGCTCCCGCTGTAGCCAATGGCTGTGTAGAGTTTCGTTTTCTCTTCAGGAGTCATGATGGAATCAATACCTGTACAAATAGAGTACATGTACATAAACATGGATGTACATAAAAATTAGCATTTATTCATAGCTTAGCAATTATTTTAGCAATTAACACTCACTCTCAGGCTCTTTATCTTCCTCTTCCTCTTTCTTCTTCCCTTCTTTCTTGCCAAAAAAGCTGCTGAAGAAGCCTCCTCCACTTTGTTTCTGAGTAGCAGCCTTTTTAGCAACCAGCTTCTGTCCTGACCGAACCACCTGTGGAGAGACAAAGTCAACTTATTAGACCGGATGAAAAATATAAAAACACCAGTACAGTATGGTTTCTTTTGATACATGTTGTCATACCTCCATCTGAACCTGCTGTCTGGCCAATACAATGTTGAACACATCCAGAGCTTTCTCCAGCTCCTGAAAAAAATAAAAATAAAAAACACAATTAATATGTGTACAATGTAAAACAAATAGTAAAACATATTTAAGAAAAACTAGTAATTCATTTTAAAATAGTATATGTTATACATTTTTAAAAAATCATTATAAATTATTTCAGCATAATTTAAAGGGATAGTTCACCCAAAAATGAAAATTCTGTCATTAATTACTAATCCTCATGTCCTTACTACCTTTCTAGCACTGAATGAGTCAGTTGCGTTGCTGTCTATGGAGGGTCAGAAAGCTCTCGGATTTCATCAAAAATATCTTAATTTGGGTTTCGAAGATGAATGAAGGTCTTGAAACGAATGGGTTTGAAACAAGTCATTTATGAGAGGAAATTTCATTTTTGGGTGAACTATCCCTTCAGCAAATTGAATGGCTGAAACATGAACTGGAACTCAGACTCAGACTTAGCATTTGGTTTCTTTGTTGAGCAAAGTTGTGCAAAACCTGATAGCCCAATGGATTTAAATGCATTGATTTTATCTGGATGAACTATTCATCTATAGTTCATACCTGGATCTGTTTTTCTGTGTCTTCTCGGACTTTACCCTGTGTCAGTTTGATTTTGTATGCAGCTTTGTAAGCCTTAAGTGTGTGCCTGTGCTTCTTGATGTTGTTCCAGTCCCACATCCGGTTAAAGTGCCTTATATGCACTTCCAGTATACCGCTGATGCTGTATTTCCACCTGACCAATCAAAGGGGCCATGTTAGATACACCAAGCTCCAATCAATCAGCCATATGAAACATTATCATATGAACACATAATGCACTTACCATTGCCTGGCGTTTCTGTGGACTGGAACATCAGGCCTAAACTTTCTGTAGGGACCATTCTTTACCATGCAGTCTATAGACTCCAACAGATCCACCATAGACATGTACTAGAAACACCCAAAAAACTTACTAACCCCGAACTTTTGAATGGTAGTTTATGCTTAAGACACATGATGGTGGCCATATTGTTATACCTGTGGCTTGGTCATCTCAATTGCGATGTTCTGAACCTCAAGGTGCAGGTTTGCTTTGGGTGATTTTAGCTCAACTTCAGCATTAGGGTTGATGCACATCCTTGCAGAAGCAAATATGGGTTTGAAAACTGTATAAAGAAAAAAAATCAGTTGGTACCATAATGGGTACCATCATTTATAATGCTAACCCTGGTCATAAAGTTGGTCATAAATCCTTTAACCATCAAAATCATTTCATTATATATCATTGACAAAAGCTCAGTGCATTCATATGCATGTTAAATGTAACTGTATTGACACTCTTACTGACATTTGTGGTTTAACTAGTACATGTAAATATGGGGCTGTAGTAGAAATAGTACACCGTGATTACTGGAGCTTGTGTGCTATAAGGAGGTGTGGCATGTGTACCGTTTGAGATCACATAGCCTGTTTAAATAGCACTTGAAAATGAAGCTGTGGCAGGTAACACACATACACACACACCCAACAAAAGTATGAAACAATAGGGTTTGCAACAGCCAAAGATGATACATTACTTTTTTACTATTTACAATTTAATATTTACTTCTCCTAAGGCTTTCAGCATCAGTGTTGTTCTTTTTTTGTCATCATATCTATTCTTTCTATACTTTTATTGCCTCTTCAGATGAGCATGACACCAAAACATATTAACAAAACTATCATAAACAGCTCCAGGCCAGAAATACATACTGTACTGATAGCCTTGCAGTTCCTCATTTTTTGTGCTGATTCCCACTTTCAGCTTGGCCTGCAAACACAAAAAAGAGATTTTTCAATATTTTAAAATGTAAATACATACATACTGAGGTGGAAAAGCCTGACAGTTTTCTTTTCTATTTCATTTCCTTCATTTTCATTGCAAAAAAAGTTGAACTGAAAACTTCTCACTATTTAGTATGTTCCCATTTGTTTTAATCACAGCAGCACTAGAGCTACATCAACTCCAAGGTTTGTGTAAAATGTGATGATCATGTAATGTAGCATGACTGGAGAATAATCCAAATCTTCAAATAGATATTGTGCTTGTCACAAATTTGCTACAAAAGTAATCTGATGAATAAAACAAAGAAATTTGCTGAATCTATTTCCAGGATCAAATAAAAAGGTATCAGACCTTTGGACTCCACTACACACACAACATGGAGATATGCATGTTGTAGGGGCCAAAAAAATCTTATTTTTATGTGACTGAAAAAGCCCTCTGCACACAATGAGGTGGACAGCTTTCTAATCTTTATACAGCACAATATTAATTCAGTATGTACTTAGGCCTCTTACAAAAGTGAGTATATCATCTTGACTAGTAAGAATAAAATCCTCCACACAGATTATACAGAACACACTGTCAAACACAGGGATGTGCACCAGAAACCACAGTCACGGTGCTATACACCATTTGCCGTACTAGATACAGTCTGCAAGGTATTGAAGCCCATTTTGAGCTACACATTGCTCAACCATAAATACACCTATTTATAAATTTATTTATCCTCAAAGCAGGCTCGTTTAAGATATAGAAGATGGACCAGATCACAGTTTGAATGTTAGTTAGTTATGTCTGTTTATCTGGTTGAGGCAGTCCGTGTTGAGCTGTGTGCAAAAACCACTGAGAGCAAGTTCTTTTGCTTCTTTGAAAGACTAAGAGAGATTAACAGATATACAGAGAGAGATTAAAAGTATGAGTGATTAAAAGATAAAAAAGTGCTAGGAGCTAAGCAAAATCGACCATTACTGCTGTACTTGGATGACACAAGCCTTGATGAGAGATAAGTCAAATGTTTACCCAGACGCCTCCAGCTTTTAAGAGTCCTCAGACTGACAGATCAGCCGTTACAGCTTTCAGCGGCCGAGTTTACATCAACAAGATCAAAGATTTCCAGTATAGCTGTTTACAATAAACTATATCATTTCCTGATATGATCAAAAATGAATAGGGATCAAGCTATAAAATATTAAATACACATGAACTTTTATCGTGTGTCTTATCAACACTTATTATCAAATTTTAATACGTTTTATTGTGTGTTTCTTTCTAGCAACTACAGTAATTGCCATGTAACTGCAAACCCATTTAAATGCAAGCTTTTTAAATTACACCTTCACTGACTAAAGAACATTTTGTACTGTTGTCTGTAAGCACCTTCAGATCTTCCCACACTTTTTCTGTACGTTCACACACAAATAGAAGCAGGTGGGTTGTTTCCTTGCATCTTCGGGGCATAACAGGATAAAAAATGCAATTTATACTTCCTTCTTGTGTTTCTTCTAAATGAAAGGGTGAGTTCATCCAAAAATTATATTTCTGTCATCAATTACTCACCCTCATGTTGCTCCAGATTTTCATTCATATTCAAATATTTTAATGAAAACTGGGATATTTTTGTTTCACATATAAACACTGATCAGCGCACATTCACTGAGCACATCAAATATGGTCAATGGAAGCTCAATCATAAATGCTTGACGTGCAAAAACAAACCTCATTGATTATTGTGCATCAAGCAGGTGTGGGTGACCAATTTGATGCGCTCTTTATGTACATTGATATATATATGCGTTATATGTGAATAAAAGCCTAAATTAAATCTTATCAAATCATATAAAGCAATTGTGTCTCTTCAGAAGGCATCGATTAAACCACTTTATCCCTATAGATTACTTTTACAACGTCTTCATGAAGCATCCTATTTTTGGTGTGATGGACCTCAGAGGCACAGAAATCTATCATTAAAAATTGCTTCATTTGTGTCGAAGATGAACAAAAGTCTTATTGGTTTGAAACAACATGAGGGTGAGTAAATGATGACAGATCAGTTTTTAAAATTTTTAAATATGGTGCACCGTTTACAATGCCTGAGGACAACATAGTAGTCTTCAATACTATGAAAATCTCAATTAAACAACACTTTAGAGCTCAGCTGTTAGAGGAAAAAAGGTACATTACCACTATTTCCTCCCATGAGCCTTTGTAGAATATCGGGCTGTTCACGTTCCAATAGGCACAAAAACACTCCAGGCGGCCCAGCTTATGTAGAGGATACATACAGACACAGGTTAGACACACAACCACAGCTGTACTATGAGATCTTGTTATTATTATGGAAAATAAGACATATTCTCTGGTGGTTTACCTTGTAGATGATCTTGGCTGCTTCATTCAGAATGCAAGGCTTCCAGTTCTCATCTGCTGTCTATAAGACAGAAAAAACTGAGGACGTACGGAAAGACCAGAGCATGCAAATAAGAACTGCTCATTTCATGTAAATCGTAATTGCTAGTGATCTTCATTCTGTGACATTTATATGAATGTGTTTTGAAAGAGCACCTGTAGACTGAGTTCTGAAAGAGTCATGCCCATAGCAAGAGGTCTTTGAGGATCTGACACCTAAAGCACAGATGGAAAATGAAAACATCTAATTACACAAATCTTCATTAATATGCAATAGCGATGCACGGATGAGCTAAAACGTCACCCGAATCCGCAGCTTCAAATAAATTATCCACCCACCAACCGCCTGCACCTAGATTTTTGTCTGATTTAGATAACTGCACCCGATCGTCACATTCAGGGTTCATACGGTCATGAAAAACCTGGAAAAGTCATGGAATTTTAAAACAGCAATTTCCAGGCCTGGAAAGTTTTGGGAAAATAAATAAAGGCAGAAGGTTTTAGAAAAGTTATGTTTCATAATTCTCTGTACAACAGAATTATGTTTAATCGGGTCCTGAATTTCACTCCCTAAGGTCACAAAACTCTGGACTTTTGGTAGTACCTAGGATAGCAAAGTCCACTAAAGGAGGTAGAGCTTTTTCACATTTGGCTCCCGAACTATGGAATAGCCTTCCTGATAACGTTCAGGGTTCAGACACACTCTCTCGGTTTAAATCTTGATTGAAGACACATCTCTTTAGCCAAGCATTCACATAATGCATCTCATAATCTTGTACTGCAGTTACATCTGATTAAATGCACATTATTATTTTCAGCTTGAGTTGAACAACCCATTTTGCTTGGATAGAACAGCAGCTACACTAATTATGTCTCTATTTGTTTCTCTGTTTCTGCCACGGGATGCAACTAGGAATTACACAAGCTTCAGTCTGGATCTAACACTTAAATGATCTGAGATGACCTGAGAAGAGATGATGCCAACCCTCAGACAATATACAGAATTACCAAATTTTGCCATAGGTTAAATATATTAAGTTTCTACAATATACAAACATATTGTACAGACTTAATTTCCTGTAAAGCTGCTTTGCAATGATTTGTATTGTAAAAACAAATAAACTTGAATTGAATTGAATCCTGAATTTTGGTGCGGGATTGCGCATATATCGCATTACTCATTCCTGAAGCTTTCGACTTTAAAATGAGGGAAATTCCTGCAAAACATTTATTCAATATGGCAAGCCGTTTTAGCATTTAATCTATAAGTTGTACTAGTATCTATTTTCATGCTACTAGTACTTATTTTTTAGATACTAGTATCTTTTCCATTAAGTACTAGTACTTATTCATTAGCTACTAGTGCTTATTCTTTAGGTACTAGTGTCTTTTGTAAACTTACTAGTACGTATTCATTAGATACTAGTTCTTATTTATTAGATAATAGTACTTATTCTAATAGTGACTAGTATTTAATTATACTGTTCTTGTTAAGAAAAAAATAGAACTAGTTCTTATTTTTTAGTTACTAGTAACTTTTTAAACCAGAGATATCCTAAACTTAATAGATACTAGTACTTTTTAAATTTCCATTTCTGCCCAGTATGCTAATCGTATGTTGAATATTAATGAACCAGCAAAATATAGGAGAGCGATTAGACAAGAAACGAAAACAAGGAGATGGATGTACTTTTTTTGAGGAAACCACATAGAAAAGAAACAATCATTTGTACACAAGCACATAGAAAACCTATTTTGTCAGTTTTGTAAACACTGTAATTTCGTAAACATAGTAGCCTGTTTATTGGTCATTGAGTGACCTCCAGTGGCAGGATGGAGAGAAGACACCAATTTTATTATCTGTTATTTTCCTCTTTTTCCTCCAGTAAAAACAATAAATATCATATCAGGGCTGTACCTTAACTTTTTTTGCATGTAGCACTGGTGCTACAGACATTGAATGTTTTTACATTAATGTTCTGTACAGGGCACACAAAATCCGAACCTTATGGTTTTCAGACAAACATTTTCTTTATTTGGAAAAAAGGCCAAAAATTATTAATACAAAAATATATTTAAAAAAACAGGTATGCTGTACTTGTAGGGCTGCAGGATTTGGTCAAAAATTGTGTTATATTATATATATATATATATATATATATATATATATATATATATATATATATATATATATATATATATACACTTTGAGATAGGGCTGGGCGATAAAACGATAACTACAATTACAGTGATATAATTTTCCTCGATAAAACAAGTTCGATAGACATTCAATGCAATGTTTATGCGCCAAAAGCGGAACAAAACAGCGCTACTCATTTGAACCGCGCCACACGGACCATATCCGCTCGGTTCAAACAGCAGCGCAGCGCAGAGTGTGCTGACTAGAGAAGATCACGCGAGCACTAAACAGCGCAGTGAGATCCAGTGAGAAGCGCTTGAATTCAGTGAAGAACACAAATGACTGATATAAACTAGTATCGGTCGATATCAGTCAACTGATATAAACTAGTTTAAATCCAGATAAAACAGCGCTGACAAAGAGCAGAAAAACACTGTGTGCAACGATATAGTCAGAAGGCTTTTCAATCTACAAATCACCATCGTTTACCAGGGATTAACTGCACCATGGTATTGTGGAAGAAATGTGTGGTATTTATATCAAATTTATTATATTAATGTAGACGTGTATTAAATGTATTAAAGGAGTAATGGAATGTAATTACACTATATTTGTGATTAAGCTATAGGCTAGTGTTTGTGCATTTATAATAAATGTATTTAGACCACTGTTTTACATATAAATAGACTACCTAGAAACCATATAGTTGGATTTTTACCACAGTATTGAGGTGCTATATGTGTGGTTTTAACTGTGGTTAGCATGATGTATATGTATGCTACTATGGAAGAACAATGGTTAATTTTAATAAAACTCAAACAGTCAGAAAAATAAAATTTCACCATATAAAAAAGGAGGCTGTTACAATTTTTTACAGATGTTACTGATTTTGATAATGAACATAAATTTACATCTGCATCCTAACTCAAACTACTAATGTCAACTCAATGTCAAATGTGCATTTCTACAGGGGTGCAAGGTTTGCAATCTTTTCTTTGTGTTTTTATGGTAACCAATTAGCAAGGTAGGCTAACACACAAAGCCAGTTAGCCCTACTTAACAATCAGATTAATTTAGCATATTAATACGTCCAAATACATTCTTACTAGTTCTTTATGAGGTTGAAGATATCTCCAAATGAACAGGTAGTGGTAGTTGTTCTGTTTTTGATATCATCTTTTAATTTCTGACTAGTAATTATTGTGATAGTGACTAGTATCTATTTAAATATTACTCGTAAGCATTCATTAGATACTAGTATTTATTTTTTAGATACTGGTACTTATTCATTAGACAGTACCTATTTAATAGATACTAGTAGTTATTCATTAGGTACTAGCACTTATTTATTAGACACTAGTATCTTTTGTAATTACTACTAGTAACAATTCTTATCTTTCTAGTCAGATCTGCTTTTTTACTCGTCTTATGTTATGACTAGTCCAAATGGCTACAGTAAGTTCAATTTAAAAATTTACTAGTGAAATAAAAATCTTACTAGTAACATTTCGAATAAGTACTAGTATCTATTTAATAAGTACCAGTATCTATTTAATAGGTACTAGTATCTAATGAATAAGTACCAGTATCTATTTAATAGGTACTAGTATCTAATGAATAAGTACCCGTATCTATTTAATAGGTACTAGTATCTAATGAATAAGTACCAGTATCTATTTAATAGGTACTAGTATCTAATGAATGAGTACTAGTATCTATTTAATAGGTACTAGTATCTAATGAATGAGTACTAGTATCTAAAAAAAATACATACTAGTACTTAATGAATAACTACTAGTACGTAAAAATTAAGTACTTGTCACTAGTGGAATACTTACTAGTCAAAACTGAATAGTTGATATCTCAATGACGGATCCCCATAGAAGTCAATGACAAAAATGTTAAATTTGTTACTAGTAACAATATAATAGTTACTAGTCACTATTGAAATAAGTACTAGTATCCAATGAATAAGTACTAGTATCTAATGAATAAGTACTAGTATCTAATAATTAAAGGTCCCATGACATGCTGCTTTTTGGATGCTTTTATATAGGCCTAAGTGGTCCCTAGTACTGTATTTGAAGTCTCTTTCCCGAAATTCAGCCACTACGAGCCAGTCCCACAATGAGCTTTCCTTAGGACGTGCCATTCTGTGTCTGTAGCTTTAAATGCTAATGAGGAGGAGAGAGGCGGGGCAAGGTGGAGGGTGGGTGTGTGGCCTTAACCAGCTTTTCAAAATCGAAACAGTGCAGGTGTTTTTATATCACTGTATTTCTGAAGGAAACCGACTGTTTTCAGAAAATTTGGGATGTCATTTTCATTTCATTTTGCATGCAATGTCTGATAAAGCAGCGTTTGTGAGCGGAGCTCTGCTTTGTGTACAGCGTTACCGCAGAAACCTGCTATCTCCGCGCTCTAAAAGGGCCTCCCACTGGCAGAGTATGAATTTGCATATAAGCCGCCACAAATAGAGTCCAAGTCTGTGGGAAACACTGTACACATACTTCGGTGTTCATTTGCACATCCAAACACTGAGCAACTGCCATGCTTTGCTCGTTTGCCAGCCATGATGTCTCTCGAGAAAAAAAAAAATATTGCACTCTCCTCACACGGTAGTATCTCATTTTTTCATGGGCAGGCAAAGCAGAGAAAGGGGAGGTAACCTTTCCCCGTATGACGACATAAAGGGAAGATTCCAGATTGGGCCATCTGAGCTTTCATTTTCTCAAAGGAGAAGCAGGATACCCAGGGCTCGGTTTACACCTATCGGCATTTCTAGCCACTGGGGGACCATAGGCAGGCTAGGGGAACTCATATTAATGTTAAAATCAACTTAATCAATCAGTACTAGTATTTAATCAATAAGTTCTAGTATTTAATCAATAAGTTCTAGTATCTAATGAATAAGTACTAGTATCTTATGAATAAGTACTAGTATCTAATGAATAAGTACTAGTATCTAATGAATGAGTACTAGTATCTAATGAATGAGTACTAGTATCTAATAAATAAATACTAGTATCTAATAAATGAGTACTAGTATCTAATAAATAAGTACTAGTACCTAATAAATAAGCACTAGTATCTAATGAAAACTTACTAGTATCTACTGATTAAGTACTAGTATCTTATGAATAGTATCTTTTACAAGTATCTTTACAAAAGACACTAGTAGCTAAAGAATAAGCACTAGTAGTTAATGAATAAGTACTAGAACTTAATGGAAAATATACTAGTATTTAAAAAATAAAGTACCAGTAATATTAAATTAGATACTAGTGTGGCTTATAGATTACATGTTAAAATGGCTTGCCATAGGCCGTTCACGTTCAATTTCCGATTAGGAAACTCGTATTTACGATAATTCCGATAGAAGGCAGCATTAAACTCGCGTTTTGGTAAGCCCCGCCCCCTTTAGTTACTGTTGCTCCCTCAGACAAACAAACGGAGTTTCTCACTGTCTTACAATGACAGCTGCAGTGTAGGGCTGTAAGATTTCGAAATTTTTGAAATCGAGTCCGATTCCGATTCCTGGTTCTGAAATCGATGGGATTCGATTTCCCTGTTGTTTTCGATTCTTGTTTTTTTTTTTTTTTTAGATTGAAGAAACCTATTCTTGCCATGACTGCAGGATATAAAGGTCGTAGAAAGTATCCTTCTCATAATATGAAGCTTTATTTGTTAAAAAAAAAAAAATTAAGATGCATTTCTATAGCTCTGATTGAGTTTTAAATTGTAATTTTGTCTGCTTTGCCCGTGAAATTAGTCATAGCTCACTGCTCAGCAGGGACATCCATTTATCTCATGAATTTAACAAGACATGAAGTGTCTAAAATAAATGTGCACAGTTCAGCTGAATGATGAAGTTTACTTTGACTGTATACTTTGCACAAAATTAACAAACTGTACATTGAAACAAAATAACCAGAACATTAACAGTAACACTGATCAGAGCTCATGGTTTATCCGTCAATCAGATGCTCAGCCACTGATCTATGTTCGTGCCGTTTTCTTTTAGAATTATCATTGGCTGATAGAAATAAAAAAAAAAATAATAAAAAAAAAAAAAAAAAAAAAAAACAACAGTATTTTAGATGGAAATAAGATCCTCAATCATGTCATGATCTATTCTGTCGTGCAGCGCTCAAAATTGTGGACAACATAAGCCTGTTCCACCGTAAAATAGCCTCTGAATCTGAATTTTTTTTTTTAACCGTTTCATTAAAACTATATATCCGAAAGAACCTTTTTGTGGAAACGAATCAGAGACTTCTAATCACTTTTAGCGAGCATGAGGCGAAGGGTAATAAAAATATAAAAATGAAATAGATCTTATATATATATATATAGAGAGAGAGAGAGAGAGAGAGAGAGAATTTTTTATCTCACAACTCTCGTAATTACGCCTTTTATCGAGCATGGGGGAGGCGAATGGTGCATCTCAAACGGAAGGCTACATCCTCAAATTCTAATGATCTCAGTACCGACTGGTTTTCTTTCAGTTTATTTTCATGAATTTAAATGTGTTCAGCCTTTGTAGGTTGCAGCCTTCCATTTGAGAGGCACCCATAGATGAGCTTTGTTGAACTGAAAAAAGCTCTGAATGAGGAGTCGATTCCAACCTTTAATCGATTCTCGATTCCCAGCGCCTTGGAATCAATGAATCGATTCCCAGCTCTACTGCAGTGTGAAAACCTTGCCCCACAATGTTTTTGCACAATTTTGGACACAGAAGGCCACCAAATGGGAATTAAATATTCCATGGAGGGATTTATAAAATATTTTAAAATAAATACGGTGTGTAACTGGAAGGAGGGTTTACAGATCACAATGTAAGCGGGAGAAGTCTCATATTATGGTCGGTCATCACGATCGCGGATGACAACATGCAGAATCAACACTGTTAATGTATCACAGGGTACGATTAAATTAATGTACATTTAGCCAGTTTAATATGGAGAGGCACTGAAATGTAGACCTTCGTTTATGTGTTTGACCAACACTGTACAAGACACGAGAACAGTATGCTATTTAGGTATGTAACCTAACTTAGGTTTGTAACTTAACTTTAACGTTAGCTAGTTTTAGCCAGATATACTTTGCTAAAGCACAAGGTAACATTAACGATCTGCTTGAGCAGATGAAAACTGTAACTTAATGAGTGTATGAGAACCAGAAAATGAACGCTTTTGTCTTCATTGGGATTGGGGGTGAATACTTAGGGACATTTTGCTCTGTTTTGTTTGGATTCAGGAAATGTAATAAAATAAATGATATTGCCCATCCTCTCCGGATACCTGGAATCAGTGTTACAAGTACCCCAGGCGCATCGTTTTTCCATTTTTGAAGCATAAACCCCATAAAACCGATACAAGCTTAGGATCTTCCAATGTTTCTCTATGGCGCTGAAACCTAAAGATGTCCGAGTTCTGCTCCCCGTGCAACTGTTACTCGACTGCCATTGGCTAGTCTGCGTTCAAGGGGAGGGGCTTAATCTGTCATTGTTGCATCGTCACAAAAATGTATTATATGCATGTCTTTTTAAGCCTTTCGGTACTCGCGCTCTCCAGAGGCGTTTTTCTGTGTGCTCACAGTCACGTCCAAAGCGCGTGCAACAGCTTAAGTGGCCAAATACACACAAAATGACGTCAAAATGGTCGTCCTGGCGAGTATCCTCATAAGCACTGTCGGTTTTGTCTTAAGTTAATGTGTATCAGTAGGCTATTGGATCCATGAAATAGGTCTTGTGACAGCAGCCTAGTTGTGCCGTCTGTCATTAATGTTAATCAAACAACAAAAAACAGAGAAAATCCCTCATTGCTCTTGACCAAATAATGTTTTGTTGAATAACTAAGTTAATTTACAGTTTATTCAATTTCTGTTGCCTATTTAAAACACGTTCTTATTTTAGAAAATGTAGTTAATATTTGCATCATTAATGATTTATCTTATCCATCCACAAATAATCAGAATGCATTTTTTTATTACCCGACCGGCGAATAGAACTGCGCATCACTAATATGCTACACACAGGTTGAAAAATACACATAACTCAAGAGCTGAACTGTATGAGAGTCAACACTTACATCATCCTCATATCTGATGTGAATGCTGGTGATTTTGACCTGGAGGTTTTTGATAACTTGTGTAGCCAATTTCTCAGCAAACGTGTCCTTCTTTTCTTCCTGGGTCTTCTCTGAAATTAAAAATAAGTTAGTAAACACAAAAGGTTTATCGTAACTCCATCCGATTTGTCATTCTAATGCCTTATACAACCTAATACTAATGCAAACATATTTAGTCCAACAAACAGAATAAAGCTATTGAAATTATTTGCTCATATTTGCCACGATCACAGTCTTTCACAGTCGCCTGGGCCACCCACCTGCTTTATGTTCATACTTTTTAGATCTCCTAAAGGGTTTTTTACGCTTTTTAAGCTTACGTCCTTTGTCTTACCAAGCGCAGCATTGGGAGAGAGAGAAAAGTTGGTGAGGTAGAAAAGAACTAGTGCAGCAATAAACACACGCACTTGGATTAAACAAACATAGAACTGCACCAAAGCACACCAAGTAGTGGGGAAGAAAAAAAAAAGTCTACACATATACACCCTCAATGCACACTTTCAAATAAAGTGTCTTTGAGATGGGCGTGTGACTAGCCTGCTATAGGAATGGGTTTGTACATACCGAGTGGCGGATTCTTATACACATAACTCTCCAGATTAAACACAAACTCTCCAGCCTGAGAGCCTGCCGTCCATCAGATGCAGCGTAAAGCAAACACACACAGCTGTTAGGGATAGAGATCTGAATGGATGGATGGATGGACGGATGGATAGTTTGGTGTGTGGATGGATGGACGAGGTTGATACATGAATGAATACAGGAATTAATGTAGGGATGTACTAATATTTAAACTGATGTTCTGAAATGATTTTCATACTGAGGCCATTAACAGATAAATGAGGGATATAATACATCTATTTAAAAAAAAAAAGAGAGCAAAAACAGCATTAAAATTTAGAACAACTGTTTTCTTTTAATATATTTAAAAATGTAATTCACTCCTGATGGCAAAGCTGAAGGCATTACTCCAGTCTTAAGTGTCACATCATCCTTCAGATATCATGCTAATATGCTGATTTGGGATTTAAGAAATAATGATTTATTATGAAATTATGAATTATTCAATGAATTGAAAGCATTTACTTTAAAAAACTTTTTTTTTGTTGCAACATTACAAATGTCCTTACTGTCACTTTAGATCAATTTAATGTATCCTTGCTGAATAAAAGTATTCCTTTCTTTCCAATGAAAAAAAAAAGACCCCAAACTTTTGAATAGTACCGTAATAGAAAAAACACAGTTTCAATTAGGAAGATGAAGGGACTTCTGGGATGCTGGTTAGAAAGTCCCTGAAAAACTACAAGGGAGTTTATGTGATCTGAAACAAGGTTTCTTTGTTTTTTTGTTTTTTTCCCCACAGTGCTTTAATAAAGTTACAAGCAAACAGCAACTCACTTCATATGCCCTGTTAAACAGACAGTGCTCTTAATGGTTTAAATGTTTGCCATATTATATAGCTATCCTTTTAAGATAGTGCAAGATGATGATCTAAATCTTAAAACAGGCAAAAACAACATCGGCTGAGGCAATAAACTGATACAATGCAGATTTAATGTGCAAACTCAAATAAATGGAGGAATGAATGATGAATGAAGCTGAAACAGACTGATTATGGTATGATTGGATGGGATTAAATTAAATGATGAACACCCATTAATAGTTATAATTTCAATAACTGCATATGAATTGTACTGAGAGCATAAAAGAGAACTGGCAAATTTTAATGCAAAAGTTGACTATGTACTAGGTCAAGAAAATATTACATCCTTCGCATACAAACAGACAAGGGGTTCCTCACCTCTGTGTGCAACCAGCTGCAGGGTTTCCTCAATGCGCTGAAGCTCCTTTTGTTTGGCCTCCTGCTGGTAACGCTCTTCTTTAACTGGATCATACTTAATTGCTTTAAACACACAATACACACGCAGTTAGAGGTAAACAAACATCAAAGACACCATTTATATCATTAACACTTCAGAAGTCTTTAATTTATTACTAATCTGTTTTCACTACTGCCACCTAACATTGTGTTTGTCATACGCATAAATGCACAGTGGAGAACCAAACTCTGGGAGCTCAGTCAACCATTTAATAACAGAAAAGTAATTTACAATGACCATCTCCCACGCTTTGCACTGTGGCTTATAAGTAGCTACAGTCTAATGCTGCTCATTCAAGCAGACTTAAGATTTTCATTGTGTCTTTGTCCTCTGATTTGGAGTCCACTAGTGCTCTATCAGGAAGGACCGGTTCAGACCAATCCATGTGAGAAACAAAACCCTAAATGCCTGCTATTGTATATGCTGCCACTGTTTATCTCTCTTCACCAGAGTAATAAAAGAGACAGTTATGAAGATCAAACAAACAATGTCATATAAAGAAATTGCCACTTGTTATTTTTGGTCTATAGAGTCCAAAAGGGTCTTTGGAGTTCCTGAGGCAATTCAATCCATTAGATATACAGTCTATTCATCAAAATCAGAAAGAGCATTATTGGCAAGTGTGCTAGCACACAAGAATGAGTTTTTCTTGGTAGCTTTGAGTGCACACATATAAATACAACAACAAGAGACATAATAATATTAAATAATAAAAATATGAGAAAGTATGAAGACTCATGTTACGTCAGAATAGAAATATTTCAAGATTATGCACCTATTTATGGTGTTATGGATAATAATAGTGAATTTACAGGACAATGCACTACACTGGGTATAAATGATTCTGAGGCAATCCATCTTTCAGCAGTGTTGAAAGATAAAGGCTTGTGTATCTCTCAAAACAGCAACAACTTTTGATTGGCAGGTAGAAGCTGACTGTCTTCATTGCAAGGGACAGACAGAAAGTAGCAGACTTTCATGCTTAAATGAAAAATCATTTGACCGCATTTTATTTACAGAACATGCATTATACAGAATTGATCAGTCTACAAGATAAAGCAGATCCCAAAAAGAAAAGAAAAAAAACGTTACCAAGATCAATACCAAATTTGACCAAACACTCTCAAAACTCTTGATTGATACACTCTCAAAACATGCTATCAACGGCTCTCCAAAATAAACACTTGTATTTGTATGATTAAACATTGTAACCAAAGGTACATATAAAGTTTGCCATAATAATCAAAGATTCAGATACACACAAGAGCAGCTTAACGGTCCGGGTCCCAAGCCACCACCCTGCTACCCACCTTCTACACCTGGCTTACCATTGTATGGTGAGGAAAATAACTTAGACTCAGCTGCAACATGTAAAAGACAATGTTAGTTGAAGCAGCCCAAGTGCTACTGAAAATATATACTATATCAAAGAAATTTAGTTATTCGATATATATTTGTAGTTGCTGCTATACTTGGCAAAAAATAACATCCTCACATAGCTTTCAAATGGGTCTAAGATAACAAAGATACAAGTGTCACTGACTGCTTTTTATTACAGTAATTAATAAAAGCATTATTTATTCCAAATGATCAAAATCGTATATTATGCATTATATGTATAAAATATTTTGTGACCGATTATTACATTTTCTTTGTTTAATGAAACGTTGTATAATGCAAGACACTACACACCCCTCAGTTAAGAGGCAGGAATCCATCTAGCTTCGAAATAAATCATGCAATTAATTTCTAAGAGGAGATGTTATAACAATAAATGAAAGCATTTTGCAGACAAATTACTGCAGTAAAGTTCCATGAAATAAATAGCATGGTGCTTCAAGCTAGATATAAAAACAACTTCCACATAAAGAAACATGTTAGGGAACATAATAAGTAAATTAAAAAAAACTATAAGCATATAAGCACTCACTTGCACCTGGAACCACCAGAAGGTGTAATCCATCTAATGTAGCCACCACTGCCTCATTGTACAGGTTCTTCCAAGGGATCTTCAGAGTCAGTTTACCTTAAAAGCAGACATTTTCAATTCAGTGTGACTATATGAAAGATAAAAGCACTTGAATTACACGAATGTAGATCCTCTGAAATTATTAGCATTATGCTATTTCATGCGTCTCAGTTACAAGTAAGACACACATTAGTAAAGTACAATACAAACATGGTGACCAGGCAGATTCCGAGCCAGACTTGTTGGAAAAGTAGTTTTGTTGAAGAGTGAAAACAGTGAAATAAAATGTAAAAAATGGAATTTGTTGCATTACAGATCAAGGTTTATTGGGTAAATTGTGGCTAAATATCTTTTGATCAAGCACATTTTCATTCATTTTTAAATGAAGATTTTGTAAAATGTAGAAAATAGGGAAGGAATTTCACAGAGCAACTCAGACTATAGCATGCCGTCCTTGTTAACCAATTACGTTTTACTGCTTGACATCTTGGCACACTGTGCAGCAGATGTTTTAAGTCATCTGACTGGATCATGTGATAACATGAACTGATTTCAACAAGCTCCCATTTATTGGCAAAACATATGTGCTGTGATGTTTGCTGAATTGCTGAAACAGTACAACTTTTATACAACATTACTGAAATGGATTATTCTTACAAAGTCATTTTAACTAGTCCAGGAGGCCTAAAAAGTTTCACAACAGTGTCATATTGCTTCCACACCCTACCTAATCTTATGCTATTTTTAACCTCCAGCTCTTTTGTGATTATTCATGAATAGAAGTATTTGTTGAAAAAGTACTTAAACTCAACGTCAAATCTGTTGAGGAAAAATTGGGAACAAACTTCAATTTACTGTTTTAAAATTCATATTACAACAGGCTTTACTACAGCTCAGCTGTCTTTATATTACAACAAGCTTTACTACAGCTCAGCTGTCTATTACATTTGGAGTGTGATCTCTCCAAACAAACATCAGCAGGGAAATAAAATCACTTTTATTTGACTGTTACTGCAAAGTTCAATCAGTCAGCATAATCTCTCTAGAGCAGCACAAAACAGGAAGTGCAATTCATCAAACTGAACACTGAAACATTTTTCTACTTCAGTCTCCTTGGTTACAAGTTATCAACACGCAAGCTAGAATATTACAAAACAACACATTTCACACTTTTTCATGACAGTGCACCTGCTACAGCTCCCTGCAGTATAACTTTCCTGATAAAGTGACATTTGGATACTCACCAATCTGACCAGCCTTCACTTTGAAAGGGACATCAAACTCGCTCTAAAGAATAAGAATAAACTGGTAAAATGGGTTTGAAGTGCAGATTTCAAGAATTCAATATTAGAATTCCCATTTTGTGCACATATACATAGTAAACTTCTATTTATTACAATTTAGTTGTGGTAACATAAGCAAATCTCATTGTTTTAGCACACTCTTGATTCAGCACATGCTTTAGTGTCTACCACTAACCACAGTGCTACATACACAGACACGCACTCTCTCTTATCAAGATAAATATGGTTCTTCTAGTGTGCATTTTGTGACTTTTTGTTTTTTACTACATTCTACATTTTGCAGCATGGCATCATGTTGATCATCATGTTACAAATCTATATTAAAATAATAGATAATAATAGACATATTTTCCAAAACATACTTACCAAAGCATTTTCTTTCACTCTCAGATTTTCCAACACCACATTTCCTAAAAAAAAAAATAATAATAATAAAATGAAAAGAAGAGATAAAAATGACTGTATTGTACATTTTATCTCATCCATGCTACATAATGTATATTGCAGATTGTACATGTATTATGTTATCTCTCTCTCTCTCAAAGGAATCCATATAAACATCGTAAACTTTGAAAGCATCACAGATAAGAAATCCTACTATGAAATGCATAAACAATTGCATCCTGATATGACTGGCCACTTTTGACACTGACGATAATTGGACTGGCATCACAGAAAAGAAATAAATGCCAACCAGAGCAGCCTATCTGATGCTGGGATAAAGATGTCACCATATCAAACTGCATGCTGACAGAATAACAGGGCACCCATGCTGATCTGGCCAAGGATTGTCTAACCCCTATGGAGTCTGTCACACCTATAAAAGCTGACTGTTCAATATACAAAAACACAACGCTCCTCTCTTTCTATCATTTTAAACAACAGATGGCCATTTTTGCAATGAAATGAAAGTGGTGACAGATCTGTATTATGGGGTAAATCCAAGTGTAACAGATTATCAAAAAAGAAAATTGAAGGGCACGGACTTGGTTCAATGCATTGGCTGTCGGTTTAAAAAATGGGGCAGATGAATATGCGCTTGCAGAGGCGGGGTTTAAGCAGTCCTGCATATACTTCTAGAGAAAAGCCTGCCATTTTCACCCGAAGATCCACTGACAATGGCATGTTATGACATTTTGATAAAAAAAATTTAATATGAAACATATAAACTGATGACTTGTTCAAAGTAGGATCCATGACATACATTTAGAAAACAGATGAGGTAAATTTTTGTTTTCATGCCATCATACGTTTCTCATGATTCTAATGAACGTGGGTTCAAACTATTATAGGAATTTATCTGAAAGAATCTAGTTGGAGCTGTTCCGGCCTTGACACGTCCTGTATAACCATAACGACACAACAGAATGACAGTAATTTGATAAATGACTCCTTTCAAAGCCTTACTTATACACTAACATTATCTGAGTGAACACACATATTTGCATATAAACGTGCAAACATTAAAAAATACATTGACCACAAAGAGAATGAAAACGGTCATGTTCCCATCAGTGTTTGTGTATGACCAATAATTTTGTAATGTAAATAGTTTTCACAATGTAAAACAGTTTACATACTTTAAGTCATTAGTGATGATAGGAGTAATAAGGGGATATGGGTCATAGGGACCGTCAAGATAAACCTGTAGTAATATAGTGTCCCAGGTTTTTCAAACATATATGTGGAACTTAACTTTTTGAAGACATTTTGAATGTATGACATAAAGAGTAAGTGCAGAACTCTAATTAGTGACATGATTAAACTTATCATTACTATTATCTATGAAGGTGTGGTCCACTTTACTTACGCAAATTCAACAAAACAGTACAAACAGCAGTGTTTGCAATACTGACAGTCCATTCATCTGCTCAGCTAATTGTTGAGAACCATTTTCGGTCTTATCTATAAGACAACTGTCTCATGAAATATTTATGTAAATGGAAATGTAATGATGATGACTGAAATCCTGGAAACCCTAAAAAAATAATGAAAGTAAACAGTAAAAATAATAATGGGTGATTTCGTCGCCTCCGAATGACTCCTTGGGGCAAGCAACTTGACAGACTGCCAGTCTTACAGAACAGAAACCAGTCCAGCACGAGAGACGTTAACAGACACTGCAGTAAATTTGCATCTAGCTTGCACTGCACATCGATAAAGAACGTTTTGCAACAGGCAACAATACAGAGCAGAAAACTAGCGTTTCTTTGCACTAATGTAGACGGACAGTTTTGACGAATAAACGCTGAACGTTAACGTACCTCCCCATATGCCAATCTTGAGCTGCGACTTATCCAGGTTTTCCACATAATCTCCTATGAACCTGTTCAACAGATCACTGACTAAAGACTCGAACACCATGGTGAGTCGAAAACGACAGCGACCTTGTCGCAGATAACGCGCTAAAATGCCACAATACGCATTTGATAAGGTTACTTCCCTCCCTGGATGACAGGCGTATACAGCGAGATCGACTCGCTCGGCGATCCACTCACACTGTCTGGATCAGGGGTCGCCGCTGCGATTACTGTATTATAAACAGGTTGGCTAGTTAATACAAGAACATGGATCGCAAAGTGAAAGTGTACTGAGGTGGCTGATGGTCATTTGTTTACCAAATGAGAAACGCTTTGAGAAGATTAATTTATTTATTTATGTGCAAGATATAAAATTACTGATTACTTTAATTTGTCGCTTTAGGATAACCACTTTATGCAATAATAGCCTACCAAAACGTAAATATGTTCTCTGGAAAAAGCTATGTATTAATCATTAACAATTTTAATTTGCTGATACATGTTGAATCAATAGGAAATACTTTGACATTGACACAGTTAATTTGTTAGCTGAAATAAATGGGCCTGACTAACTGCAAATGCATTTCCCAACTCAGATGCATCCATCACACTCTCTCCTTTGTCTCCTCCTTGTGGTTTTCCTTCAGGAACAAGTTTACAAGCTCTTCAGAAAGATTGGTCCACGTGGTCCCCAGGGAATCTGGTTGCAAGTTGATCTTGTGATGTTTGAACACGTGGCTTTTTGTCTTTTTGCTGAATGTTTTAAACCCAAACATGTTGTCTAGAACCTCAAGCCTGTAATCAGATACTGAAAAATATAAGCTGCTGTTGTCTGTAGACAGACTTCCAGACTTATAGTATCCATATTGCATGCACTGATACTCAATGACAAAATACAATTTAGCCACAAACTGTTATAATAGATGTAAATAATTAAGCATCAAATTAATAAACAAATGAATGACTATTCCTATTGTTAGAAGAAGAAAAAAAACAATTGTAATATGCAGGATGCTGCAAACAGTGCATGAAATAAATCTATTTGATGATTAAAAAAACTTTCTCATGCTTAGGCTATATGTAATGTTTCTGTGTGTGTTCTGTTCTTCTCCACTGTTTTGCTTTGTTTGTGTGTTGATGTTATTTTTAGCCACATGTATAGTATAAAGAAAATATTCTGGGTGGGGCTTTAAATGACAAATAACAAATTCACCCTATTCTCCCCCACCACTGTTTATTATTATGGAAATGACAGCTGGTGTTTAATTATTCAAGGAAAAGATGAGAGCAACAGCCCCATCTACCGGTGAATGGCTTTAGGAGCTTTTAATGTCAACTTTGAAAAATTTGACCCTGGACCACAAAACCAGTCTTAAGTGTCAATTTTTCTAAATTGAGATTTATACATAATTTGAAAGCTGAATAAATAAGCTTTCCATTGATGTATGGTTTGTTAGGATCGGACAATATTTGGCCGAGATACAACTATTTGAAAATAAAAAAAATAAAAATATTGAGAAAATCGCCTTTAAAGTTGTCCAAATGAATTCTTAGCAATGAATATTACCAATCAAAAACGACGTTTTGATATATTTACAGTAGTAAATTTGCAAAATATCTTCATGGAATTTGATCTTTACTTAATATACTAATGATTTTTGGCATAAAAGGAAAATCAATCATTTTGACCAATACAATGTATTTTTGGCTATTGCTACAAATATACCCCAGCAACTTAAGACTGGCTTTGTGGTCCAGGGTCACAAATACTAAACTAAACCAGTTTAGTTGGAACATTTTCATGAAAACTTATTTTAAGTTTTGGTTCTAAAATACATATGTCAATAAAATAAATGGCTGACTAGTTTCAACAGGTTTGGACATTCATTTGGATCAATTTTTGACGCATATTTTAAACAAAGTTAAATACAGGCAGGTAAAGTCGCCTGATGAGATCATTTCCTACAAAACAGTGCCGCAGTTCCATTAGGATGGAATGGAATATAATTTATTGCCCTATATGAGGAAAATTTGTTTTGGTTTGTTCATCATTTCTACTACACCTATTAAGTCATAATCATACAAAATTAAGTCATTATCATACTATGGTGTATGAGGCCATAGACCTGTTCTCCACCTAGTGATAATTTTAGACTTTATGCCCATATAATGATGTAGAATAACAGCATGAAGGAGCTACATCTTGAACCCATGGTAACATCAAAATAAAACAACAGACAAAAACCCTGACCATGCTGTAATACCACGCTTTAATCCATAGAGAGCAGCATTTAGGCACTTACAGGAAAAAGCTATTGGTCTGAAAATCAAAGTACATTTTGTGGCAATGAATATCATCAGAAATGCTTTCAAGGTTACAAGGCTTATGGCAATACATTGTCAAAATACAATGTGAAAGTCACATATTTCATGAGGGTGATAGAGAGGCGTTTTTAGGACAGGAGAGGTGTTCTCAATAGAATTTGTGGAATGCTGTTGTGGACTCACCCCTGTTTGAGCTTTGTTGGGTCAACACATCTATAATACATTCCAGGTGCCTGACCGCACAATCCATGACTTCAGTCAAGCTTGAGGCTAGATCCCCTAAAACTGGGAAGGTGATTTACAACTGCACATCAAAAACAGAGTGATAGAGGAAAGAAAGAGAGAGCCTCTCCCTTTCTCGCTCTGTCATTCTTATTTTTCTCTGTGATGCCGGACGTGTGTTATTAAAATTGTATTTGTACTTGTAAATTAACTAAGTATTTATCAAGAAATAAAATGATGAGCAGAATTATTGCCAAGCTAATGTTTATATCGATTAAAATGTGTGGTGTTTGTGGTGCAGGTATTCCTACACTCTCAGAAAAAAAGGTACCGAATCTGTCACTGGGGTGGTACCCTGTGGAAAATGATATCTGTATTCTTTAGATACTGTACCTTTAAGGTACTTGTATGCATCTTGGGTAAATAAGGTACAAAAGTATACCTTTTTAAAAAAGGTTTGTACCTTTTTTTTTTTTTTTTTTTTGTCTGAGAGTGTACCTTATGGGGACCAAATATCCAAAGAAAGAAAAGTAAAATCTGAAAAAGTTGTTTCCATTGAGGAAAACAGTTTATAAATCATTATTGATTGATTGACTGATTGATTGATTGATTGAAATGTAAAAATGCAGAATATGTTATGTAAGTGTTAAGGGTTAGGGGACAGAATGTAAAGTTTGTACAGAAATCGCTATGTTAATAGGTCCTCATAAAACATAGAACTGTGAGTGTGAGTGAGTGTGAGTGAGTGTGTGTGTGTGTGTGTGTGTGTGTGTGTGTGTGTGTGTGTGTGTGTGTGTGTGTGTGTGTGTGTGTGTGTGTGTGTGTGTGTGTGTGTGTGTGTACCTGTTTTTCTATTCGGGGACTTAAACCTGAATACACACAGACTCATTGGGGACTCATGTCCTAAATTGAGGTCCCCATGGGTAAACAAGCTAATAAATCACACAGAATTAAGTTTTTTGAAAATCTAAAAATGCAGAAAGTTTCCTGTAAGGGGTAGGTTTAGGTGTAGGGTTGGTGTAGACGGTCTGTACAGTAAAAAAAGCATTACGCCTATGGAGAGTCCCCACAAGGATAGCAAACCAGACCAAATTGTGTATGTGTATGTGTATGTGTGTGTGTGTGTGTGTGTGTGTGTGTGTGTGTGTGTTATACTTTTATATAATTATTATGTCAGTAGGCGTTGGTAAATTATGCGGAAAAATATTGTATCATATATTCAAATATAATAATGTAATACAAATTTACCATTTTAAAAAACTGACTAATACACAGCAGATGCCGACTACTGACCAGGACTACATTCCCCTGAATTCCGGTCTGCATGACGCATTTCCTCTAGTCCCACCTTTAGTGATCGGCTGGGCTCGGTAAATTCCGTAAATCGAGAAGGGATTTACTCCAAAGAGGCAGGACAAGACCGTAGTTTACTGTGCATCGAGCGGCTGCGAGCTTGCAATGAAACTGCGGTAAACAAACTCACCGGTAAGATCCAGTGTGCTCAGATTTCAGTGTTCGGCGAATTGTGCACAGAAATATCCGCGATCGCTGTATGTTTTAATGTGTTATGTATTAATACGGCAAGACCGATCTCACATGCAGTGTTTGAATGGATTGGGATTTAGAGGTGCGTGGAAATAAGCAGTGTGTGCTGGACAGAGACGTGCACAGAGTCCTTATATCGCATCTGACATGATTCACATGCTTCACCAGTTGCTAATAAGGAGAATTAATTCACGCGCACATTAATCGATGGGAACACTGTGGGTTTCTGCATTGTATTTGGTAAGTTTAACTACTTAAACGTCTGTCTCTGAAATGCAGAAAGACGGATGATGACTGATATTTGCATCAAGGCAAAATTTGCTCGTGTTTGGTGGTTTGTGTTCGCTCTCGTTTTTCACGAGACATAGGGGGCTATGGATGAAAATAAAAACGCTAACGTAAAAATATATATATTTAATTAATTAATTACTTTATTTATTTATTTATTTGAGATTTCAAACTTGGCAAGGCTTGCATTGTTTCTCTGAATAAGCGATCCTTAACTTTTGTGGATTGCAACTAGAAAACGCCATATTCAGCGCATTCTGTGTTTGATACAACTTTGCAGTTAATTAGTTCATTTAATATTTTACCAACATGTTTTCTAAAGTAGAAGTGAGCTTCTTTAGAAGAATTCATTTGCAGTGTGTTTAAAGCGCAACAATGATCATAGGCTCAAGGACTGCATTTCTCTCTCAATCCGCATTACCATAACCTTTCCATTCTTGCACAGTCCATACTCTTGACATCGTTTACACCTTTAAATCACTCTTAAAACAACTACCCACATTCAGCCGCAACAGTGGGATATAATGCTTTTGTGATGGTCCAGACACATGGAGCCCATGCTGACGCCACACCCCTCTGTGTCATCACATTTAAACATCCCCTCAGAGCTTTGGAAATTTATACTTGTGGATTCTTCATTGTTCTTCGGATGTTGTGTTTGTCTTTGATTACATTACTCACCTTTTTACTTAATTTACTCGCTATTCATTCATTTGCTAAATTGTATATATTTCAAGTTTATCAAACATAAGCCTGTGTTTGCTGATTTTGAAAAGAAAGTCAAGCAGTGGGGGAGTTACCTTAGGTTTTGATTATATAAATATGTTCGTTTTGTATGTTGGCTTTAAACAATACTTGTTCAATGCAGTAATTTCATACCATGTAGTGACTACAGTTTCTTACTGAACAAAACTTGTATATTTTATAATGACAATAAAGTTGTTTATTAGGCTACTTATTCCATGAGGTGCTTTTTACTGTTTAAAATTAGCTGAAAATCCTATTATTATTATTATTTTTTTCTTTTTGGAAGATTTCCATTGTGACTGCTTACCCCATATAGTGTTACCACATGTCTCAACATTATGCTACTTTTGTCTTTTATGCTTTGTTATTCTTTTGACAATTTAAAAACTGAAAAAATGACCTCATGACAAGGAGCTTTCATTAATTTCCATTAACATAGTGGATAAAAGTGGTCTTTTTATGAGAGCTTCTCTGTGTAGATTAACGTTTTCTGTACATTGAAATGCATTGGCATTTTTCTTCAGCTTCATCTTGTTTGGCAGTGCCAAGAAACTTGTTTTTTATTGAAATGCTTTTTTATTTTTTGTTTTAGTGAGATTCAGGTAAAGAAGGTTTCTCTTACATCAAGGCTCATGTGTGCAGCACATTCAAGATGAAGCACTTTTATGAGTCAGTATAACTCATCCTCCTCACTAAGCGCTTGTAATCTCTCATTGAGAATGGACTTGTGTTTTATTTTTGTACTTTTTTACGTTTTATTAGCACTGTAGACCTACTTTGCTTTTAAAGTCTTAAGTTCGTCTCACAGCATTTAGTGACCTGAAAGAGACAGACAGTTCTGCTTACTGTTTATGGGCTGATGGACTGCTGATGCTGATGAATCCAGTAGCTTAGGAAAAGGCATCAAGTACTATCTGCTGTCCTTTTGACAAACTGCGGCTGCTTTTTATCACAGCTGTCACTTTTATTGGTAGCTTGCCCATGGGTCATACCTTATTGGCAAGGTCCCTGATTCTCAGCATGTTTACACTGTATAGGTGAACAAGCTCATTGACTTGCTGCTAGCAACTCATCACTTGGCGCTGTCTTCACTCCAACAATGTGCCAAATATTCTTTGTTAAAATACCATTTAATTTTGCAAGGCCAGAACCAGGCAAGTAAAAGTGAATTTTCTCCACATTAAACGTGACTGTAAATAAAGAAATGAGTTCCCTTAATGCTATGGATCAGGTGGTTTCTATAGAGAGAATTAGACATATGTCAAATGAGACCAGTGAGTAAAGCGTGCTCTTTTATAATGGAACCTCAAACAGTCTATTTATTAGTTTTCTTTTCTTTAAATATGAATGGTCCCTTATCATGAAAAGTCTGTTTTGTTTATTTTACCAGGCACTTGGGATTCAGATAAGCCTGTTGCTCCTCTGAACAATATTGCATGAGAAATGAGGTCTGTCTGCTAATCGTACACCTCATTATATATATATATTGATGTTGACCGAGCTATATGTCAGCCAGCAAAGCTTATGAATGTGCATGCTTGCTTTGATTTGAGAAGAATGTGTTTCATGGCTAATTGCCACTAATTGTTTGAACGCTTACACTGTTCAAAAGTAATATTGTGAAACATTATTACAATTTAAAATAACTGTTTTCTTTTGTAATATATTTTATAATATTTTTTTTTTTCCTGGGACAACGAAGCTGAATTTTCAGCAGCAATTACTCCAGTCTTCAGTGTCGCAATCCTTTAGAAATAATTCACATGATGCTCAAAAAAACATTTCTTATTATTACCGATGTTGAAACCAGTTGTGCCGCTTAATGTTTTTGTGGGAACTCTTTTTTTATGATTCTCACTATACTTTTTTTTTTTTTTAGGATTCTTTGGTGAATAGTTCAAAAGAATAGCACTTACTTGAAACAGAAATTATATTATGTTATTATATTAGAAATGTCTTTACTGTCACATTTGATCATAATGCATCCATTTTGAATGAGTATTTTAAAAAATCTTACCGGCCCCAAACGTTTGAACTGTGGTGTATGTATAAGGCATGTTTCAAGTACATGTACTGTATGCCTTAGTAAATTTAGACCACCAGCAGTCTTGGTATTTTGAAGGGCTTTTTTGTTTGTTTGTTTATTGCTGAACATGAATGGTAGCAAGTTTACAGATGTATGTGAGTGCATACTTGTGCATTCAAATGAGTCTTAGCACACCTGCATGTTCTGAATTCTAGTTCCATCGTGGACAAGTGCAGAAGTTTCCGTTCTACATTTCAGAGAACTACTGAAAACTTTGAGTCAATATAAAGATTTGGAATTTGAAGTTCTTAGCATATTGTGTGCCACATTGTTACACAAATGTTTGATTTTTCAGTTAGATCTTTTACAAGCCCTCGTGTCATATCATATCTGTTTGATTTTCTGTCTTACATTGTACACAGAATAAGAAAGCTTAGCAGAATGTTCACACTAAATGAACAGGGGCTGTCAGGCTCCAAAATAAAACACTTTAGTATTTATTTGTCTATATGACTAGCCTTCTGAACAGAGTGAAGCTAATCTACTGAAAATTCACTGAACATTCTGCTAAACTCAGTGTTGCACAGAAGCAATAAAGCCATACAGGTTTGGAATAACATGAGGGGGAGTAAATGATGACAGAATTTTAATCTTGAGTGAACTATTACTTAACTTAATTTTCACACAAGGTTGAGGTGGAAGTTTGACTGCAACTCCTTTTTAAATGCGGCGGTTATAATTAGCAGGGGTGTCGTTGGGTATGCGGGTGTCACATCCTTTAGCTCCAGTGAGTTCTGAGCACGACTACCAACAGCAACTGATAAAACACTACACCTGTCATCATTCCCTCTCTTTGAATTCTGCTTTCCTTGTTTTGCCACTTACTCTTATCTGCACCTTCATCTTGAGTGAAAATGCCTAATTGTTTAATTTGGCTTCATAAGTTTTAGTAAAGCTTTTGGTTTGGTTGAGCTGTGACCTCACCAAAACTCTCTACATTTAGAACCTTGGTTACCTCTGTGATAAGAACCAATTATTGCAATAGACATTTTTGCCTTTAACTTAATTTGTGTCTGTATCAGCAATAATTCACCCAAAAATGAAAATTCTGTCATTTACTCACCCTAATATCATTCCAAACTGGTGTAACTTTGTTTCTTCTGTGGAACACGAAACAGGATATTGTGAAGAGCACAACTTTGGAGCCCACTCACTTCTATTGTATAGAGAGAAAATACTTTTAATAAGATGAATATACTGAAATAAAAAATACTGTTCCACAGAATTAAAAAAGTCATGAAATGATGACATTATTTTCATTTTTGGGTGGACTATCCCTTTAATTATTGACAGGTTGCTATATCACTCATTTCACATATTTCATCCTGTAATCGATCTTATCAGAACCAGCTGACAAACTTGTGGTGGTTTGCTGCTAATTATTTTATCAGTTCCTCGTATTAGCAGTCATAAATTCTTTTAGTTTGTCACTTTTGACTTTGGTTGAAAAACACTGTCATTCAGACATTTGGTGTCAGGTTTTTATTTTTTTTATTTTTATATAATAAAGGAATTCTTTTATTTAGCCAGAATAAAAAGTACTTTTATTCCGCATGCATGCAAGTGATCAAAGCTGACAGTAAAGACTAAAGAATTTATAAAAAAAAAATTACATTTCAAATAAATGTTGTTTGACCTTTCTAATCAACAACAAATCATGAAAAAAAACTCACATATTCCAAAAAGATTTAAGCAGCCCAACTGTATTCATCATAATAAGAAATGTCTCTTGAACATGAAGACTGGAGTAATGGCTGTTGAAAATTCAGCTTTGCCGGCACTGCAATAAGTTTCATTTTAAAATATATTAAATAGAAAAGTTTTTAATATCATACACAATATTAATTCTTTTACTGTATTTTTGATCAAATAAATGCAGCCTTGGGAGCAGAAGGTTTCTTTGAAAAATATTTTACAAATTAGACGCCAAACTTTTAAACGGTACTGTAGCTGGTAAATCACAGGCACCTTTCAGTTACATGCAAATGTGTTTACTCAACAAAATGACACCTTGATACAAAATTTGTAGCTGTGAAGTGGTGAAGCAGGGCGTTTAGCTCCATACTGTCAAACAGAACACTTATCAGAGCCTTGCAGTTTGAGTTTGACTTTGGAGGCCTGAGGCTGTTTCTCCCCCCACATTCTCTGTGCTGAAAAAGGATCCAGGTCAGTCTGTTATATCGGGAGCTTCTGCTATTGCTGCCTCCCCTTCGGCAGAATGGCTATCTGGCTCGTTGTGATCTCTTGTGCTTACTGTGAGTTGGTTGCCAGAAAGGGCAGGTACGATTCCTATCCGAACTGCTATGAGGGTTCATGGAGGCTTCTTTCACATGAACACATTCCACTGGAGCCGTAGATGAGTGATCAAAGAAAGGTGCTGAAAGAGAAATACAGTGGTCTGATGGATTGTTGGACAATGTATTAGTAGAGGACATGGCTCAGGTGCTCATATGAGCAAATAGTTCTGAAGATAAAACCTTGTGTGTGTCCTGTCACTTTGAATAGAGTTCTTTCTCTGTCAGGGTATTTTTGGGAATACAGAATATTTTTTGCCCTCTGACATGAGGCTCAATATGGTTACATGAAATCAGAGAGTGGAGAGTGGCTTTTCTGAGCCAGTCTGCAGCTGGCTGGGTTGCGTATGCTGCATAGATCTGACGTTCCCAGATTCCCTGTATTGTAACTGGAACAGACTAGACTGTGGTGCTGCCATTTCTCCACCTTTACAACGTAAATGGGTTAGACTAAAAGCTGCTCAAACAGTTGTAGCGTCTGTACATGCAGATAAATGTCAGGTTTCAACAATATTTATTCACAATTTATTTTAAGAGCTATTTTATAAGACGGTAGATTTGAAATTGAGAGATTTCAGAATAATTTTCCATTCTATGATTTTTATCATGCTTTTGTCATAAATACCAGTTATAGGAACTGAACTTTTAAACAGTTGTTGAAAAATCATATGTGAAGGAAGGGCTGCATCCTTATATTTACTAAAGAGTCTATGGGACCTAACACACATACTGTATGGACAAATGTATTGGGGCATCTGACTGTTACACCAGCCAGTACTTTAATGACATTGCATTCTAAATACGTAGACATATGTATTTAGATATGTACAGTAGTTGCCCCCACCCTTTGCAATTCTAACAGCTTCCACTCTCTTGGGGAGGTTTTTCACGTGTCACATCAAGTTTTTGGAGTCTTTCTGTGGGAATCTTTGCCTTCTCATTTTGTACAGCATTTGTGAGGTCAGGCACTGATGCTGGACGAGAAGGCCTGTCTCAATATTTTTCTCTATTCCAGTTCACTCCAAAGGTGTTTGATGGAGCTGAGGTCAGGGCTCTGTCCAGGCCGATCAAGTTCTTCCATACCAAACTCCCTTGCTTTGTTCACTGGGGCACAGTCATGCTGGACCTTCCCCTCACTATTCCCAAAAATTTGAAAGCATTGCATTGTCCAAAATGTATGCTGAAGCATTAAGATTTGCCTTCACTGGAAGTAAGGGGCCTAGCACAACTCCTGCAAAACAGCCCCATTCTGTAAATCTTGTAAGTTGTAAAGAATCATGTGATAGAACTCAGTAAACTTATAACTTACAGAAATCTCCACACACTCTGATTATTTTGCTACACCATCAACTCATCTGAAGTATTATAAACATGCAAGTTATGTTACATTTATATAGCTGTAAATATATATATATAGCTTGGCAACACAGTTCTTTAAATGGACCTCACTAGTCCTTAATGACAGATGGATCTATAGAGTAAACAGCATGGGCAGTGCTTCATCTCAAGACCATTTGCTTCACTTGTGTTAGTGTTAATATTTTTTGATAATTGTTTTTTAAAATCATATTTACTGCAAATGTTGATATTACATCTAAGTGTTTGTACCCTCAATGTGTTTGGGAAAGCATGTCATCAATTTGACACCTATTTGTCCATAAACATTTGTCAGGTTTCAACAATATTATTTGCCTTAAAAAGCATTGAATTTTCAGGCTTTAAAGCACTTTTAATAAATGTTGGTAAAGTTTTGCTGCATGAAGATGAGTAGGGGGTGTTTTAGTATGTGTCCAATTTTATCTGTCTCTCTGTCTGTCTGTCACTCTCAGTTTACTACCTTCTTGGCCCCCCTCTGTCCTTCTAAAGTTGGAATTTGCCTTGACGTAGAGATGCTAATATTTGTCGACCATCCGTTTAACCTTCAAAGGGCTCAGTGGTGACAGAACATCTGAGTTATGGAGTATGTATGTATTCTTTTATCAAAGGTCACGGATTGGTAAATCATAAAAGAAGAGTTATTTTAAATATTCTATTTACATTTGTTCTTCATGATAAATGAGTGAATGGTGCTTTAACACACTTGACAGATAAACTGTTTGAGTTAATTTAAGGCCAAATGGAACATCATTAATAAAAAGAAGTGGAGGATGTGACACTTCTGCTGTTCTTCTCAAACTCTTGATCCTAAAAATACACTTTGTTTACACAAATCCCCACTGCCCATTAGGACAAAATCATGTTGAAGACTATGAGGAGTTTGGAGCCAGATTTGACCTCCTACATGTCCCGTGGCTATATATAAGGTGATTCGTTGTGTGTTTATTGGTGAGGGGATCACCAGTGGGATTCCAGCCAAGATCTAGTGTTGTGTAACCACACGGAAAAGGAAAAGCAAACCTGGGTGTGCTGCTCCATGAGGGTTACTCCCCCACAAATGTTCTCCCCCTCTCAATGTGGAGCACTTTTTTCTTTTTTTTTCTTTTTTGAAAGTGTCTTGAGAGCTCCAGCTGGATCCGATTACATGTGGACAGCTCTGCATTAATTAAATGCTCAGAAATAGTCTTTTATTTGTGTGGCATGTTCTTGGAGTTCCCTAATGCTGAACTAAATGGATACAACAGACTAGAGCAGATTATCCAGGCATGTAACTCCTGACTGGCATGTTTACTGGAAGGCTATGTGGTGTAATCCTCTGAGGTGCATCTCGTAGTACGAGACATAACGTCCATAACCAGATCTGTGTGATCTGTTACAGCTGTTACAGCTCTGAGGTCATAGTTGTGGCTCAGGAAATCATATGATCCTTAACTTAGATGTGGGCGGCATTATGACTGTTTCTTCCTGGCAGTGCATAAGTCATTTGTTAAAGTATGCAGATGCTGCTCTAGTACTTGTACTCTATTTTAGAATAGAGCACTGCTGGGTCCACTAATATGCATACTTTATGAGTAATAGCCTCATTAGCTGGCAGTGGTTTTAGTTGCTAATCCCCAAAATCTCAGTGACAGTTCGGATTAAGCTGTCTAGCGCCGCTCATTTTTCACAGGAATAGCTGCTTTATGAAAGTGTACAGCATGTTAAGTGTTGCCCCAGTCTTGTTAAACGAGCTGGATTGTCAGTGAAAATACAGTCATTAAACCAGCTAATGACTAGCAGGAGGCAGCTGATTGGCTGCTTGGCTGCAGCAAGAGATGCTTTTGCAGATGTTATTGCTGTTGACTGAAGTCTATTTCCCTTTGCAAACTCTTTTCTGTTTGCAAAATATGTTTAAGAGGCATTACTTTTGTGCCAGTTCTGAACTGATCTGACTTGCTTTGAAACTATGGAATGTAGTGCTGCATGATATATCGCATGCGATTTATCATTTACATTTACATTTAATCATTTAGCAGACGCTTTTATCTAAAGCGACGTACAATATGAGAACAATAGAAGCAATCGAGAGTGCAGCAGTATACAAGTGCCATGACAAGTTTCAGTTAGCCCAGCACAGTACATATAGCTAGGTTTTTTTTTTTTTTTTTAATAAATAGATGGAATAAGAAAGTGTTAGTATTAGTTGGTCAGGTGCTGGCGGAAAGATGCATCTTTAGATGATTTTTGAAAATGGCTAAAGACTCAGCTGTTCGAATTAAGATCGGGAGGTCATTCCACCAGCTGGGCACAGTCCGGGAAAAGGTCTGCATCTTATCATGCGCATCTCGTCAGTAAAGCCGGTTCTGTGATTTATTAATAAATCTCCATCACCTGTTTTCAAATGTAGCGGCGTTTAATACACCGAGCCGTGGTTCACTGACAAGCTACGCAATATCACGTTCAATATCGCAGGCGTTTCATCTGCGATTCTGAACGCGAATTGCGTAGCTTGTTGGTGAACTACGGCTCTGTGTATTAAATGCCGCTTCATTTGAACAATCGCATGCAATATATCGTGCAGCCCTAATTCTTAACTAATAACTAATATTGACATGTATTAACTAATATTACACTAGTGTTCGAGGGTCAGTAAGATTTTTTTTTTGATGAATTGATACTTTTATTAAGCAAAAATACATTAAAGGCATCATGAACTGAGAAACCAAAATTCCCTTGATATTTTGACATATAAGAGGTCATTGTACTATAGAAACATCAAGTTTCAGAACTCAAAATTTTCTTGAGTCTAAAAACGGCTTATATTGAAGCCAAAATGACAACTTGTGGAATGTTCTATTCTATGATGCAATAGTGTGGCTAAACACTGCCTCCTTAGAAGATGATCAACGCCTGCTTCTACAGCACTGTCTGGTAAATAACGAGAGAGGTGAACACGGGTCTACGTAGAAACCAAATGATAAATGGGTCTGAATACAACAAGATGCTTTGCAGTGCCAAGTTGTGGAAAAACAGTCTTTGTATCCAAATGTTAGGAAAGAGTGGATGAACTTTATTAATGAAGTTCCTGACTGTCAGTAAGAACTTGGTCCTTTGTTCACTTCATTTTACCTTGGATTTGTTTACAAACAAGGCACAGTTCAATGCGGGATTTTCAGAAAGATTGAAATTGTATACTATACTATATTGGGTCCGACAGTAATATATACCCACTATATTGGGTCCGACAGTAATCTCGCACCACACAAGTGTGAGTAACTGTTTTCATTACGTGGTTACTATTGCTTTGTCTGTTATTACAGATTGTTTCATATATACTGAGTGTTTATGCATTTTTAACCTAAATCATCGCAGCGTTCATCTGTGAAGGATGTAGGCTGTCAAACATACACAACTATTAGCCAGTCGTAGCAGTGGACATTTACTTCAAAGTCTATTCAATCAGAGCGTTCTGATGAGGGGGGTTAAAACAAGGACAGAAAATAGCGTATTACTTCTAAATTGTTTTTTTTTTTTATGTAAAAAAAATCTTGATAACATAAGAGGACCTCAGAGAACAGTACAAAGTAATAATATAAGGCAGTTCATGACCATTTAAGTGACCTTAAAGACTTTTTTTTTTATATTGTTGCAAAGGATGTTTCAAATAAATGCTTTTGCTTTGATCTTTCTATTCAAAGAATCCTTTCACCAAAATATTATGCACAACTGCTTCAAACATAATAATAAATAATTCTTGAGCACCAAATCCGTATGAATTCTGAATGATCGTGTGAAACTGAGGATTCAGCTTTGTCATCACAAAAATACATTTCAATTTAAAATATATTAATGTAGAAAAATATTTCACAATATTACTGTGTTTTTGATCAAATAAATGCAACCTTGGTGAACTTAAGAGACTCAAATCATAAAAATCTTAGCAACCTGAAGCTTTTGAACTGTAATGTATGAAGGAAATATTTCAAATAGTAATGAGATGTTGTTAGGATTTCATTTCATTTCACTGTTTATATAAAATGTATTTTATGTAGGGTCCTGATCTACTATAGGTCTTAATCATCGTTAATTCAGTGTGTGAATACTCTGCTGGTCTCTTCTAGGGTTTTATGTGCATTGTAATGGCTTTGAACCAAGAACACTGACTCTGCAAGATGATGCACAATATCATTTTTATGATAAAATACTTTCTCCTGCATCCCATTTTAATATGGACTATAAGTGCACTATTTGTAGGTTGATTTCCTCAATGTGTATATTTTAGTTGCTGGACAGAGAGAAAAATTTGCTCTGTTTGAGCATCCTGTCCAGGCTGAATGAAGACAGGAAGTGCTCAGGGAAAAAAGTGAGCGTGTGCCTGTGCAGGTTTTTTCAATCAAATCCATTTACCCGTGTTAATAGATGTCACACCATGTAGCTGTGTATAGCCGTGTCAGTTCCATCATCCACAATGTGAGCTGGTTGCCTGTAAATTAGAAATTTCTCTGTTTGTCTGCCCATTTTTTGGAGGGATTATTATTTTAGAATGATGGTTTAATGTGCCCTCCTTCTTTTGAAACCATTCATACACCCCTGTGTCTAGACTAGACTCTGTATTCATGCTGCGAGTTAATCTAGCCTGGAAGCTTATTGAGTTTTGCTGATCCAGCAGGAATGTTGCTTGTCTTTCAAGAGCCAGGCTTGCTAACTGGCCTGTGACAAAACAGATTTTACATTTTCTGATATCAGAAACGCAAGAATTTCAGAATGAGCTCATTTTACGGCTCGGTTTCCTTTGAACTTTTTGGACTAAGGGTTAGCTCAGCTGAAAATGAAAATTGTCATTTAGTCACCTTCATGTCATTTCATTCAGACTTTCATATAGCTTCAAAACAAATATATTTTTAAAGAAACTGATTTCTGTCCCTTTATTGAAAGTCCATTATACCAAAACTTTGATGCTTGAAAACATTCATAAAGACACTGTAAATGTAATCCATATCAATCAAGCCATTTAATCAAGTCTTCTGAAGAGACCCAGTATGACACACAGATTTAAACTTTTACTCTCATACGTAGAGCACATTAATAATGCTAAACAGAAGCTCAAAAGAGAACCAATGAGGTTTGTTCTTGCACATATAGAAGTTTGTATTTCTGGAAGTTACTGTGTGTTTTGAGTACATTGAACTCTTATCCCAAAAAAATCAAGGACAATTCATGATTCATTAATGAGCAATTTCTGTATTGTTCAACACATTATATACTGTAAATAGGTTGAACATGGGCTGAATGTTGCTCTGAGTTGACGTGTCATCCTGCTGGAACATGCTGCATGTACAGGGGGTTGTTCATTCTGTCTTTCAGTGATGGTGAGTCATTGGGAAGCCGTCTGATGCACTGATGAGTTGCCAGCACGGTCATGTGAACTTCACCGCCTACACATGAAAGTCAGGCCAGTGACGGCCATGTCTGCTGTTCATCACACAGGCCTTTCCAAGCATCGAGCTTTAACAGTCACTTTTTTTAATTTTTATTTTTTCTCTATCCATCTCTCCTCCAACTTGTTCATTACTTCCCAGAGTGCTCTTGGCAGAAAAAGGGTGTCTGAATATTTGTAATTGTGATTTAGTTAAAATGGCTGTTCTGCTACTTTTCATTATTTATTATTGTGCTTTGACTATTATGGTGATTTGTGATCTTCCTTTTGTGATTTTAAGTTTTAATTTGAAAGCTTTTAGATTTCCAGCTTGGCATAGATGATGAAGAGCTAATTTTCTGTATAGATTTAAAGGAACAGTACAGCCAAAAAAATATTTAATCGGGATCACTCACCCTTATTTTAATCCCCTGCAACTTTCTTCCATGAAACACAAAGGGAGAATGTTTTGGCAGTCTCTGCCATATGAAAAACATATAATTTAACTTACAATATTCCATTTCAAATGCTGCATCTGAAGTCGCATACTGGTAGAGAATGTACTACATTTGATGAACTTGCTTTGCGAGAACTTAAAGGGATAGTTCACCCAAAAATAAAAATTCATTCATTAATTACTCTCCCTCATATCGTTCCAAGCCCGTAAGACCTTCGTTCATCTTTGGAACACAAATTAATATATTTTTGATGAAATCCAAGAGCTTTCTGACCCTGCATAGACAGCAATGGAACTGACAAGTTCAAAGCCCAGAAACATAGTAAGAACATTGTTAAAATAGTCCATGTGACATCAGTGATTTAACTTCATAATTTTATGAAGCTACAAGAATACTTTTTGTGCACAAAGAAAACAAAAATAATTTTATTCAACAATTTCTTCTCTTCCATGTCAGACTGTCGTTCTTCTGCTTGTAAACAAGGCGCAGCACATCCGGGTTCTACATCATAATGCCGGTGTCCTGACACCGCATGCGCACATCAATATTGCGTCTTTTTTCTCATGCTGAACAACAACATTTAATGTTTCTACATTACTGTATGGGTAGGTTTAGGGTTGTGGTAGGTGTAGACATTAATAAATCATAATTTGACAGGTAGCATTTTTCATTGTCGAATTGTACTACCTGCTGTTTTAATGGGAGGTAGCAAAATCTGACAGGGTAGCACAAATCGACAGAACACCGGCTCCGGCGTCAGCGACAACACACGCATACATCGTGGTACTCTTGTGAATGCCTGGCGAAGACTGACATGGAAGAGAAGACTTGTTGAATAAAATTGTCATTTTTGTTTTCTTTGCGCATAAAAAGTATTCTCATAGCTTCATAAAATTACAGTTGAACCACTTATGTCACATGGACTATTCTAACGAGGTCCTTACTACAGTTGTGTTGTTTTCATCGAAAACATCTTAATTTGTGTTCAGAAGATGAACAAAGGTGATTAATCAGTGCGGAGTAAATGGTCTGTACTGGACTCCTGTTGACCTCTGTTGTGGTTGAATGGCAGCAGCTGCTGCACAGATGTTCCTACCACTCACTGAGGTCACTTACCACACACAACGCAACTCAATACAGCAGCAGCTCTATGACCCCCATCCACTATCTGGGATAGTCACACCAGTCTCATGAAGTGTGTAGTGGTTGACTAGACAATGTTCAGGAAAAAGTTATGACATTCTTTCATATTCTGTTGGTTTTTTTTAGATTTCCAGTAGAATAGCTTGGTTCTTCTCTTCTGATCCTTGATATTTCTGGAGCTACAAGAATACTTTTTGTGCACAAAGAGGGAAGCTTGAGGGAAGCTTTTCTTCCCTTAAGCTGCTATTTTTGTAAGATGCTGTGTATGTGTTAAAATGCTGTCGTAAGCTCTAACTTGATTTACTTTCACCTTTAATTTCACCTTTTATTTAATAAGCGCATTTGGTAATTTAGGAGTTTAGTGTAAGCTCTTGACTTTTAAGAGTGTTTAGAGGCCTCTGGCTTTGAGTCAGCTCTGCAATCATGAGATCATTAGCAGATAGACCTGGGTTAATTACTGCGGCTTTAACTCATTCCTCATGTGGCTCAAACGCGCGCACACACACACCACTAGTAGGATTTCCATTTTAAATTAGTTGGGTTTCTTTTTTCAATCTTGCCCATCTGTTAAATCATCCACCTAACATGGTTAATGGGAATAACATTTAGGCTGAATAATCTTTCATTTCTAAATTGATAATGTAGACTTTTCCTTTGGCAGTTGTGATGGAAGAAGAACTTTAAAGCTATTATGTGGATAAACCTTGTCAGGCCCAATTCAATATCCATTACTGTGGTTTCATTTGAATTGTCTTTTTAATAGCATTTGTAAAGTTTTTGCTCTCTATATTTGCTTGTCTGATCATCACTCTCTCTCGCTGTCTCCATAGCTGTGAAGATCTGCAGTGCTTCAGAGTTGCATACGCCTCATTTACGGTAAGCCAAGCCCCCTGTACCTCTTTCAAATGACCCCCCCCCCCCCCCAGCTACATACAGTTGTGTTGTTCTTTGGTGTAGCAGTCATTGCTGTGGAAAAAAAATTTGTCTTTTTTTTTTTTTTTTTTTTTTTTTTTTTTTTTATATATATATACAAATATTGTGCCTGTGTAGTGCTTACCTAGTGAGTACAGACTAATAGTTTGGTGCAGAACGGGCAATCAATCAATCAATGGAGGCTATATCTAGCCGCAGAGACTTAACATACTCCAAAAAGGGTAACAAAATTCTTGAAAATGTAACTCTGGAACCTCAAAGACTGTTTAATTCTTTCCATCTTCACAAAGAAAAGGCATCTTTCATCCACTAAGTATGGGAGGAGGGGTGAGGTGCATCAAAATAGAGCTCTTTGCTAGTATTGAGAGAGAGGCTACTAACTCATCAAAAGAAAATGGCAACTCACAATCAGAAGGAAAAACTTCAAAAAGGCCAATTAACGGAGAAGGATTAATGTTAATAAAATGATTCACATTTAAACTAAAAACAATCAATACTATATGACTTAACATGTAGTTGTTTTCTTCTTTTTTCAAACTGAAGCAGTTTCTGTCATTTTATAATTTAGTGTAATTTAATGCAAGTTTGATTGGCCAAAACATTTCATGCTAAGACAATAAGAAAGCTTGTATTGTTGTAAAGCAGTGTTTTTATTGCTAACTAAAACTTGAGAAACTATAATTGCTAGTATAATAAATAATTAAATAAATTAAAGCTATTAATGATATAGAAACAAAACTGATAACAATGTATAAAATAATAATAATAAACACTAAAATAGTATATAAATAATACTAAAATAACATTATTGTGAAGAGGTAATAAGAATATTCATACATATTTTAGGTTTTTTGCTTTTATAGATTTTTATAGACTATTTGAGGAGTTCAGGTAAACTTGAAACTTTGTGGAGGGTGGAGTTTAGCGGTGTAATCATTTCAGTAGCCCACAGTTACTATAGTAACACGGGTGACAGACATGAGTCACGTCTACATGAGTGTATGACTGAATATAGCTGCTGAGTCTCACTGATATGAGGCAGTGGAAATAAAAGGTTGTGTTAATTGCATTACTGGCTGCATGTGTGCCTTTCATTACTGTAAGAACATGAGTGAGCAATCAGACTTTAGTCAGACTGCTAACCTGAATGCAGCATGAGATCCTGTTGAAGGTCTATAAATGGAAGGACATTCTCTGGAGTGTTATGATTTTCAGGCTCTCTAGAGCCACCGGTGGGCTGGTCGAGTTAGCGCTTGTGGACTTGTATGCTTGGAAACATTGAATATGATTGCGATAATATACAGGACAAGTTGCGGCTGATCAGACATGAACTTTGTGTTGTTCCAGTGGCACTCAGCAACAAGGGCTGATATATAGCCTATTGGGTGTTACCGATTTGAGGTGTTGCATTTAAAGGTAAAGTGTGTAATTTTTGCAGCACCAGATGGAATTGTGTCAATGAAATTTGTTTCCAAACTTCTTTTCTGAAAACTGCTCCTCCACCTCAACACCCTTTCTTCATGTATTTTGGACAAATAGCCTGGCCCAAACTGGTGGGCAACTCAGCAAATAAATGGTATTTTGGTATAAAGTTTTAAGAATCTTTTCTGAAATGCATATGTCAGTGTTTTCTTCAGTGCTTTTCCACTGCTGAATCTCCAGCATAGTGAAAGAAAATCATATTTTACATGAGTTTTGAATGAGGTGGCAGTCTGAATTGAATGTGGTTAGAGCAAAGGGTTGTTTCCTGAAAAAGAATGGCAAGAAAACACAGCTTTCTATTTTATTGTCTCCTAGGGCTGCACACAAAAATGTAAACAGTGTGTCTGTCTTCTAATTAATATATGCATATCAGACATTGTGTCACAACTATTGCATTTCTAACAATACATTTCCCGATCTATGTATGTCTGTCTTTGATGGCTCAGAGCTCTACAGCTTGTCCCTGACATACTGGGTCAGATCACGCTGCCAGTGTTCAGTGTGCCAACTGTGCACAAGGGCATCCTCAATCCCCACAGACACACACAGACTAAAGATTAGCTAGATGCTGAGAGAAACTCTGACTTTAAGATAATAATTCTGGTTCTTTATTGATTTTTGAAGTTAAACCATGTTATAATTATCGTTTTGTTCCAGTAAGGGCTGTTTGAACCATGAAGTGAAACACTATCCTCTTTCTAGTATTACGTTGTGTCTTTGTTTTTCTGTGTGTTTAAACTAGTCAGTGTTTCATTAATGTGCAGTTTGGATGGTGCTGAAAGAGTAAAGACAGCTGTCTGGGAGTTCATGTGTTAACAGTAAAGTGTGTGTGTGTGAGAGAGAGAGAGAGAGAGAGAGAGATGGACAGAATCCAGATACCTTTCTTATAACACACAGTGTCAAACAGGAAAATGTGTAAAAGGGACAGATTATAATGTGTGTATTAGAGGACCAAAGCTATGTCATTGAGTTTGTCCTGATTTAATAATTAATGTCACACATGAGTACAGGTGCATCTAAAAAAATTAGAATACCGTGAAAGTTTTTTTTTGTAACTTATTTCAAAAAGTGAAACTTTCAGATGTTCTAGATTCATTAAATGTAAAGTAAAACATTTCAAAAGTTTTGTTTTTTGTTTTAATTTTGATAATTAGGGCTTACAGCTCATGCATGTCAAAAATCCAGTATCTCAAAATATTAGAATATTTCCTAAGATCAATCAAAAATAGGATTTGCATAACAGAAAAGTAAAGTTAAAAAAAGTTCTTTAAAGTAAGGTCATTTCTGCACTCAATACTTGGTCGGGGCTCCTTTAGCACAAACTCCAGCATCAGTGAAGTGTGGCACGAAAGCGATCAGTCTGTGGCACTGCTGAGGCACTATTGAGCCTTCAGCTCGTCTGTATTGTTGGATCGACTGTTTCTCATCTTTCTCTTGAAAATATCCCATAGATTCCATATGGGGTTCAGGTAAGGCATGTTGACTGGCCAATCAAGCACAGTAATATCATGGTCGGCAAACCATTTGGAAGTGGTTTTGGCATTGTGAGCAGGTGCTAAAGTCCTGCTGGAAAAGGAAATCAGCATCTCCATAAAGCTTGTCAGCAGATGGAAGCATAAAGTGCTCCAAAATCTCCTGGTAGATGGCTGCATTGACTTTGGACTTGATAAAACACAATAGACCAACACCAGTAGATGTCACAGCACCCCAAATCATCACTGACTTGGGAAACTTCACACTGGACTTCAAGCAGCTTTGATTCTGTGCCTCTCCACTCTTCCTCCAGACTCCAGACTCTAGACCTTGATTTCCAAATGAAGTGCAAAATTTACTTTCATCTGAAAAGAGGACTTTGGACCACTGAGCAACAGTCCAGTTCTTTTTCTCCTTAGCTCAGGTAAGATGCCTCTGACGTTGTCTCTGGTTCAGAAGTGGCTTGGTAGCCCTTTTCCTGAAGACGTCTGAGCGTGGTGACTTTTGATGCACTGACTCCAGCTTCAGTCCACTCCTTGTGAAGCTCTCAAAAGTGTTTGAATCGGCTTTGCTTGACAGTATTCTCAAGCTTGCAGTCATCCCTGTTGCTTGTGCACCTTTTCCTACCCGATTTCTTCCTTCCGGTCAACTTTGCATTTAATATGCTTTGAGACAGCACTCTGTGAACAGCCGCACTTTTCAGTAATGACCCTCTGTGACTTACCCTCTTTGTGGAGGGTGTCAATGATTGTCTTCTGGACCATTGCCAAGTCAGCGGTCTTCTCCATTATTGTGGTTTCAAAGAACAAGAGATACCCAGAATTTATTCTGTAGGGATGGTCATTTAATGAAACTCAAATGTACATATTCTAATATTTTGAGATACTGGATTTTTTACTTTCATTAGCTGTAAGCTCTAATGCTCTAAAACAAAACTTTTGAAATGTTTTACTTTACATGTAATGAATCTAGAATACTTTTTCACGATGTTCTAATTTTTTGAGATGCACCTGTATTTGTTTTGGGTGTATAATAATATCCTACATGGAGCCAGACTGTAATTTTTTAGCAGTTTGAGGCAAAAGTCATAGTTAAAGGTTTGTTAATAAAGTGTGACCAAAAAAAAAAAAAAAAAAAGATTTATATATTGATTTTTTTTTTTTTTTTTTTTTTTTTTTTTTTTTGGTCACACTTTATTAACAAACCTTTAACTATGACTTTTGCCTCAAACTGCTAATTTGCTGCTTACTAATACTTAGTAAGGTAGTTGTTAAGTTTTGGTATTGGGTAGGATTAGGGATGTACAATATGGTCATGCAGAATATGTGCTTTATAATTACTAATAAACAGCCAATATGTTAATAATACGCATCCTAATAAGCAACTAGTTAATAGTGAATTGTCCCTATACCACAGTGTTACTATTTTTTTCTGCAGTATCTTAATGAATCAGTAACACTGAAAACGTTTGACAGTATTTGTATTTACGTCGATTAGTTCCTAAAATCAGCATTATTTAAATGCACACACGTTCTCCTGTTAGTTTGGGGTCTTCGGTTCTCCATCTTCCTCATTTCCCTCCTTCTCTCCACAGGTGCAGAATCTGTAATACATAAGCTGGCAGGATGGTGGCGCTGTCTCTGAAGATCTGTGTGAGACAATGTAATGTGGTGAAGACGATGCAGTTTGAGCCATCAACGGCTGTGTACGATGCATGCCGGGTCATCAGAGAGAGGGTTCCAGAAGCCCAGACAGGACAAGGTGGGATACCTTTCTTTCTCTCTTTCTCTTTCTCTTTCTCTTTCTCTTTCTCTTTCTCTTTCTCTTTCTCTTTCTCTTTCTCTTTCTCTTTCTCTTTCTCTTTCTCTTTCTCTTTCTCTTTCTCTTTCTCTCTCTCACAGAATTGTGATAGAAACTTGCAATTCTGAGAACATATCAGTTTTTTTTTTTTATTCTCAGAACTGGACTTTATAAGTCGAAAAAAAGTATTTTTTATTTAGTGGCAGAAACAGGCTTCCATATATATCAGTATTTATAGTGATTGCAAATCAAGTTGCTGAAGTTATATCATTTTGCCAAGTACAAGTTCTAATACAGTGTCTGTTGTTTCTCAGCTTCAGAATATGGGCTGTTTCTGTCAGATGAAGACCCCAGGAAAGGCATCTGGCTGGAAGGAGGCCGGACGCTGGACTATTACATGCTGAGAAATGGGGTAAGGCCTTTGATCTTCTGTGTCTCTCTATTTTACAAGCTCCTGTCAAATGTTCTGTGACATGTCTTTGCACTCTTGTCTTGTTTTGTGATGTGTCTTTGCACACTTTTTTTTATGTTGAAAGTTGAGAAGAGGTCTTAACTCTGCTCTTGGTTATTTTTATAGTCTCTGAGTATGTGTGAGAGAGGAAAGGCTCCCCTTAGTGTCTACACTTACTAAGACAAGCTACAGCAGTGTGATTAAAGACATTTGTCACTGCAGCATGTGGTTTTTGTTTATATTTGTTTACGCTTGTGAGTCTCTGTGCTTGAGCAAAGGAGTGTTGTATATAAAGACAAAGCCGAAAGCTTGTTCCCAGGAAGAAATAAAGATGTGTGTGTGCAGTGTAAATTGAGATGTGTTAAATGAAGATTTCATCAGCAGTGTTTCATCTTTTGTTGATCAAAAGATCTCTTCTTCTCCCTCATACACACACAGACACAGATGTTCAGCTCTCACAACCACGTGTCTTGCTTGTCTAATTTGTTGTAATTTGCACACAAAGAACACTTTTTTTTATATATATCATTTTCTTTTGTTATTGACCCAAACACATTCACATTCATTATAGTGTTTGCAAGGCAGAACCCAATTTATATTCTTCACTCAGGCCCCGTTTACACTTGTGCGTTTTCGTTTTAAAACGCATAACTTTTGCGTAATCGTTCACATGAAAATGGAGACTTTTGAAAACGCTGCAGACCCCGTTTTAGTTTGAAAACTCCGGGGTTGCGTTTCAGTGTAAACGGAGCAAAAGGAGACTTTTGAAAACAATGGCGTGGCTACCCACATTCGCACTGTGTATCGACCATGTAAACAATAACATCATGCTCATTGTTGTACCCATAGATATGTATAGGTAGATTCCCCATTCGACCGCTCCAAGCACGCAGACGCGTCTGCCATCTAAATAATAGGGCATCTACCTGTACATTTCTATGGCTGTACCTGTATGAATGGTCACGTGACATGCGTTTTCGGTTGTGTAGTGTAAACTGAGATTGTTTCTGAAACGCACTAGTGTAAACGGGGCCTCATTCTGATTAGGGTTTGTTCTTCACAAATTGCTTCATATACAGATTCCATTTGAACTTTTTTCAGCCTTCGGTTTGCAGTCTATATTTATTTTTGTAAGCTTTATATTTAAAAAAAAAACTGATTTGCTATTGGTCTTGTTTCCTAACTCTATTTGCATACTAATTTTAATTGTCTTCATTGCATCCTCAACCATTTATGGTCTTTTTTTTTTTTGCCTTTGTACAGATTAGATTTTTTTCTACTGCTGGCTGAAAACAAGGCGTACTGAACAGCACAATGGCTACAATGCAGAATTTCATTCAGAACCATAGCATAATATCCTAAGCTTTCCTTAAACTTTAACACTGTTCATTTACTGTGATCAGGAAATGTAAATCTAATCCCTCTCTCTGTCTCTCAGGACATACTGGAGTATAAGAAAAAACAGAGACCTCAGAAGATAAAAATGCTGGATGGAGCAGTGAAGACCATCATGGTGGATGATTCCAAAACTGTGGGAGAGCTGCTGGTCACCATCTGCAGTAGAATAGGTCAGTGATGTTCATATAGGAACTATATCATTTACAGTTATTTCTCAGGTTCTTTTGAGAGGGCATCCGTGGCAGTCCTGACTCACTTGGTTGCCATAGACACGATCATAGGGGGAAAGAACTGTTTTTATTATAGTTTATTATATTATAGTATTTATTTAAAGTGCTAGGTGACCTGGATTCAAATCCCAATGGTTTGTGCATACCTGTACATGCAGTTTCATTGGACTTACCAAATATAGACATGGTTTCTGTCATAGCTTTTAAGGCATGCATTTTTCCCATATACACTACCGTTCAAATGCTTGAGGGCATTTCTTTACAAGAAAGTAAAGAACTCAGCAAGGATGAATTAAACTGATCAGTAAAGATGTTTATAATGATACAAAATATTTATTTTTCAAATAAATGCTGTTCTTTTGAACTTTCTATTCATCAAAGAATCAGAAAAACTAAAATTTGTTTTCACAAAAAATATTAAGCAACAAAACACTTTTCAGCATTGATTAATAATAGTAAATGTATCTTAAGCACCAAATAAGCATATTAAAATGATTTCTGAAGGATCATGTGACACTGAAGATTGGAGTAATGGCTGATCAAATAAATGCAGAGATTTCTTTCAAAAAACAACCTAAAAAAATCTTACTGACCACACAGGCCAAGTCTGTAACTATGTTTCATTGCTTCTCGTTCCAGGAATCACAAACTATGAAGAGTACTCTCTCATTCAGGAGGTGGTGGAGGAGAAGAAAGATGAAGGGACGGGCACACTGAAGAAAGACAGAACTCTACTGAGGGAGGAGAGGAAAATGGAGAAGCTCAAAGCGAAACTGCACACAGATGATGACTGTAGGTAACACATTAGCCACCGTATGCAGATAGATATTCTAAATGATTCTTCTGCTGTAGAACTGCTAAATGGGCCACAATAAGTCAATATTGTTTTAGGGTTTATCTTTGCTTCCTGTCCCTCTTACTGTATTATATTTTATTTTCATATTCTTTTTGTGTCCAAGTACTTTCGTATTTTATTGTTTTGTGTAGGTTTATTTTGTTATCTCTCTTTCTGTATGCATGCTCATAAATGTTTTGTCTCAGAAATTTTTTATTTATTTTTTTGGATAGAAATGAACTTTTATTCAGCAAGAAGTCACAGTAAAGACATTTCTAATGTTAAAAAAGATTTCTATTTCAAATAAATGCTGATCTTTTTTAACTTTCTGTTCTTTAGAATCCTGAAAAAAATGTATCCTGGTTTCAACAAAACATAATAATAAAAGTTACTTGAGCACTAAATCTACATTAGAATGATTTCAGTAATGGCTGATGAAAAATTCAGCTTTGCCATAAGAATAAATCACATTTTAAAATACACATTTACATTTAAACTTCAGTGGTTTTACTGTATGGCTGATCAAATAAATGCAGCATTGGTGAGCATAAGTCGTCTTTCAAAATCACTTAAAACATCTAACTAACCCCAAACATTTCACATCTTTTGTAAAGAAGTTTGTTAACAGTTTAACTATATAAATAGTTTCTGTTTTTCTCACAGTAAATTGGCTGGATCATGGACGTACATTTAGAGAACAGGGAGTCGAGGAGAGCGAAACTCTGCTGTTGAGACGAAAGTTTTTCTACTCTGATCAAAATGTGGACTCGCGCGATCCTGTGCAGCTCAATCTGCTCTACGTACAGGTTCGACTCCCCTCTTGTCACTTATTATAGTTTACAATGATGTGAGGTGAAAGTCATGATGAGCACCCAACACCCCGGTTTGGCTTCACATCCCTCCTGCAGTGCTGTTGCCCTAAATAATGTGTTTCCATGGTTCTTTACTTGCCGGTTCAATATAATGTATATAGATTGAAATTCTGTAAATCTCTCATTGACAAATGGCCCTAAAAGCCTCTTTGAATGGTGCACTGAATGCTGTTTTACACATCGTATTGATCACAAAGTAGTGTAGCCCCATTACCTTTTTATAAGCTCTACTTCGGTCTGGGGCTCGTTTGCTGATCTGGATCATTTCTGCTGTGTGATTTCCAAAGGCTTTGATAACAAATGTGTCTATCTGCATGTGTTTCTCCAGGCACGTGACGATATTCTGAATGGTTCTCATCCCGTGTCGTTTGACAAGGCTTGCGAATTTGGTGGAATTCAAGCACAGATCCAGTTTGGGCCTCATATAGAACATAAACACAAATCTGGATTTCTGGAGTAAGACCATGTACTAATACTTTCAGTTATAGTACACAGTGTTTACAGCCCCTCTGCTTCATATTGATGAGAAATGATGTGTAAAATCTAGATGTTGTAATGACCATATGCTCCGTTTAGTTAATGAGCTTAAAATACTCAAATGAAAAGTCCTTATATGATACACACAAAATATTTAAATGCATCTAACTAATTACGGTGGCCAAGAGAGCTCAACGGACTGCAAATAGAAAAAAGCACCTGCAAATTAAGAAAACAACTTCATCGATTTGACAACACGTGCTGCAAATGCTCTCTCGGCCACCGTATGTAATGCCTGTTTGCATTTCAGTGTATTGTCGCTAATCGACACACTTTTTGCATCTCATTTCGTTCAGCTTGAAGGAATTTCTGCCTAAGGAATACATAAAACAGAGAGGTGCAGAGAAGAAGATCTTTCAGGTGGGTCAGTTTATCCTGCACTTTGTTTGTAAATGATATCATTTTATACACGTTTGTCTGTTTCTTAAACTTCACTATTTGTAAGCAAAGATGTATGAGAAAAATTAATTGGGTAGATGAGTAAACGCTTTATGAATTTTACAGGAACATAAGGCTTGTGGTGAAATGACAGAGATTGAAGCCAAAGTAAAGTATGTGAAGCTTGCAAGATCCCTCAGAACATATGGAGTGTCTTTCTTCTTGGTGAAGGTAAAGCGTGTGTGTGTGTTGTACTTCGATATATAATCTATGTTTTTTACAGTGGTGATTCCAGACCAGTGTTGGGCAGCGACACATTACTTAGTAACGCGTTACTGTAATTTGATTACTTTTTTAGTAACGGAGTAATTTAACGCGTTATAATTTTCAAAATTACAGTATAGTTACAAGCTGAGGTCTCTATACGTTACCGCGGATAGAATGCATTGTTTTATCATCTAGATTGTAAAAAGGGTGTATTATAAGATTATAAATGCAGCGCTCTTTGCTGGCATTCTGTTGTTGTGAATGTTGATGCTTTAATAACAAATATTTATCGGGAGCGTTTATGCAGTTTGTCATCAAAGTGTTTCTGTATAATTGTCTTACACGACTGTGTTCTCAAACAGCAGCATTCACCTCTGAAAGCAATTGTGTTTCGTCAGCTCGCTCTGAGGCGCAATTAATTTTTTGTATATGAGAATTATTATATTCAGTAGCTTATCATAGTTTTCTATAGGCTGTTCTCTTTGACTCGTTGGATGGAAACGGTGCTCGTTCGCAAATGTTTTATGCGATATTCCAAGTTAAATTCGCAACTTTGGATGGAAACCCGGCTAATGTCACAGACAGTTTTCTTTCATACCCAAGTCCAGAAATTTTCTTCGGCGTACATGTTGCCAATCAATGTTCTCATGAGAGCTTTCATCATCCGAGAGGAATTCCACCTCCAGAATTATTCCATCTATTCAATGCACCCCCCCACCACCCCCTGTTCCTGGCCGGTGGTGGTCTGCATGACTCATGGACTGATTACAGTTCAGCGTTCAGCTCTGCTTGAGTTGTAAAGTTAAGGTGGAGCAGATGTGCTTGTGCTTAAAATAAAGTTTTGTGCAAATTTTTGTTATTTTCTAGTTTTGATTTATTTCATATGACCAATATAATTATTCTCTGTGTTCATAAACTCAAACTATTTCCAGGTTGTTGTTTGTTTCTGGGAATAAGTGGTAAATACATTTGTGCAAGATTGGCAAAGATTGACTGTACAACTCTAAACTCAGACAGGACAGTAAAGCTCGTTTTATCCATCTGCTGAAAGCTCTGAGAGAAAAAGTGTGGAAACAGAAGAATGATGATAAGCTTAAGAGAATCTGACAGGATACAGGAAGAATGTTATGTGGAAAAAAAATTGGTAGACTTTTATTTTTCTGAAGATAATGAATCTTTCTTGCTGTCTGATTTTGTGGTAACACTACTTAAAGCCTTTATGTACAATACATTAGAAGTCATAATCAATGCATTAAAACTACATTTATAATGTGTGTGTGATATATATATATATATATATATATAATGGGATTTAATAAAGTGTTACTGATTTTGTTTCTCAGGAAAAAATGAAAAGTAAAAATAAGCTGGTTCCAAGGCTGCTGGGTATAACCAAAGAATCAGTGATGCGAGTGGATGAGAAAACCAAAGATGTGGTTCAGGAGTGGCCACTTACTACAGTGAAAAGATGGGCTGCCTCTCCTAAGAGCTTTACACTGGTACTTGCACAAAACACATATTCTGACAGACTTACATTTGACTTTCAGATGGCTCAAATAGCTCAGGTGCACCTCCTGTGTATGTATATGTATGTACTTGTGTATAACTCTGTGCCCATATACAGGATTTCGGGGAGTATCAGGAGAGCTACTACTCAGTTCAGACCACCGAGGGGGAGCAGATATCTCAGCTTATAGCTGGTTACATTGATATCATTCTCAAGAAGGCCAGTATTAATTCAACATTTTGTTGTTTCATGTGCTTTCCTGAATGAGATCCTCTTGGATTGCGAATGCTTTTCAAATTACACGTTAACAGTGTTCAGATAACAGTATGTTACCAGATTAAACCTTATGTGAAAGTTTGTATAAAGTGTTTATTCACTTCTGTCTGGCCCTACAGAAACAAAGCAAAGACCGCTTTGGTTTAGAGGGAGATGAGGAGGCCACCATGTTAGAGGAATCAGTTTCTCCGAAAAAGTAAGACATGCAGAAATTTTGAGTCGGCAGTGATAAGAACCGTATTTCCTTTCAAGGTTTTGTCATTTCTTGCCAGTTGTCTTTGGAAATACTTCTGTAATCAGACTAGTACAGCGTTACAGGAAACTCATGCTGGAAAACAGCAACCTCATCTCAGACTCTGTTTATCTAGATTGAGCTGAGGTTACCTGTTCCACACATTGTTTCAATACTCAGCCTGTTTTAATGAGTGTAGGCGTCTTCTCTTCTTGAATAACTCCTGAGTGTTGTAGTAAGAACACAAAAACCTTTCTGTGTCATTCCCTCTATCTTTTTATGCTGTTTCCTCTCTATCTTTCACAGATCTACTATATTGCAGCAGCAGTTTAACCGGGTTGGACAGGCAGAGCATGGCTCTGTGGCACTGCCTGGGATTTTGAGATCAGGTTCTGTTGGCCCAGAATCGCTGAACATGGGCACCATGCCCTCTCCACAACAACAGATCACCACTGGACAGATGCATCTTGGACATATGCCACCACTGGTGAGTCTGCATATACAAATTAATCAGCAAAGTTCATAATTTGTCCAGTATTTGACCTCATATTGCACCTTGCTGTCTAGCAGCATATCAGCATCAGCCCCTACATAACACATAGAGGTTGATCAGCAGCTGTCACAGTTTAGATCTGTTGGTAGATTAATGTGTAATTTTTGCCGTCCTTAATTGGGTGATCAGAGTGCAGCCCAGCAGGCTCTCGTGGGAACCATTAACACCAGTATGCAAGCGGTGCAGCAGGCACAGTCAGACCTAGAGGACGTGGAAGAGCTGCCACCACTTGGAGATGATATGGTGAGAAAATGCGTACAGGACATTTTATTACTCACTTGTACCCATCACAACAGTTTCGTTTTATTAGGGATGATATGGTGAGAAAATGCATACATGTCATTTCGCATTTACTTTCCTGTATCCATTACCAATATTTTATTTTGTTTTAAATTTTATGAGGATATAGTAAGGAAGTGCACACAATTTTTGACTCTCATGTACATATTACTATTTTATTTTATTTTAACTTTTACATTTTTATTACCTTTTATTTGTTTTTTTTTTTGTTTTTTTTCAGGCTTCTAAAATGTGGATTCAGAACAAGATGGATGAGTCCAAGCATGATATTCACTCTCAGGTGGACGCTATTACTGCTGGAACTGCCTCTGTGGTTAATCTTACTGCTGGTAAAGCCTTGACTCTATTAAAATGCATTAAATTAGTTTAAGTTTAGTTTCGTCTGCAATATAGTGATTTGACTGAGTTTTGCTATTCTATCTCCCAGGGGACCCGACAGACACGGATTATACAGCGGTAGGCTGTGCAATCACCACCATCTCCTCTAATCTGACGGAGATGTCAAAAGGTGTGAAGCTGCTGGCGGCTCTGATGGAGGATGAGGTGGGTAGTGGACAGGACCTCATGAGGGCTGCCAGGACCCTCACCGGAGCTGTATCTGACCTGCTTAAAGCTGTGGAGCCTACATCAGGAGAGGTGCGTGCAAACAATGTGCTGCGATTAATCATTATCAGTCATTTTGATGGACTGTGTTGAACATTTTCTCTAATTCTTTTCATTCTCCCAAAATGTATATACAAATGCCTTTTACATTTCTGTATCATCTGTATAGTTTCATCTTGAGATACACAAATATGATTAAAATAATTATTTTCACTTTTTCTTTGGTATTCTATTTCTATTTTCTTTTGTTAAAGGCAAATGTATTTTCAGATTTTTATTTCTTTTTTATTTTAATTTAGTAAATGATTGTAATTTTTTTTTTTTATATTTCTTTATTAAAGGAACACTCCACTTTTTTTGGAAATAGGCTCATTCTCCAACTCCCCCAGAGTTAATAAGTTGAGTTTTACAGTTTTTGAATCCATTTAGCTGATCTCTGGATCTGGCGATAGCACTATTAGCATAGCTTAGCATAGATCATTGAATCCGATTAGACCAGTAGCATCGCGTTCAAAAATGACCAAAGAGTTTTGATATTTGTCCGATTTAAAACTTGACTCTTCTGTAGTTATATCGTGTTCTAAGACCGGCGGAAAATGAAAAGTTGCGATTTTCTAGTCCGATTTGGCTAGGAACTATACTCCCAGTCCGGCGTAATAATCAAGGAACTTTGCTGCGGTAGCAGGTGCAGTGATATTACGCAGCGCCTGAAAGTAGTCCCCAGCTATACTGGTCTAATCGGATTCAATGATCTATGCTAAGCTATGCTAAAAGTGCTATCGCCAGATCCAGAGATCAGCTAAATGGATTCAAAAACGGTAAAACTCAACTTATTAACTCTGGGGGAGTTGGAGAATGAGCCTATTTCCAAAAAAAGTGGAGTGTTCCTTTAAATTGAATCATAATTCAACTGACTTGCACTACCATCAACTCATCTTTATTTATATAGCACTTTATACATTGCAGATTGTTTTAAAGCAGCTTCACAGGAAAATAACTATCAGTGATTGTGCGGTGTGTTTTCTCATGCAGCCACGACAGACGGTTCTGACTGCAGCCGGCAGTATTGGTCAAGCCAGTGGAGATTTGCTTAGACAGATTGGAGAGAATGAAACGGACGAGCGCTTCCAGGTACACAGGTGTCTTTTAAGGAACATGATTTACATTTGTGTTTTTATCGACCTGAGTGTATGTGTACGTGTGTTTCAGGATGTCTTAATGAACCTCGCTAAAGCCGTGGCTAATGCAGCAGCCATGATGGTTCTGAAGGCCAAGAATGTGGCACAGGTTTCTGAAGACAGCGTCTTGCAGAACAGGGTTATTGCAGCTGCGACCCAGTGTGCCCTCTCCACTTCCCAACTAGTGGCATGTGCCAAGGTGGAGTTCACATGCACAAGTTTCTGATCCAGATTGATTTAAAAGAAGAAAAAAAACTGTGTATAACCATTTTTGTGTTTGTGTATCAGGTTGTGAGCCCCACTATCAGCTCCCCTGTGTGTCAGGAGCAGCTGATTGAAGCAGGGAAGCTGGTGGATCGTTCAGTTGAAGGTTGTGTGAAGGCCTGTCTGTCAGCTACCAGTGATGGAGAGCTTCTCAAGGCCGTCAGCGCAGCGGCTGGTATCGTCACACAGGCTCTCGGTGACCTACTCACACACGTGAGGAACTATGCCACACGAGGGGAACCCATTGGACGCTACGACCAGGCCACGGACACCATCATGACAGTTACAGAGAGTATTTTCTGCAGCATGGGTGATGCTGGTAAGATGAGTGCGTCTTTTACACTACCATTCAATAGTTTGGAGTGGATAAGGCTTTTTTTTTAATGATTTGTAAAGTATCCTATGCTCATCAAGACTGCATTTGTTTGATTAAAATACAGTAAAAACAGTACTATTGCAAAATATTATTACAATTTAAAATAACTGTTTTCTGTTTTAATTTATTTTATGTGGTGGCAAAGTTGAATTTTCAGCATCATTACTCCAGTCTTCAGTGTCACATGATCCTTCAGAAATTATTCTAATATGCTGATCTGTTGTTCATAAAATATTTCTTATTGTAAATGTTAAACTGAAACGTTTACTTTCACTTTTTAACAATTTAATGTGTCCTTGCAGAATAATTGTAAAAAAAAAATACAATGAAAATATAGTGTCAATACAATGACTGGTAGTCTAACTTATTTTATTTGCTTAGCTCCTCTATGCTGTGTAATAATAGAGATTTACCATTCTCCTCCGTAGGTGAGATGGTACGACAGGCACGGGTTCTTGCCCAGGCGACCTCTGACCTGGTGAATGCCATGAGATCAGATGCTGAGGTGGAGGTGGATGTGAACAACTCCAAGAAGCTTCTTGCAGCTGCTAAACTGCTTGCAGATGCCACTGCTCGAATGGTTGAGGCTGCAAAGGTGGGTTAGCGAACCTAAATGTCCAATGTTCTGGACAATTAGATTTAAAAAAAAAAATTGGCTGCAATTTTGCTGTAATTATGAGAAAACTGCTTGTTTTCTAACTTTTTTTTTTTTTTTTTTTTTTTTAATTAGCAAAAACTGTTAAAGTACTGTTAAGTACTAATAAACTGCCAATATGCTAGTAATATGCATGCTATTAAGCAGCTAGTGAATAGTATTCCCTAATCTAAAGTGTAAAAATTTTGTTCAAATAAATGCTGTTCTTTTCAACTTTCTTTTAATCAAAGCATTCTTATGCTTGCTGTTGTTTCAAAAACCCCTAGGAAGTTTGCGGAGGCCCCCTAGTGGGCCCGACCCCAGACCCCGGTTGAGAACCACTGTCCTATACCAGTTAAATAAAATATATTAAATATAGCTCTTACAAATGCTTGAGTATTTTATAAGATTGAGACGTTTTTGCAGTAATGAAGCATTTCCCACAAGTTATTTTGAGCATCTCTATGTTTAGTAATCTGGGATCTAATAGACAAGCTGTAGAGTTGTTACATGTCTGTGTGTGTGTTTAGGGAGCTGCTGCATACCCTGAAAATGAAGACCAGCAGCAGAAGCTCCGGGAGGCTGCAGAGGGGCTGCGTGTAGCCACAAACGCAGCTGCACAAAATGCCATCAAGAAGAAACTCATAACAAGACTGGAGGTCAGTGAATTGCTTATTATGAGAAAAATAATTGAATTTAGATAGGACTGCATGTAATCTATGCAAGGAAAATGCTGCACTGATTGTCTGCTTTGTTTTTCCAGAACGCTGCTAAACAAGCTGCTGCTGCTGCAACTCAAACCATTGCAGCATCCCAGAATGCAGCAGCCTCTAACAAGAACACTGCTGCCCACCAGCAACTTGTTCAAAGCTGCAGGGTTTGTATAAGATATTTTTTTTTTTTTTTTTTTTTTTTTTTTTTTGAATTTCCAAACAAGTGGTAGTAATGATAGTCCTCCTGTTGTGTTTATAACTGTGTGTTTATATTCTCTGTGTTCATGTGCTTTAGGCTGTAGCTGACCACATTCCTCAGCTGGTGCAGGGAGTGAGGGGCAGTCAGGGTCAGCCAGAGGATGGTAGTGCCCAACTCGCCCTCATCATTGCCAGTCAGAACTTCCTTCAGGTAACCATCAATCCTTTCACTGATGCTAGCCACCTGTCACTCAACTGATATCATCACTCTTCTTTAAAAGTGCCCTTTGATTGCTAAAAAGTCTAATTCCATGTTTGTCTTCCAGCCTGGAAGTAAGATGGTGTCTTCAGCGAAGTCGTCTGTGCCGACTGTGACGGATCAGGCAGCAGCCATGCAGCTTGGGCAGTGTGCAAAGAACCTGGCCACCTGCCTGGCTGAACTCCGCACTGCTGCACAGACGGTACTGATTCTGTCGTCTCCACACATGTATTTAATGAGTAGACAATCCAAAATTAAAGACTTTCATTTACTTACCCTAGTGGCATTCCAAACCTTGATGACTGACTTTCTTTTGTGGAACAAAAGATATTTTGAGAAATGTTGGTAAATATGCAGTTTCAGTTCCCATTGACTTTCAAAAATACGATGGATGTCAATGTGAACCGAAACTGTTTGGTTGCCAACATTCTTCAAAATATCTTATTCTCTGTTACGGGTTTGGATTGACATGAGGGTGAGTAAATGACAAAATGTTCATTTTTGGCTGAATTATCCCTTAATCAAATCCCATCATGTGACATCTAGGCTCACGAGGCGTGCGGCCCCATGGAGATCGACTCTGCCCTTATTGCTGTGCAGACACTTAAGAATGAACTCCACGATGCAAAAATGGCAGCTTCTGAGAGACAGCTGAAACCTTTACCTGGGGAATCAGTGAGTTGAGACCCATTTAATATCAATGATACTATTATTTTGTAATTGGAAAAAATATATCTTTTCAACATAGACATACTGATAATGTGAATTATGCATTCGTTTGATGTCATTTCATTTTTGTGGTTTAGTTGGAAAAATGCACTCAGGATCTGGGTGGCACATCTAAGGCTGTTGGTTCCTCAATGGCCCAGCTGCTTACCTGTGCAGCACAGGGAAACGAGCATTACACAGGTAATACACCCAACTCTCTTATGCAACACATTTATTTGGCTAAATGGGGACATATCTTGCAGCTCTGTTCTTTCACGTAAAGCTAATTATAATGAATAACCCTAGGCTTAAATGTTAAGATTTTTTTGGAATAAAAAATAAACAATATTTGTATTTATATTTATTTATATTTGAGGATGTTTCTAGAGGTTCGGTCAAATTAAGTTAGCCAGGGACTGTTTTGTTCCCTAAAACATACATTCTGGTTCACACACACAGCTGTGAATTGTATGTGTTTGCAGGTGTAGCTGCCAGTGAAACTGCCCAGGCTCTTAAGACATTAGCACAGGCTGCGAGGGGTGTTGCTGCCACCTCATCAGACCCTGCTGGAGCTGCAGCCATGTTGGATTCTGCTCGCGAGGTTATGGAAGGATCAGCTAAATTAATTTCTGAAGCCAAGGAGGCACTGGTTGCTCCTGGTGATGCAGAGATACAACAGAGGCTAGCGCAGGTGAGGGGGGGAAGAGAAGAACATTAAACTAAAATCAATCATTTAACAGATGTTATTATTCACAGTATTGACTTAGAAATTAGGAAATCCACACACAGTTTATCATTGTGCAGCCAGCAATTTTAGTAGTACCACAATACTGAATTTCAAATATAAACTACTTTTGATAAATTTAAAGCATCCTTGCTGAAAGAAATTTTATATATAGTCAATCGATTAATCGCATCCAAATTAAAAGCTCTTGTTTACATAATGTTTATACTATGTATATATATAAATACAAACACATGCATGTATATATTTAAGAAAAATGTTATGTTTATATATTAAATATATTTATATGTATAATATAAAATATATGAAGATAAATAGACATGTAAATACATGTCAATATTCTGAAAATATATACTGTATGTGTGTGTATTTAGATAAACATAATAAATATACACAGAACACACACACACATATATAATATGCAAACAAAAAACTTTTATTTTGTATGTGATTAATTGTTTGACAGCGCAATATTTTATATATATAATTGTTTTAAAACATAATAATTTAAGTTAAATATTTAGATGTGTTTGTCTTGTTTTGTGTATTAGGTAGCAAAGGCTGTGTCCCACTCACTGAATGCATGTGTGAACTGTCTACCTGGACAAAAGGATGTTGATATGGCTCTGAAAAGCATCGGAGAAGCTAGCAAAAAACTACTTGTAGAGACGGTGAGTTACAAACAAGGACCTTTTTTTTTTTTTTTTTTTTTTTCTTTTGTCATCACCCAATATGCTAAATGCTAATTCATGAAAATGCTGCGCAAAAATTGTAACTTGAAAGTTTATTCTGTCACTTAATGTACTCTCACTGTCCTCAATATAGTGTCTGCTTAAATTATTGAACGTACACAGCTGAGTGTTTTGTTACTTTTTTTGCAGCTCCCTCCATGCAGTAAGACCTTCCAGGAGGCTCAGAGTGACCTGAACCAGACTGCTGCCGATCTGAACCAGTCTGCAGGTGATGTGGTCCATGCCTCTAGAGGGACTACTTGCAAGCTTGCAGATGCTTCTGGAAAGTTCAGTGAGGACTTTGATGAGTTTCTGGATGCTGGCATTGAGATGGCCGGCCACACCCAGGTATGATATGTGGAGCATGAACATAAGAATGTGGATATGTCTTCCTTTTCCTGAAATAATAAGTCATATTTGGTTGTTAAGAGTAAGGATGATCAAATACAAGTGATTGGGAATTTGAAGAACATCTCAATGGCCTCCAGTAAGCTGCTGTTGGCTGCCAAGTCTTTATCTGTGGACCCTGCAGCAGGCAGTGCAAAGAACCTGCTCGCTGCTGCTGCCAGGTACTTCACCCCATGTTTATTCATGCATGTTTTATATATGCTGTTGTTTCTGACTTTTTACCTTCTCTCTCACTGCGTGTTTATTCAGAACAGTGACTGACAGCATCAATCAGCTGATTACGATGTGTACCCAGAATGCCCCAGGACAGAGGGAATGTGACAATGCTCTAAGAGAGCTTGAGGTATTATACAAACAATGCATACAGTGCACACTATTAAGTAATTTGTTTTAATATTTGAAGGGAAAAAAATGGCATATTGTTTCTTTTTGTGAGTTACAGGCTGTTAGGGGACTGCTAGATAACCAAAATGAGCCAGTCAATGATCTCTCCTACTTTGACTGCATTGAAAGTGTCATGGAGAATTCTAAGGTAACAGAAACATAACTATTCTTGGAGGTTTTACTTGGAATACTATCAGGATTTTTATAGCAGATGTTTATTCAGTACTGGTAAAAGCAAATAAACATTTTACATGTTCTTTGAGCTCTAAATCAGCATATTAGAATGATTTCTGAAGGATCATGTGACACTGAAGTCTGGAGTAATGGCTGGTGAAAATTCAGCTTTGTCATCACAGAAATAAATTACATTTCAAACTATAATAAAATAGAAAATGATTGTTCTAAATTGCAAAAATGTTTCACAATATTATTGTTTTACTCTATTTATGATCAAATAAATGCAGCCTTGGTGAGCATAAGAGACCTTTTTATTTATTTTTTTTCCCCAAAAAACATTAAAAAGTCTTAACATACACCACACTTTTGAATGGTAGTGTATATTATTACAAAAGTGCATTCATGCAGATTTTAGTATAAGCATTTCAAGTATGTATCTCACATACTAAATGGGCAAAACTGCTGTTATGATGCTGAACTGCAATATTCATTTAGCCTGTTGATACAGTTAAATGTTAATGCATTTCATTAGATGATAACCGATCTGTTAACCCCCTCTTTCTGATATATAGATTCTCGGTGAGTCTATGGCTGGGATCTCTCATAACTGCAAGACAGGAGATGTTCCTGCATTTGGAGACTGTGTGGGTGGAGCCTCTAAAGCTCTGTGTGGTCTGACCGAAGCAGCTGGACAGGTAAGACACTACCCACTCTGCCCTTTAATGTCATAATTTGTTCACAACGATTAAACATTTTTACCTCTGAACACTTTCTTTATGTATGTATTAATCACACTTGTTTTTTTGATGCGTCTCTAGGCTGCTTACCTGGTGGGTGTGTCTGACCCCAACAGTCAAGCTGGACATCCAGGCTTAGTGGATCCTATCCAGTTCGCTCGTGCTAATCAGGCAATCCAGATGGCTTGCCAAAATCTTGTTGACCCAGACAGTAGTCCTTCCCAGGTAGCGTCAGACATTAGGCATGTGGTGTTTGGAATTGAGCCCAAAACTTGTCTTTCTGCAACATCCTCATCTGCACTTTTAAGGCCAAAATATTAATATGTGCATGTTGCAGGTGCTCTCAGCTGCCACCATTGTTGCTAAACACACCTCAGCGTTGTGTAATGCTTGCCGACTGGCCTCTTCTAAGACTGCAAACCCTGTGGCTAAAAGACACTTCGTGCAGTCAGCCAAAGAAGTGGCCAATAGCACAGCCAGCCTGGTCAAAACAATCAAGGTTAAACCACTTCTCTTTATACAGTAATCCAACTTTTATCCACTCCAGTGACACCAAATGATTGTTCTCTAACATCATTTTCTAACATTTTACCTCTTCTGTCCCACCCATAGGCTTTGGATGGAGATTTCTCTGAGGAAAACCGTGAGAAATGTCGTGTTGCCACAGCGCCGCTCATTGAAGCTGTTGACAATCTGACCACGTTTGCTTCCAATCCAGAGTTTGCTAGTGTTCCTGCACAGATAAGTAGAGAGGTATGAGGTTCTTCTTCATTGGATTTTTACTTACGATTGTATCCTCGTTATTCATATTTATGTTTTTCTACTCACAATTTAGGGTTCTGCTGCACAAGAGCCAATCATCCTGTCGGCACGCGCTATGCTTGATAGTTCCACCCACCTTTTGAAGACAGCTAGGTCATTGGTTATGAACCCTAAAGATCCACCCACATGGTCATTACTGGCGAGCCATTCACGCACCGTGTCGGACTCCATCAAGAGCCTCATTACTGCTATCAGGTAACATGCATATAGTCACAGTTTGTAGTTTGTATAATACCAGTAGAATAGAAATGAGCTACTATGAATGTGTTTTTTTTTTGTTTTTGTTTTTTACAATAACTTGTTCATGTGATTGATGTTACAGGGATAAAGCTCCTGGCCAGAAGGAATGTGACTCAGCCATTGATAATATCAATAAATGCATTCGAGATATTGAGCAGGCTTCTCTTGCAGCTGTCAGCCAAAATCTTCCACGTAGAGATGAAGTTTCATCTGAGGTAAATGTGTGTTTATACTGCAGCTAATGGGTATTTTTTTCCCCTCTTTATTTTCTTGTTCTTGTATGGTTTTTCTGGAAAATCGACAAATTAATGTAGAAACAGCATAAAGATAGTACATTTTAAATTATATTTTCTTTTAGTGGCACCTTTTTGCTAAGTACAATGAATGAAGGCAAGTATAGCTGATACTGATGCATGGATCTTTTCCTATTTCTGATAATAAATACATATAAAATGAGTAATTATCGCCATAACGTTACAGTAACATTTAAAGCCATCATTTTTAAAACTTAATTGGGAGAACATAAATTAACTTTTAATTTTAAGTGTTCTTAAATTGGTCTCTACATATGTCCATTATAATAAATGTCACATTTAGTGAATTTAATATGGTGCGTATTTCTGTCTTCATTGTCAGGTCTCTCTGTTTGAAAGAACTGTTGGTTCATTTTTCCCCACACTTTGTTTTGTGCATTTGTTTTCACGATAAATCAGAAAATTACGAGTTAAATCTTCTATAACCAATATTTTTATGTGAGGATCAGGAAATTACAGTGGGTTTTCTAACCAGGAGTCCTTAACCATTATTGTACATTTCAGGCTTTGCAGGAGCAGTTAACATCATCTGTTCAGGAGGTGGGTCACCTGATTGAGCCGATTTCCACAGCAGCAAAAGGAGAAGCTGCCCAGCTGGGTCATAAGGTGACTAAAATTGCCTTTACAGTCTAAAATGAATTGTCATATAATTTTCAACCCTAATGCACGCCATATTTAACTCAAACCTACATCTGTCCCTCAGGTCTCTCAGTTGGTCAGTTACTTCACTCCTCTCGTCTCCGCCTCTATGGGCATGGCTTCCAAAATCTTGGATCATCAGCAGCAGATGAACCTTCTGGATCAGACCAAGACTCTCGCTGAGTCTGCTCTACAAATGCTGTACGCTGCCAAAGAAGGTGGTGGAAACCCAAAGGTACTTCTCTTTCATTCATTCAAATTTGAGGGTTTCTTCATAAAAAATTTCAATCTTTTAGCAAATTCATTAACTCATTTGTCTTCAGGCAACTCATACCCATGATGCCATAGCAGAAGCTGCACAGTTGATGAGGGAAGCTGTTGATGACCTCTTGCTGACCCTGAATGAAGCTGCTAGTGAAGTTGGCATGGTCAGCGGCATGGTGGATTCAATTGCTGATGCCATGGGCAAGGTAATAACCCTGCCTTAATACACATTGTAATTCCATTTAGTTGAAAATAATTGACATTTTAAGTGTTTTACATGATTTAAAACAGCCATGTAACAAATTTCAGTGGTCCTGTCATTCTGTAGTTAGGTGAAGGTACCCCACCAGAACCAGAAGGTTCATTTGTAGAATATCAGACCACCATGGTGAGATACTCCAAAGCTATTGCTGTCAGTGCACAGGAGATGGTAAGAAATCATAATTTTCTACACTTAATGTTTCACATTTCTTTATATCATAAATATTTGTTTATGGACTTTGGTGTCTAATTTCAGTGTATCCCTTCATACTCTCCCTCAGATCACTAAATCAGTGAGTGCTCCGGAGGATCTGGGCAGTTTGGCCTCTCACGTCACTGCAGACTACAGTCAGCTTGCAGTTCAGGGACGTCTGGCTGCTGCTACTGCTGAACCAGAAGAGGTAACCAACATATAGATGCATGGTCTCTCTCTGTATTTCTCTTTCACACACACACACACACACACACACATGCTGACCCATGTGTTTATTGGTGATTGTAGATCGGGTTCCAGATAAAGACACGAGTGCAGGAACTGGGGCACGGCTGTATTGTGCTCGTTCAGAAGGCAGGAGCGCTGCAGATCAGTCCATCTGACTCGTTCACAAAGAGAGAACTTATTGAGTGCGCACGTGCTGTCACAGAGAAGGTATTAAAACGCAGAACTCACAAAATTCAATTATATGCTTTTTGCACAGCTTCCTGTCAATGAGTTCTTGGTGTTTTCTGTTTAGTTGTCAAAATCTGCATATAGTAGAAGTGTTTTTTTTTTTTTTTTTTAATTCGAGTTTGTTTTCTGTAGGTGTCTATGGTGCTTTCGGCATTGCAAGCCGGTAATAAGGGCACTCAAGCCTGTATCACTGCTGCCAGTGCTGTATCAGGCATCATCGCGGACCTGGACACCACCATCATGTTTGCTTCTGCTGGCACACTCAATGCTGAGAATGATTCAGACTCCTTCGCTGATCACAGGTACAGTGGGGTTACAGTACATACAGTATGTAGTGCAATAGGGTTAATTTACAGTTTGCAGTCATTTGTGATGCCCTGAAATAAAAGTGATTGGCCTAAATCAAACATTTTCAATACATTGGGCCAAAAAAAAAGAAGACTCTGAATTTTTTGAGTTTATTTATTTATTAACTTTATTTTATTTTAGAATTTCCTTTGTTTTGCGTCTTAAATTTTTAGATGGCTGAAATTTCGGTGCATCTTTATCAGTCATTGCAAAATAAAGCCAACAGGGTAGTCTTGTGTTATCCTGAAGGAGTTTATTTTTGCAGTTATAACAAGGTGTCTAACATGGATATCCAGAGAGTTCTTCGGGGGCAGGGGCTTAAATTAAAAAAAGGGAAATTTATATGGAATAATTCCAATTTAAAAATTACCATAGTAAAATTATGGTCACATTTTATTTTAAGATCCAGTTCTCTCTATTAACAAACAATTAACTATGACTTTTGCCATAATAAACTCCTAATTTGCAGCTTATTAATAGTTAATAAAATAGTTGTTATGATTAGGTATTGAGTAGGATTAGGTATGTAGAATAAGGTCATGCAGATTATGTGCTTTATAAATACTGATAAACAGCCAATATATTAATAACAGGCATGCTAACTAGTTAATAGTGAGAACTGGTACCTATATTAAAGTGTTACCAAAATTATGTGTGTGCATAATTATAAAAATAAAGTCCTTCACTACACTTCACATGATAGGCCTGTTGGTGGCACTTGGGCTTCATTTAACCAACAATGATAGTTTCGTCAAATGGTTAACAGTATATCAATATGCAGTATGTAAATACGAGTAAATTAAACACTGCTTACAATTAATGAGACTACCTCTACTCTAGCAATTTCAGACAGTGGCTACGTAGTTTCAACCGATTTATAAATAAATTACCATGAGTGGAAAATACCATCACACTTCACATTGTCCAATGAAATTTTAGCTTGGTTTTGAACACACAATATTGACCACAATATTATTGTTGATAACTGTTGAGAGAGAGGCAGTTTTGGTTAATTTTGGAAAAAGGGCAGGGGCTTGAGGCCCTAAGCACCCCCCATTGCACATGCCTGATGTCTAACCTGCTTAAGTTATTAAATAATTGGATATTAAATATAGAATACATTTTTATATTGAATTTCTATTTTATTTACTTAATTTATACATACATTTTATATATTTTCTATATTGAATTTCTATTTAATTTGCTTATTTTATATATTGAATTTATTTATGTATTTTCTATGTTGAATTTATTGGTATACTTAATTGGTTTTATTACTTGAGATGAAAGAGACCAGGGAGTGACACCAGAAACATGGAAAAGCACAGGAGATTGGTTACCAGAGAAATGTCAAATATACAATTTAACAGTAAAAAGAAAAAAAATGACCCCAGAATGCTACAATTGACTAATCAGAATCACATATTAAAGAGTAATGCTAATAAATATGGCCTAAGCAAGAAGGCAGCATATGGAATTGTTTTTATGTACATATGCATTATAATAAAACTTTTACTACTTCAATTGTCTCTCTTTGTTTTTAGGGAGAATATTCTGAAGACAGCCAAAGCACTGGTGGAGGACACTAAGAACCTTGTTTCAGGTGCAGCATCAAGTCAAGAGAAGCTGGCCCAGGCCGCCCAGTCTTCTGCCAAGACCATCACACAGCTCACAGATGTGGTGAAATTAGGAGCAGCCAGCATAGGCCCGGATGACCCAGAAACACAGGTGAGAGCCATGGAGAAAGTGATGAGGACAGATGAGAAGTCAAACACAGGGATTTACCAGCACCCGCTCGTAGGTCATCTCTCTGGAATGCACATGTGTTATTGTCATTCATCTCCTCGTAGGTGGTGCTGATCAACGCTGTGAAGGATGTTGCTAAAGCTTTAGCTGAGCTCATTAGTGCCACCAAGTGTGCAGCAGGAAAAGCACCAGATGACCCCTCCATGTTCCAGCTCAAGAGTGCGGCCAAGGTACGACCGTCAAAAACACCTCTGCATAACATAAATATTATTCTCCCTTTTCCACATTCTCGGTCATACCTCAAGAGCACAGAACTTGGTAAGAAACGCTCCATCTAGACAAGTAGCTGTTATAAATTTGTCTCTGAAACTGTAATCTCCCAGTTGTCCTTCAGAAATCTGGCTGCACGGATGGAAATGTCTCCTAACTCAGATATGAGTAAAAGTGTTCTGGTGAGAAGCTCATTCCAGTGTGTGCCATTAATCAGATTAATTATTAATGAGAAAATGAATGTTTTCTTCTCCATCTACTATCATTCTCATTGCACACTGAGTCCCAAATATTGCGCGATACAATGAACTACATGCTCTATTAATGGTATAGTTCTGCATGAGTTTGGATTAATTCATTTTAAGGTGATTTTACCAGTTTGACCTTAGATCAGTGTTATTTTAGTATCATGTACTGTTTTAAATATTTATTTATATTTTGGCTTTTATTTTCATATTTTTTGAAGTTTTGATTTTAACTTTATTTTAAGTTATATTCATTTTGTTTATATAAATATCTAGAGCGAGAGAGGTTACTGGTGTGTTTTTCATTTAATATTTTAATTTAATTTAATTTTTTATTTCAGCTTTATTTCATTCAGTGAAAACAATATATGTCTTTTATAAATTGAGAAGATAGGAGAAAATAAGTTGTCTATAAATTGCTGGTTTCCAAAGGCAGACATGTTTGCAATGGTGAACTTTGCCATCAAATGTTCTTCTGTAAAAGTTCAACTAATGATGACACTGGGAGTGGTTTTCTCAGAAGTGAAATGTAAATGTATGCCTTACGTCTGTGTGTTCAGGTTATGGTAACTAATGTAACATCCTTACTGAAAACGGTGAAGGCAGTGGAGGATGAGGCTTCAAGAGGAACCAGAGCTTTGGAAGCCACTATCGAGTGCATCAGACAGGAACTCACAGTAAGTTGAACACACAAGAAAAGGGTGTAAGCGCATAATTTTTTTGTGTGTGTTAATCATCAATTCTTTAAACTGCCCTTAATTTTGACCTGTGTGCAAATCTTGCTTAAATATAGACGAGTTATGACGAAGCTGAATGTAAAACATTTAAATGAACAATTGTGTCGTCATCAGGTGTTTCAGTCTAGAGAAGCCCCTGTGAAATCAACCACTCCCGAAGAGTTCATTCGCATGACAAAAGGCATCACCACAGCAACCGCCAAAGCTGTTGCAGCAGGAAATTCTGCCAGACAGGAAGATGTCATCTCCACAGCAAACCTCAGCCGCAAGGTCATAGTCGATATGCTGACCACATGTAAGGTGTGTGCATATGCTTGCTTTCTGCCTGTGTCCCTCTATGCTTCATCATCGGTGGATTATCAAATGTGTTTTTGGTGCACATAATAGACTCTAATATCTTCCCCTCAGCAAGCAGCGTATCATGAGGAAGTGAGTGACGAGGTCAGGAGCAGAGCTCTATTATACGGCACTGAATGTACCAATGGATATATAGAGCTCCTAGAACATGTCCTACAGGTACAAACAGTCATTTACACACACAGTGAATCTGCATGGTGCTTTGATGGTGCTTTTGTTCAGGATTGGTCTCAAAGGGGTCATATGATGTTGCTAAAAAGAACATTATTGTGAACATTATTATGGTGTAAAGCAATGTGTTTACGTGCTTTGAGGTTAAAAAAAAAACATTATTTTCCATATACTGTACATTACTGTTGCTCCTCTATGCTCCTCCTTTCTGAAACGCGCCAATTTTTACAAAGCTCATCGTTCTGAGAAGCGAGGTGTGCTCTGATTGGTCAGCTATCCAGTGCGTTGTAATTGGCCGAATACCTTAAGCGTGTGACAGAAATGTGATACTCGAATATTTGCATTGTACTGTTCTGGAACAGTGTTGTAAATACAACTTAATTGATATTTAGCTTGGAAGGCCAAACAAAGTACTTTCGCTTTCTCAACGAAACACACAGCGTCTCCAGGACATGGCGCCGGTGGCAGCAACAATACTACAGCAAGAATAAAAGTTACGCCGCCTTTCATTGCGTATACGTTTTGGCGGTGCTATGCAAATCTTCTCACACCACGACGTAGACATGTGTTTGAATGAGCCATTTTAGGAAGGCGTGGCAAGAGTCTTAACTTTTATAAAGAATATCTCTTTGGGTTTGAGACTTTAGTCTTTGCAACTTTACAGATCTTATATGCACAAACAGCTTGTAACACTCCAAAGACAAAGGAAAACACGAAATTGCATCATATGACCCCTTTAACCGGAACTGTTCATGTGCATATATTTATTTCAGGTCTTACAAAAGCCAGCAGGTGACCAGAAACAGAAATTGGCGATGTTCTCTAAAAAGGTTGCTGCAGCCGTCACTGAACTGATTCAAACAGCGGAGGCAATGAAAGGTAAGAGATATTTTGTAACGCATACCTTCATTAAGACACAAACATGTTCACTCTGTGTACTTTGGGGATACTTTGGACTTACTGTGCTGAGTAAAGTTTCCTATTTTTCCTGTCTCGCTTAAGATGAGGGTGAGTACCGTAAGATGCCAGTACAAAATAATTCCATCTTTCCGGTCTTCATTTTGAACATTTTCTTATTTAACCACATTTGTGTCTTGTTCATTTGTTTTGTGGTATTTCATTTGTGTTCAGCACTATGACTAAGTTAATTACTCTATGGCTTGCTTTGTTTTAAAAAACACCATTAATTTTTTTTTTTTTTATTCAGCTGACACACATTCAGTTATTGCAGCATGCCGCCCATGTATTGGTTCCAGGCCTTGCCAAACATTAGTTAATTGTGTGTATTGTGTGTTTAGGCACTGAGTGGGTTGACCCTGAGGATCCCACTGTGATCGCCGAAACGGAGTTATTGGGAGCTGCAGCCTCAATCGAAGCAGCAGCCAAGAAACTTGAGCAGCTCAAACCAAGAGCCAAACCAAAGGTAATGTACAGGTTTAATACACTCTTTAGATACTACACTAAACTGATGGATTGTAAAGGCACTGTGCAGTGCTCTGTAATATTTGCAGTTATGTTTAATGAAATATATAAACGCTAGTGGTCAAAGGTTTAGAATAATTATGATTTTGTAATGTTTTTGAAAAAAGTCTCTTATGCTCATCAAAGCTGCATTTTAATATATACAATTTATTCCTGTGATGGAGAAGCTGAATTTTCAGCAGCCATTACTTCAGTCTTCAGTGTCACTTGAACCTTCGGGATTCATTAAGAATTTATTTTGATTTTAATTTTCAATTAAATGTAATGGACCTCAATAGTTTTACTGCAACCTTAGTGAGCATAAGAGACATTCAAAAACATCAAAAAAATTATAGAATGTTTCCAGTTGTGTCTTTGTTTGTTAATATTATATATTATGATTACAACAACTGTATACAGGCTAACATAGGGAGCCAATTTCTTATTAACTCTTCAAGATGTTACAACTGCATTCTTCGTGATATTTTGATTTTTGTTTGCAGCAAGCTGATGAGAATTTAGACTTTGAAGAGCAGATACTTGAGGCAGCCAAATCTATCGCTGCAGCCACCAGTGCTCTTGTAAAATCAGCTTCAGCAGCTCAGCGAGAACTCGTAGCCCAGGGCAAGGTAAGAAAATATAGTGTGAGCTGCAAAAAATGTTTATTAATCAGTCCGTAAAAAATGATTATTTATAGCAACCGTTTTTTTTTTTAGTTTTTCATTTACTCAGTTTTACCCATTTTTTTTCCTTCCTGAAGGTGGGAGCCATCCCTGCTAATGCTGTGGATGATGGACAGTGGTCCCAAGGGCTAATATCTGCTGTAAGTCAAGGATTAAAAAGTGCTGATAAAATGTCATGCCATTCCTTTATGACTTCTCTGTTTGTTCACTGTTACAGGCACGCATGGTTGCCGCAGCCACCAGTAACCTCTGTGAGGCAGCGAATGCATCAGTCCAAGGTCATGCCAGTGAAGAAAAGCTCATCTCTTCTGCCAAACAAGTGGCTGCTTCCACTGCACAGCTGCTGGTGGCGTGCAAGGTTAAAGCTGAGCAGGATTCAGAGGCTATGAGGAGGCTACAGGTATATACGGTTACATAAAGAAAAATACAAAATTCATTCTATTTTAAATGGTAACTGCACTGTACATGTTCACGTATAAACATTACTGCCTTCATTGAATATGAATTTCGTAGGCACATTTCTTGAACTACTTATGTGTTATCTGCAGGCTGCAGGCAATGCTGTGAAACGGGCCTCTGACAGTCTGGTTCGAGCTGCCCAGAAAGCTGCTTTCAACAAGGCGGATGATGATAATGTGGTGGTCAAGACCAGGTTTGTTGGAGGAATTGCTCAGGTAAGATTCTATCAATGGTTAATTCGTTAATAATAATACCGTATTGTCCCGAATATAAGACGACCCCCCTTTTTCCAGATGTACCTTTTGGAAAAAGGCTTTTTGAAAACCAAATCTGTTTTTTTTTTTTTTTTTTTTTTTTTCTCTCTCTCTCTCTGTAAAACATTTTTTCTTAAATTATTTTCAAATTGCATATTTTTGCTATTTTAATTTTTGTTTTGAAAGTATGGTAAATACCGGTAAAATGTTCTTAATGACAATGACATTGAAAAATATACACTTTTTGATATACCATTGAAATAACAGGTAGCCCATCTGAATTATATAACATTTAGGCTATCCATCTCATAGTAGCCTACCAAAATTGTATTATCAGTAGAAGTGAAATCTTATTGTAGTCTTCAAATCTGGGTACTGTCTTATGTTTTCAAATCACTTACAGAGGAAGTTTGTTCCCATCAGGCTAACATAACAGTTACGACTCATGCCGCTGTAAGCTTTTCTTTTTCTTTTGTTTTCACTCGCGATCTTTACAACACACATTACATTACATATTTCATGGCACACTCGTTTTATGCATTTTTGGCGCCACCTATTGTTGTGGGTGTATTACTGACTTGTCAAAGTCTAGACCCCGAATATAAGACGGCCGGTTTTTTTTCATATGTATTTCCAAGAAAAAAACATCATCTTATATTCGGGTCAATACGGTAATAATAAATAATGTATTAAATATTATTGAAATAATTATTTTATTTTTGTTGTTGTTGTTGTTGTTAATAATAATAATAAATATATTTATATAGACAATGAACTGTGTAAATATGCAATGTAATGCAAAAATACTCAGAATAGGTCTAAAATGCATCTTCAGGTCATTTTTATTGCTGCTTATATGATTTTATAATAATAATAATAATAATAATAATAATAGCAATAATAATACTTGTTTCTTTTTCTTCTTTGTTTTATTAATATTGTTATCAATGGATAGATGGATAATTAATAAATAAATAAATGTATGTAGACAACAAAATCCACTCAGAATATCTTTTAAATGCATCTTCATAATTTGATCTTTCTGACTGCCCATACATTTGTAACGATGAAAGAAACCTCAGATACTTTTATCTCCTGAGAAACGGCCAATACAATCATACACAGGCATCTTCGAGACACCCCTTCCCTTCTGTCCATTTGTTTCTTTTTAAATCCCTTCACCCATCCTTCCTTCTGCTCAGTCTGCTCAAAATGATTACATGAAAATACCAATGCAAGTGAACTAACAGTCATGTCTGGTATCATTTGACATGTCTCAGTGTGACGGGTACAATGGTCTCATTTCTACAGAAGTAAACTAAAAGGTAATAAAGATTTGAAGACTTTAGAGATATTTTACCATCTGCAATAGGTGTGCAAATTACCTTCTGTTCCCTTTGAGGTGTAAATGCAAATTCCAATTCTTGGTACATGCCTCCATTTGGGGGATGTTTTATCTTGGTTTTTGTATTTAACGGATTGCAGCAAAAGGGTCGGGCCTTCTGTAGTCAGAATGAGCCCGTGGTATACGAAGTGTGTTCACACACTTCATACTATGTATTTTTCTCAAGTCAGGTATGCATATTTCTCTTAGATTCATCTTTGAGATTTTGATGTCTTATACTGATTTGATATCTTTGAATTGGCTTTGTAATTGACATAATACATATTTACCTGACTAATAATAAATTGTTACTTTTGATTTTATTCTGTAATTACTGACTCTTGTAGATTACGATGTATCCTTGTTACCGCATTTCCTGCATCAGGTTAGTAACGGGCTAAATTTCAGTTGAGATGGAGCATAGGGCACACCAACTGTATATCTTTAGAGATCCGGCTAACACTTAGTTCAAGTGTACTTAGATTGTAAGGGCTTATAGTGAATTTCCGTTTAGGTCAACTGAATGTTGTTCGACCAACCTGAATAGGGTGAGCCTAACCTCTGTTTATTGTTTATTCTAGCTAAGTGTACATGGGGAAACCATGGCATGACCATACCAAAGCTACTATCAGGGAAAGTAATGTTGGTCGGCTTATATCTACAGTAGTGGTCATGACCTCTGACTAGAAATAATGTTGCTTTATTCAAGTGTGTACAAATCTATGGGGGCTAAATAGAAGTACTTTTAGAATGAGCAAGCATAGGAGCGGCCAATTATGTCTGTCTAATAACCAAGACTGACGAGAATGTGATCGTAAGATACGCTAACAACGGCCGAAGCGATATCTTTGAGCGATACGAGCACCCGAATGAACGAGTACAGTAATATTAAAGATTAAATAGAATAATCAGATGTCTAATAATGATAACAATTGTCATTCTAACCCAAATGCGAGGTCATTATAAAATGGACTCAGATTTGAATTTAACCCAAATTTAATAACTTTGCGTGCTGAAAAGACCGAACACGCAGGAAACCTTCATCCACCATTGGATACCTTCTTTGGGCCAAGAGCGGGGACCTTACACATTTTTTTTATTAATTAATTATTATTAAAATTGTAAAAACATTTTGTGTTTTAAGATTATACTCTCCCATATTGGCTTTATTGAGTTCATATTTCATTTGTGCTGTGCTTTGTTTGGCGCAGATTATTGCTGCTCAGGAGGAGATGTTGAGGAAGGAGAGGGAGCTGGAAGAGGCCCGTAAGAAGCTGGCACAGATCAGACAACAGCAGTACAAGTTCCTGCCAAGTGAACTCAGAGAGGATGAGGACTGAACAGATCAAATTTCCACCGTTTGATTTTTGCCTTCAGGACACTGATGAATTTCTCTATAATGCAGTCCATATGACACCTACTGAACTGATGAAGGGTTATTGATTCAGTGGACTGGATTGTGAATTTTTAAATATTTAAACTCTTGAACGTTTCAAACAACGACCGTCTTGTCTCTTTAACCGTGAATGTGTTCATGCCTCCTCCACAACCTCATGAAGAAGCTTCGAATTTCTGGCATGAATTTGAACTTGTGAATGGTTGCATGAAGATTTTGGAAGCACATTAACGTGTGCTCAGAACATCCCGGATTACACTTTTTGGGATCGGAGTGTTGAGGAAGAACTAAATGAACTCCGTTCGATCTCAGTCATTTAAAATAAAGCATTTATAGGGTTTCAAACAAGGTGTAGACTTTAATGTTTCCATCATTTAAAGTCAAGAAGAAAAGAAACCTGATTGTTAGAGACTCCAGTTGAATGTTTAACATTTGTACATTTGTAATGGTGAGAGACTTTTTTTTTTTTAATGCTTCACTTTCATTGCTTCGAAGTTCACAAATTATACAAATAAAAGATATTTATGTAGACAAACAAATGTACGTAAATGTGCGACGTAAAACAAAACCACTCAGAATAAGAGTCTAAAATGCATCCTCTCCAGTGAATTTTTCTTGCTGCCCATACGCTTTATGAGAATGTAATGACTGGATGTAGTGATTGATGGATTAAATCTAGAGATTCAGAAAACCAAAATAACCTCAGAAGATCTGTGGAAATTCCACCTCTAACCGCTTAGAACTGACGTTATACCACAGCAAAATATTTCTTACAGAGATGAAATCCATATACTGAATGTATATTCAATTATAATAGAATTGCTCCTATTGTTGTTTTGGGCACAAGGGATGTACGTTTAAAAGAACATGGCTAAATGAATGTGTTGCACTTCACTTTATGTAGAGCCAGACATACTTTAAGAGTGACTTTTCTTCTCATACTGAAATTACTGGCCACTGCAGTATTTTACAGTGCTGTTTGTAGCTGCTTTTATTTTCTCTTCATTATATCTCTAAAGCCTCTAAACCATTTGATGCTGGTATGATTTTTAGCCTTATGCTCTATAGTGTTTCAATTTTATGCTTGTAATTTGGTCATATGCAACCTTGGAAATCTGTTCTCAGTGTTTTATTGCTTTGCCATAGCAGCTCTTCTGTCTCTGGCTTTATGTACATTTAGTTTCAGTGCCTTAGTTTATCACTGTCAAATGAACATATCAGTTCTCTGACTGTAGGAGACAAGATCAGGTGTTTATATTCTGGCTTGCATTCACCATAGTGTGTGTGTGTGTGTGTGTGTGTGTGTGTGTGTGTCAAAGCTGAGTTGCTGCTAATCTGTTACTACTTTTGTGCTCTATGATGCTCAGAGTTGGAATGGTACGAGTTGGTAATTACTACAGCAAGTCATTGTCATAAAGTGGCCTGTGAAACTCACTTTAAGCAGTTCCCCCTTTAGATCTTCCTGGAAAGTGTCTGTCTGCTTCATGTTGCTGTAAATGCATATGGCTTATATACAAATGTACGACTGTATGTTAAGACGGCACACTTTTGTACTGCATTTCTTGTGCATGCTCCGTTACATTTAATGGCAGAGTTGAAGAATGATCAATGTTGCCAGCTCATGCATTGTGTAGACGAGTATAGAAGTCTAAAATATTGAGAAAGTCCTGAAAGTGACTCCACATTTTGAGAAAACCAATTGATTTTGTTTATTTGTGGGTGTCTCTGAACGATTGCCTGTAAGAACATTGCAGTAAATCAAGTTATACATGTAAAGCTTCTGCCTATATGGAAGAACATTTTAACTTAAAATAAAGGGTTTCAAAGTATAGTTCTCTTCACATGATGTTCATATGGAATGTTTTTCTTGTACCTTTTGACCTGAAAGTGAATTGGCAATGAAACTGTACGGTATAATGCTGGTTGTGCACTGAACGGTGTTAGAGAGTTAACTATCACCAGTTCTTATTTTTAATGTTTCCTCGTACGTGGTATATTAGAGAATTAACTCTTTCAAAAAAAAAAGTATCCTTCATTGATTAAAGTTGTATATTACAAAAACAATTGGGCCTCAGGTACCTGTCACTTTCTTTTATCCTCTTTAATCATTTTGAATGTGTTTAATGTGTACAATAATAACAGTGTATTAATACTTTGTTAATAGCATTATTATTATTATTATTTGTGTTGATATTTTTAATTCCTAGAGTTTACATTCTTAAACATACTCCAAGATGTAAATAGATATAGGCAAATATACTGGGAAGTGTAGTATAATAAAAAGTAGTAGTGACGTTGTAAAAAGTGGTATTATAAAATAGTTGGTTACTAAAAATAATTTAAAATATGTTAGAAAATAAGTTCACTTAAAGGAAAATAAAATATACAAGTTCAGTATTAGTTCTGAGGCAAGGAGTAATAAGCTAGCAAGCTTGACTTTGGATTAATGTTCTACACGTCATCTGTAAATTTACGCAGTCTCAATTTAGAAGGTTATAAATCTCTAAGATGCCAAATAGAATCAACTTTGCCTTGTATGTACCCTCTCCCCGTCTTCCACATATGCTTTGTGATATTTGCATACATCTAAAAGAGGTACATCTCAGTGATTTGTTAAAGTGACTGACAAACATTGTCTCGCTCATTTAGAGCATGTGCTCAGTGTCCTGTTTCTGTCTGCAGTTTTGCTGTTATTCTGAGCTATTCTTTACGATTGTGAACTGAGATGAGTAATCTGCCACTCTAGATCAACTCAATATGACAGTACTGCATTAGGTTCGGGCTGACTGCTCCTTTAAGACACTGGCATGGGGGTAGGGCAGAGGAGGTATGTCTTAGTCAGCATGAGGGTATGGGGCTATATTGGGTGGGATCACATACTTGAGGAGGTGCTAATTTTAGTCCCCTGTGGGGAGATGGTCATAGCAGATATGCATGTTTAAAGATTTACAGTTGGTACAATTAGAGTTGCAATTGGTTTGGCAAGTAGAACTGTCAAATTTCCTCAAACTGTAGATGTTTTCAAACAGAAGTTTCAAGCATTAGAGTCTGTATAACTTCCATGGGAGAGAAGAAGATGATGAGAAGTACACACATTGTGTATGGTTATGTTATATGTGTAATACTTACTCTGCCAACATAATGGAGTTTATGGCTGTTTAATTCCATTACACCGTGACAGCAGCTCTGCTCTCTCCACCACACATACTTTTATCTTGGATCTCAGTAAACAGAATATAACCTAGCATATCAATTTTACCAGTTTCCATTAGTACATTTTAGTTTGCCGCTTTCAGTAAACTAATTCAAATTATGTTGCTCCAAATAGTCCTATCAAAGCTATAGCCTACTCGGCAGCATTCGGAAAATCTTGAAGTTGAATCAAAGGCATTTAACAGGTTGAGGTGCCAGGCGTAAGTGCGCTGTTGAAAGGTTTTCCCCAAGAGGAAGCTTTGCACGTCTGCTTGAATGTCTCTGGATATAACATGCTAGTCTGATCATTCTGAAAGGCTAACTGCAGAAAGCAGTGATGAAAAGAATGAAACTAGAATACACTTTTAGAAATCAAGGTTTTCTATAGTGCATGGGAAAAGTTTCTTGAGATTAATAGAATGTTCTGCACAGTAAGAAAATTGTTCTTTTAAGAAAAATGGTTCAATAGCATTGCTGCAAAAACAAAACCCCTTTGGAATCTTTATTAAAAGAGTGTAGGTGATTATAATCTATCTCAAGGCATGTACGTATATTTAGTCAGAGAGAACAATTCAAAGTGCATATGTTTTTCCTAACACTTAATGTTAGACCATGAAAGCAAAGAAAAGTCAAGTGTCTGTTACATTATATTCCATGCATACTATAATGAATTACTACAATAAAAATGCACCTACAATTGTTCATTACATTTGTAACAGACAATGATAAAAACACTATTGTGTGATACAAGATTAAGGTTAGTTGCATGTGTAAAAAAGCTTGTCTTACAACAGCTAAGAAGAGACTGTGGCAGGTGCTTCCTTCAGGAGGGGAAGGGTAAAAATAACCTCATGGAGGAAAGTTCATGGAGTAGGAATGTGAGAGTATAATAAATTAATATTGAGGGCAAACACCTCAGCTTTGTAGAAAGACTGTATCTTATGATCTTCTTATCCAAAAACCCCTGTTATAAACTGTAGAACAAATATAAAGCAAACCATTATCTGTTCTAACTTGCAAGTATAAGAAATCTGATCCTAAGTAACCTCACTCCTAAGTGAAAATTTATTAAATGATGTAGCAAAGCTCAAATAGAGGCGTTACATGGGGCTTGTGTCTTCGCGGCATGGCTGACAGCTATAGCTGTGCCACACGACACGTCGTTGTGATTCCAAGAGATTTGGGGGGTTTACAGCGGCAGAATAAAGCCAGCATGGTGCTTGGCAATAAATGCAAGCGTGCTGAGAGATTGCTGTTCAACAGCCACCGTATCTAAAGCTCTTCAGATTATGAACAATGCCTGAGGGACTCGTTGACATGCCTCTCTGGTACGAGACTGACCCAGAGATAGTGACGCCTTCCCTTAAGATAATCACTTTCATGAGGCCCTCGTGTGCTATATAAAACCAATCGATTTTAAAGACTAATGCTTTTCTTTGTAAAGAGTTTATGGATGAAAAAAGAAAACAATCTTTTTATTTGGCCAGCCCAACATTAGCCTATATGTTGGGGTTCGCATATTCAGCGTTTTGCATCAGTTGGACAACGTGTAAATTGCTTTCCGGACAGTTTTGCTCCTCTTCCCTCATTTTTTCTCCAGGTTCAGGGTGTTAGAAATAGGAACACGGCCCCCTTGTAAGACGTCTTGGCCCTCAGATCCCATATATAGGCATTTCAATGGTCAAATGTCTGAGGGCAGCGAATCGCCGTCCAGATCCTTAAAAAAAGACGCGACGCAGGAGGAACCGCACAGGGCCGTTCCCAAAAAAGTATTGGGTGTCTTGCGGAACTTCTCAGGCTCCTGTGAAGGCACATATTTGACAGGCTACAGCGAGACCAGCTCGCACTCCAGCTCAGCGTTCAGTTCAGCACAGACGCTCATCGCCTCTCTCAGTCCAGTGTTTGGTGCGACCACCCATACACAAACGCAGCCATGGATGCCATTAAGAAGAAGATGCAGATGCTCAAGCTCGACAAGGAGAATGCCTTGGACAGAGCAGAGCAGGCTGAGGCCGATAAGAAGGGAGCAGAGGACAGAAGCAAGCAGGTTGGACATGAATCGGGCGCTCGTGCATCTGGGTGGCTCTTTTGTACCTTTATAAGTCAGACTTTACATCGTCTGCTTTTGTTTTTACAGCTAGGCCTAATTATGCTGTAGCCTATTTCATAATTCTATTTTAATTAGCTTTTCTATTTCTATTCTTTCTTTCTTTTTTTTTAATTCTACTTTAACTTTTTTCATATCAGATGTCTCACTGCTAACATTATCTGTTTTATAGGCCTGCATGGTTACCTTATGTTAATTGCACAAATAATGCATAGTTATAAACGCAGCTGGCAGCTGTTCTTGTCTCTCTTCATGTGTATTGACACACGTGTTCCTTCTGTAGCTCGAGGATGACCTGGTCGCCCTGCAGAAGAAGCTGAAGGCAACTGAGGATGAATTGGACAAATACTCTGAAGCCCTGAAGGATGCTCAGGAGAAACTGGAGCTGGCTGAGAAGAAAGCTACCGATGTAAGCATTCATGGAAACTTAGGGTCTCCCTTCTGATGTCACGCAACCTGTGCCCACCCCTGCTAGACAGACAATCTGTTCAATTTACTATTACACCTGATTTCATTTTTACCATCACGTAGTACTTCGGACATTGTTTTTACCCACTAAACTTTATCGGGAACTGCAAAACATAGCCTCTTAAAATGACACCGGCCATTCTTAAATGTGTTTCCACCACCTGGTAAACGAATACCAAGCCAGATGGGAAAACAGTCTGCCATATGTACAGTTGCAGGAGAGTGGATGCAAACGGCGGGTTAAATTTAGCAGTGCGCTTTATAAGGAAAGCATCTGGGGGTTCGTTTGCCCACCTACAGGCGTCTTAATAGGAGTCCGTGTAGAATTTCACCTCACCCTTGCTGGATACCTAAGACCAGCGATCACCCATCAAGCTAATTTGATAAACGATACAAACAATTATATTATCTAATAAAATATATAGGCTATTTGTGCATAGCTAGGACTGTAAATGAATAGCCTAACAAACCACCTATTTGTTATAATAGCCTACAATGTGATAAAATATGAATTGCCTATTATGTAGATTTTTTACACGTTTTTATTTGAATAATTATAGACTGAGAATGATTCTCTGACTTTCAGGGAGGCAACTTCTGAAAGAATTTTCTGTTCGCAGTTCCAATAGAATCGCCTCGACACCGCGTAGCTTCTGGCGCCCCTAGCGAAGTTAGCGTACCTTCAACTATCAAAGACTTCTAAACAAATCACTAAAGATTTTACCGAATAAACATTTACTTAGCGCACCTTTGTGACGAATTTTCTAATAGCCTATTTCGAAACGCATTTGAAGCTGTAAGCTTTTAGCTGTTAAAATAATAGCCTACTTGTAGGACCCCTCTTTTTTGCAGTTTCTGGGAAATGCAAGCTTCTATTGAGAAGAGGGTGTCATTCGAAATAAAGCCCAAAATACTCGGTTAACTCTGAAACAATTATCCAACTCAATGGATTTCCAGTGGCTTGTGCTCGACCTGTACTGTAGCAAAATGTCACAAGATGGCGCTGTACGCCTAGACAATGGCACAGACAGTTAACAGGTTGCACAGAATTCATCCAGTGCCCAAATGAGTGCAAAAGCAACAAAGTAAAACGAACAGGCGGAGAGATGAAAATGCTTTTAACAACAATGCAGTTTTGATCATCTAATTCATTAAACACATTTTTATTATTTTTTTTTAATACTGTTCAATATTCATGGCAGTATTCATCCTTGTGATAACAAGAAACTCACTGACATTTCTCATTTAATTTATGCTATAAGCAGGTTAGGTGGTTTAAAAACGATAATATAGCCTAGATCCATTAACTTCCGGTGTTTGATAAAGCGTTACCAGTCACTGGCTGGGAATCAGGGTGGGCTATTTGCTCTACTGGAGCGCCGTTACACCCCGTGATACCCCATCAAAACAAACCGCAGAGTTCGTGATGGCTGCTGGTACGGCGTATCTCGACGCTGTGAAAAAGAAAATCAGGTCACTGCAAGAACAAGCAGACGATGCTGAGAGCAGAATACAGAGACTACAGGAGGAGCTCGAGTCCGAGCGCGCGGCCAGGCAATCTGTGAGCTTACGATAATGATTTAAGTGCGTTAGCAGGCCAACTACAGCGCGTTTTCACAGCAGGTTACATCAAACGGCGGAAAATGACAAGAAAATCATTCTAAAATTATGTTTAAACAACGTTTTCGTCGTTAGAAAGTTCGCAATAATTGATTGTGTACTGGCGTTTAATGGATGGAGAGGGCGGTGGTGCTTTTTGACAGGTGGCGTACTCCCATCTTTAAACAACGCGTTACTTTAATGATTCAATGTTTCCCAGAAAATTAGTAGACGCTGGCATTTTAATGTTGCGAAGTATTTGTCAAGATATCATAAATCACGTTTAAAACAATAGAATGTAAAACGACAGTGTTATAAGTTGTAGACTTTTTTTATTTTTTCTGACGAAAGCGCTGTTTGAACGTGTTGTTAATGTAGATGTGTTAGTGCGCGGTGAGCTCATTACTCGTTGTCTGTGCGCAGGCTGAGGGCGATGTCGCTTCCCTGAACAGACGCATCCAGCTGGTTGAGGAGGAGTTGGATCGCGCTCAGGAGCGTCTGGCCACTGCTCTGCAGAAGCTGGAGGAGGCTGAGAAGGCTGCTGATGAGAGTGAGAGGTGTGTATGAAAACTCAGAGGCCACTTCCTACGACTAGGGCACAAAACAAGCCATGAGACTCTTAAAAAGAACTTTCTTCTTTTGCCAAAAATGGCAAGAGGTCAAGGATGTCAAAAATGTGACCCTTGACCACAAAACCAGTCACAAGGGTCAATTTTTTTAAATTGAAATTTCAAAATAAATAAGCTTTCCATTGATGTATGGTTTGTTAGGATAGGATAATATAATATAGCAATGCATATTACTAATCAAAAATTAAGTTTTGATATATTTACGGTAGGAAATTTATAAAATATCTTCATGGAACATGATCTTTACTTTAATACAGTTAAACAACAAATTATACAAACTGTATAACAATAAAAAAAAAAAAAAAAAAAATATATATATATATATATATATAAAGCAGCTTATTAAGATATATAATCAACATTAATGTTCATATTGTTGGTTAATTAATTAATTGATTTTAATTAGATATAGGCCAAAACCTCTCATGTAGGATTAACCAAAATTGCATTTTAAAGGGAGGATATAGACACACTACTTTGCCTAATCTAATTCAAGTTGATAGTTTATTAAACATATGTAATAGGTCTCAAGATTTTTACAGAGTTGTAATAACACCCAAACTCTTTCCCTCTCTCTCTCAGAGGCATGAAGGTCATTGAGAACAGGGCCCTGAAGGATGAGGAGAAGATGGAGCTGCAGGAGATCCAGTTGAAGGAGGCCAAGCACATTGCTGAGGAGGCCGACCGCAAGTATGAGGAGGTCAGTTTTTTTCTTTCTTTCTTACTCTAAATATATATAAGAAAATGATGAATAAATAATTTCCAATAAACAATGTCTTCATCTTGGACAACATAACACACGTACACCTCTTTGTGATGGTACACAGGTGGCCCGTAAGCTGGTGATTGTTGAGGGTGAGCTGGAGCGTACTGAGGAGCGTGCTGAGCTCAATGAGAGGTAAAAACAAACAAATTAATACATATTTGTGTATCTTAGTTTCGGTGTGTCATTTTTTGTCTCAAACTTTCTGTCACTCCCACCTATAGCAAGTGCTCTGAGCTGGAGGAGGAGTTGAAAACTGTGACCAACAACATGAAGTCTCTGGAAGCCCAGGCTGAGAAGGTAAGCGTGTAAATGTTTGTAGACATATTTACTGTATGTGTAAGTGTGAGTTAGTGAATGATCATCTGTGTATATTTGTTTTAATCCTCTCATCTCTCTTTACCGTCTACAGTACTCCGCTAAAGAGGACAAATACGAGGAGGAGATCAAGGTCTTGACTGACAAGCTGAAGGAGGTGAGTTCATTCAGCCACCATCTTGTGTATGTGTGTGTGTGTGTGTGTGTGTGTACATATAAGAGGGCCTGATGTCTCTCTGTGTTCCAGGCTGAGACTCGTGCTGAGTTCGCTGAGAGATCAGTCGCCAAGCTTGAGAAGACCATTGATGATCTGGAGGGTATGTCAACTTGTACCTCACTGTTGCTATTAGACACGGGTTAAATCCTTAGTTACATAGTTACGTCCTTCGAATATCAGGTTTAGGCTTGTTTTGTGTTTATCTGTTACAAATAACAGTTCACATAGTGATTTAAAGGATATGCCTTTAAATTAGCAGTGGTTCATATTGACCCTGCTAGAATGTGCTGTTTAAGTATTTGAGAGATTTATAAATTTTTTCTTCATGATTAAGGAAGGTAATTTCACTTCATTTCATTTCTGTTGAATTATTGTTTTCCTAGTCTTTTCTTTTATCTGTCTCTCTCTGGCCACTTGTCATTGTTCGATCCGCCTTTGCACTGCTTCCTTTCTCTTATTTTCTTGTTTCTCCATTCTTTTCCATTCCTCCCCACTCAACACCCCTCTACCATTCTGGCCTTTAATTGGCTACTTTAGATGAATTGTATGCTCAGAAACTCAAGTACAAAGCCATCAGCGAGGAGCTGGACCACGCTCTCAACGACATGACCTCCATGTAACTATCACCACATGTTACTCGTGTTCGTGTATGAGAGTGTGCACACGTGTTTGGTTTAATAGCATTTCCAGTTTCTCTGTCTGCTAGTATAATCTAATTTTCAGGTTTGATGACGGATTTTAGACTGAACCCAGTATTAAGTTTAAAGCCTGCTTGACATCAACCTTTCTATTGATTTACTTGCTATGAAGTTATGCATAAAAAATGAGATAATACACACAAATAACACACAGTGTCTTTCATCTGGAATGCATGATGACTCACTTTTTTATTTCTGGCATGCCCTTTGTTGTTTGATATCACCATCACTCATTTGTTTTTGTTGTTTGTTTGTTTTTTTTCTAATTTATTTCAACTAATTTATAAATGTAAACATTATGTTTACATTTTTTGCAACTTGCTAAATTATTTATATGTGAATAAAAACAAATTAATCTCAAAATGCCTGATGTAATCATTTTCTCACATGCATAAACATACTTGTTGCGTGATTGACCAAATATATGTATATTTATGTGACGCTGACAGTCTTTTTATATCTCTCGCATGTCCTTTATTGTTTAATATCACCATCTCTCATTTGTTTCAACTCATTTTTTTCTTTCTCCCCTTGCACAGTTAAATTTTTTACATCTCATCTCTGGCTCCGGGCACCATCTGAGCGGCAACTCCTTCATTTCCTCCGTGTTTCTCTATTTTTCTGTTGCCGCTTTTCTCCATCGCACTATTCTCAGTGGGGATGGAGCTCTCAGTTCTATAGTCCCATCACTTGTACAGAAATTTTTTGCTTTCTGTAAAATAAAACTTCCTCCCATCTCTGTAAGCTCCCCACTCCTTTCTCTCTTTAGTATGTCTTAACTCTTTTGATTTCATATGTCCTTAATTTATTGTCGAGAAGCTTGAATAAAATCCAAAAAAAGCTCCTTCTCATCACCTTATGTTGCTTCTCTCTTTGGCAGCTCATGTACAGCTGTAATTCTATTCATTCCATCACATTTTACAGCACAGGTTCTGTGGCATTGTAAATATTGGATTAAAAGAAAGATCATAGTATAAATTTTAGCAAACCATTTTCGGTAAATGCTTTTGGGACTAACATCTCTCCTTTAATTTTCACTCTTCTCTTCTCTTCTCTTCTCTTCTCTTCTCTTCTCTTCTCTTCTCTTCTCTTCTCTTCTCTTCTCTTCTCTTCCCTTCCCTTCCCTTCCCTTTTCTTTTCTTTTCTTCTCACCAGACTCCCTCTATCAACAGCTCCAGAAAAACCGGGTCCTTTCACATGAGCTCAGTTTAGCACTCAATGAATTCTAACCTCACAACAGAATGAGAGAAAACCAGGGCATACACTGAATATGAATATGAACACAGTCTGTTGTTTGTGTTGCACACAGAGTAACCAAAAATCTGTGATGACAGATAATCCATAATTTATAATTTCACTATTCTGTTATCGTTGATACTGTGGATTTTGAGTTTTTTTTATGTCAAGGCTAAAGATATATTATAAAATGTGTGGATTTACTGTGTATGGGTTGCATCTGCAAGAGTGAGAAAACCTAAATCTTACATTTTAAATGTGAAAAATCATGGCAACCTGTTTCCTTTAAATGGTGAACAGCCTCAATCTTTTCAATGTATTTTACATAAAGGGAAAAGTTTACATAGAAAGAGGAAAGTGCCTTCTGCATTATATAACACACCTTGGATCTTTACCAAAGGTGAGTTATCTTGTAGGAGTAGGAGAAAAAATATTTCTATCTGAATTAGTCAATAATAAAACTATCAGTCCATGTTTGTCACATTTAAAATGTGCAATTTCTAATACACTTGCGATGTGCAACCCTCAGGTACAATTTAAATATAAATGTTTACTTTTTTGGAACTTGCTAAATTATTAAAATATCTGATAAAAAAAAGAATAATAATTTAATTTCAAAATGCCAAATGTCTCGCTTGCATGAACATACTTGTTGCGTCTTTATATATTTATTTGACACAGACAGATAAACTTTTTTCGTTCAAAATACAATCGCAGTAAACATGGAGTCAGAGGTCTGTACTAGTGCTGCTGGCCGTGAGACTTTTAAACAACTTCCGGTTCCGCCTCCGTGTGGAGGGGTCAAATGTGAGAAGAGAGTCCGTGTGAAAATGGAAGGGGATGCAGCGTCTCCAAACATCTTGGGGGAAAGTAAAGCTGGATATATCCTGAGTAATGTAGCCGAGGTCGTGGAGAGGATTTTGACATTTGTGCCGACTAAAAATCTCCTCCGGATAGCAGGGTAATGATTCTAGCTGAGTGTGGTTGTTTTAGCCTGTTAGCTTTGAGCTAATCAGAAGACCCCATTTAGTCCATCACAGCTTAAGCAGTATTATATAAACTCATTTTATGAATGAATAGCATTCAAATGTACTCGTTTACGTTGTTGAGTGGTTAGGTTGGTACGATCTTCCTACTTTCTCAGGACTAACGTTAGATCAACTCGAATACACCAGCTAATGCTGTAAGAAATACTTTCAAAGTGTCGCACTTTTTTAAAGCGTGGTGATGTGTTAATTAACGACCATTGATGGTATTCATCTGGATGTCAGTTGTCACTCATCAGATTCGCAAATAAATTAATCCGGATGGTTTAACTTTTAAGTGATGGTTTATTTGGGGTTTCTCTTAACAGCTCTATCAGCTGATCTGTTTAAGTTTATCGTAATAGTGTAAAATGCAAACACCAGGGGCTCCAGAGCAAAACTACACTTGAAAAACATTGGTTTCTACAATGAAAAACTTAAATGATATTTTTTTTCTTGTTACAGTTTAGAATCGATCGGCGTTTCATTTCACTGAGTGCGTATTATTGTACCTTTTAACAGTAATTATTTGTCATTATGAAGCTATCCTTTATATACAGTAGACTATGCCGATTGACAGTGTGTCTTAGAGTTTCTATTTAGTATTTTTTGTAATAATATTTCTGCCTGTTTTGTAATCTAGTAGTTGTCAGATTATTTTGATTGTCAGATTATTTTGAACAATAGCTGTAAAAATACATGAATAATGACAGTGGAGAATTTAATGAATAAATGATCAAAAGCAAGTAATCTTATGTTTTTTTTTTTTAAACAATACCGTTAAAATACATAGGCCTGGTTTCACAGACTGGGCTTTGACTAAACCAGGACATTTTAAGTCATTTTATTAACATGCCTTAGAAAAAACATTACTGGTGTGCATCTTGACATAAAACAAAGGCACTGATATGTTTTAAGTCAGTCAGTGCATGTTGAAACAGCTCAGAATTTTTGTCTGGGACTAGGTTTAAGCCTTGTCTGCGAAACCAGGGGATAGTGTAATAGTATATGTGCATATACATTGCAACATGCCATCCAAAATTCTCTTACTTAAGTATTTAAGTATTTAAATATTTTTTTTAGACAACAAATCATTGATTTATTACAACAAAACTGTTGTAATAACTGTTGTAACACTATGAATATCTTTGTTTATGCATTTCCATATGCACAACCTGTTGCAGACAAAAAAAATGTTTTATATCAATGTCAGTTTGTATCTTGATATTAGAGTTTCTTTTTCTGTAGTGTGTGTAGGCTATGGAGGAATTGTGCACGCAGGGTCCTGAGGACACAGCAGAGACTGACCTGGCTCTCTGCATCTGGCTCATCCATATACGAGGAGCATGTTTTGCTTAGAACTATGGCAGAAGACTTGGAGGTCTGATGGTCTTTGCTGCTTTTTTTGTAACAAAGTTAAAGTCATTGTAAACTCTAGAAATGACAAGCATAATTTGTAAAGATTTTTGAAATGTTTCCTGCAGAAGGTCCATCTGCTGCCCCAGACAGCTCTCCTAATGGTGGATGGAGAACACTTCAATTGGCCTTTTAGTTACAGACAAAAAAAGGGTAAGTTACGTGAGTATTTGTATTAAAAAAAACCTGTTAGTCATGATGAGGAGATTCACCCGTTCACTTCCATCATCCCTTGTTACAGCCAGGAAGTGTGAGAATGAAGTGGCGTCTGATCCGGTCGAGAAGCTGAGACGCTTACTGCCTAGCACTTGTGATGTAGTAGGCGTTGCTGCATCAGGAATTGTGGGTAAGCCTCACTGTCCCTCTTTCCCTGAGTTCTGCCATTACTGGGTTTGATAGCATGGTCAGTGCAGCAGTGTAACTGTCATTTCTTATACTGTGTGCTATAGTGACCCCCAGTGGTTCATCCAGCAGCCCCCCAGAAGAGCACGAAAATGGTGAAGCTGGCTTTAGTCTGCTTTTCCCTGCCATGGATGGGGTCACCATCCGGCCTTTTCACTTCTGCAAAAAGAGCTTCAGTGAATCGGCAATGGAGGAAGCAGGTGAGTTTTTTAGATTGTAGCAACTGGTGCATTTGTTGTTGTTGTTTTTTTAATAAAGTAGGGCAATCTTTTCACTAAAACAGTGAAAGTTTGGGGTTGGTTTGAATGGCAAGGTTTTTTTTTTTTTTAAAGAAGCATAGTCTCTGTACTCCCCATGGCTGTGTTTATATGATCAAAAATAATATTGTTAAATATTATTGCAATTTAAAATAACTGTTTTCTAAATGAACATATTTTAAAATGTGGTTTATTCCGGTGATGGGAAAGCTGAATTTTCAGCAGCTATTATTCCAGACTTCAGTGTCACATGATCCTTCAGAAATCTGATTTTGTCTTCATTAAAGTGCCCCTATTATGGGTTATGAAAGGTTCATATTTTAGTTTTGGGAGTCCCCAACAACAGGTTGACATGCATGCAAGGTCAAAAAACACTTTTATTTTCTAATAAAATACATTTATTTTTACCTTCACGACTCCCAAACGATTAGCTCAACGATTCATTTTCCAAACCCCTCCTTTGCGTGACGCTAATCTGCGGTGATTGGTTGATTTCATTTAAAGCAGTGTCTGTGAGCTCCAAAACGCTCCAAAAGTGGCACCTAGTGGCAAAGAATGAATTTGCTTTTTCATTCAGACCAAAGCAAAAATCAAGTTTTCCCAGAGTTTTCCCAGGTCTGCGCACAACAATTACATGTCGACAATTTCATGTCGACTCTTTCTTTTGAGAGACAATAACTTTATACACAGTGCACTTTCAGATTTAAAACTTTGCAGGATGTTTTCATTCACTTAGAGCTGTGTTACACACTGCAAGAAAGGTCATTTTCAAAGATCCATAATAAGGGCAATTTAAACATTTGTGCTGCTTCATATTTTTGTGAAAACTGTGATACTAAAATAGAAAGTTAAAAAGCACATTTTGAATTTAAAATATAGGATTTGAAATAGAATCTTTTGTAATATAAAAAAAACGTCCTTTTTTTAAAGACCCAGTCCATCTTACTAACCCCAAACTTTTGAATGGTAGTGTATATGCACATTGGTTTGGTTGGATGGTAAGTCGTGTAAAAATACTCTGTATTTGATTTTCAGGGTTGATTAATAACCCTGATCTAAAGGTGGTGCTGATGTTTGATTACGAGACCTGGAAAGCTGGAAGCTTTCTTAACAAGCTGCTGGAACCTCTTTCTCAAAATAATGTACTTATTGTTGGAGGACAAGTTGAGAGGGCCTTTTCCAATAACACAACCTGGTAAGTAAAGAAAGTTCTTGATTTTTAGATGTCAAGTTAGTTCTTTTTGTTAAGCTTTTTTTTTTTTCTTTTTTTTTTGTCATGTTATATGTAGAGATTTCATGGTCAAGACTTTATACTTCCTCTTCTCTCTATTTTTGTCCAGTTTTTCCCCTCATCTGCTCAAGCATGTTCACATACTCCGCATGATTTCACACTGTGCCTTTCTGCATCATGATCATTTGTAATCTAACATTTTCTCAGTGTTGCATACAGGAAGCTATTTTTCTCACCTCGTTTCCTCTACTATCTCAGACATTATTACAAATCTAATCTTCATTAGTTGAGGTTCTTGTGTATTCTGTCTGTTTGCAGCTGTTCTCCAGGCTCTTTTGGTGCAGTAGGTCTGACCTTCAGTGGCTCCAAGATCCAGGGTGCCTCTGTGCTGGTGGACCAGGACGTAAGCAGTCCAAAAGCAGCAGAGGCCACTATCCAGCGGCTGAAGGCTGCTAATATCCCAGAGAGAAACACCATGGGCTTCATGTTTGCCTGTGTGGGCCGCGGCCACAACAGCTACAATAACCAGCGCAACGTGGAGGCCAGCGCTTTCCGGAAGATCTTCTCCAACATTCCGCTCTTGGGATTCTTTGGCAATGGAGAGATCGGCTGTGATCGTATTGTCAAAGAGAACTACACATTGAGCGAGACAGATGCTGATGGACTACAACACTCTTTTACTACAGTCATGAGTCTGGTACATTTTGGCTAACACGAACTGAAAACTGAGACTGCAAATGTCTAGGAATCCCCTTATTAACTTGATCTTTGAAGACAGACACCAGCTGCTTGTTTAAGTTAACAGCAGATCTGATGGTGAGCAGGTGTAATTCTCCTAGGTTCTTTCCTTTTGACTTTTTTCCTTAAATCAGGATGTCAGGAGGATATTTGACATCAAAAACATTTAGGGTGCTCTACACACAGGTACAATTTTGAGAGCAAGCTAATTCTGATGTTGTAAAACACTGAAGCGTCCTCCTACAACTTGTTTGGAAAGCTCATTACTTATAGAACGGTTCTGAAGAACAATTAGGATTTAGTTTGAATGGCATTGTGCTAAAACCTTGACCTTTGACTTCAGTTTTAAAACTTTTTTTATGTGTAGCACAGAACTGAAATCTGTCAACCGATCAGGCCTTATATACAATAGTTTGAAAAATTCAGGCACTTTTTAGCTAACTATGATGGAATAGCTAACGATGTAGCTGTTCATCAACCTTGGTACGGCTTATGGGCCTTTAGTGGGAATTCCACTATCTTCACTTCTGATTTTACACATAAATATGTGCTCCAGATTGATTGCTGACCTACATTGATTGTCCAAATTGCCATGTCCAGTAGCAAGTGCTACAAAACTGTAGGAAGAGTATTCACAATGAAAGAAAGAAAAGCTGATCCCTATCAGCACATAGCTATATATCGCGAAAATTGACTTGCTAGCAGTTCTTAGTGTCCGTATTGGAATAATAAAGGACAGAAGGGGAAAAGGTGGAATTTCTTTGTAATATTTCAGTGTATTTACGCTGCCTGTCCCAATCAAAATCCTGTAAAAATCCAGTTTCGTTCCAACAGGGTTATCCTTCATTTCTGTATTCATCAGTTCAGTTGAGTTTTTAAAGGTTAATCATTTATTCTATGCTCTAGCTAAATAACACATTGTGGAGATATACAATATATTTGCTGCAGTATTTAGAAGGTTGATTTAAACTGTTGTTGCCAAATCTTTTTTCCCAACTTTCTTAAGATCATATAGATAATACTTGGCTTTGCATTAAGGAAAGTAAGTTTTACTACTGTCTTGGTTTGGTTTTTTTTTGGTTTTTCTTCATCTGCACCTGCTGCTGGGTCGTGCAGTTATTGGCCCATTATGTCTGCATGTATATAATTATGTATATAATAAAATCAATGATGTCACTAATTGTTGGTTAGTGTGATGTACTCCGTACCTTTTTTTTAATAACATTTCCAGGTGTACATGCACGGAAGTTAACTACATGACATTGGAAACTATATGAAATGAAAAGTGTAACTTTTGTGTTCCTATTTATTCCAACAGCAAAATAAAAAATCAGCTGTTGCGTTTTCATAACTTTCTAAAAGAGCAAACAAATACTGAGAAATGAATTACGGCAGATGAAAGAGAAAAATATGTCAAATTGAGTCACCCCATCTCTATAGTGTTTACAAAATTTTGTAATTTAATGCCAGGACAATATAACTCACTGGATTAATTATTGCAGTCTGAAAAAGGTCCAAGAATTCATTGATGCGTCTTATTTCTCCAATAGATGGCGCTCTCGTGCAACAGCAGTGTTTCGTTAAAGCGATCAGTGGAGTTATTTGGTAGTTCCAGTCAAAATTATCCATGAATCTAAATACCAATTAAATTCATAATTTACTTAAATCTTAAAATTCTAAAGCCCAAATAAATCGATCATTTACTGTGAAATTAGTGATGAACATGATATTGGATGTTAATCACAGAGTGATGAGCTCCAGTTTTCTTTGTTGTGTGTGTATTAGATGTCAACGCCGCGCACATCACAACAGACAGGCTATTTCCTGTTCCTGCGGTTAGGTAGCCTGGTAGCCTGGAGCAGCTCTCAATCGGGGCAGCGGTCAGATAGCGAGCTGCCTCAGGACTAAATGCAAACTGAAGCCATTTAGGCTTGCAGTACAATTCCCTCAGTCCCACACTAATTCCCATGGCCACGCTGGCACAGCAGGTGAAAACCTCTTTCAGGTGAAGAGTGGGTTATTTTAAAGTCCCTTCACCACAAAAAGAGTGAAAACAGCTGTTTACTTCCTAACAATCTCTTTTGTCGCATTCCATACACGCTGCCACTCAAAAAGGCCCCGGTGGAATTGTGGTAAATCTGGCTTTCAGGAACAAACACAACGTTTTGGAGGAACATGGCATCACGACGTGCACTAAAAGTGTGGATCTGTTGGGCTGCAGGTGTTTTTAAACCTGTACATTGTCGCCTCAGGGCTCTTGGAGTAAAGACATTCGGCTTCACTTTAAGACTCTTTCCCTGTTGAGAGCAGACTCTGAAACAAGACAGACAGACCTGAGCTTTGGGACCACTGTCATAAAGAGCAATGTTTTGTAGGTCACACACAGGGGGTGGGCCACTTTGCTCAGAGTTAGACATCCCAAGTGTGCAAAATTTAGTCAGGCATTTACAGAGGAAAAACAAAAATTTGGGGTAGAATGTCACAGACTATAGAATGAAATGTAGAATGAAAGCAGACCATACACCTACAATATAATATTAATCTAATATCTGCTCTGAAAAAAAAAAAAACTTTATTTTCTTTTACTCAGAAATCGCTAGTATTTTACAAACACAAGCAGAAAGTAGCACATTGAATTAGAGTGATATTTTAGAGTGGAAAAACTGAAATTGTATTTACTTGTAAAATGTACTCTGATGATCATTATTCACAACTACAAAAAGAAAAAAAAAAAAAAAATATATATATATATATATATATTTTTTTTTTTCTGTGAGATAGAATCTCATTATGTTATCATCAGTATGGAGGTTAGCATAAAATAGTTTGGTTATTTTGTAGTGAGACACTGATAAAAACTATTAATGCAATAAAATAGGGAAACATTGTGTTTATGTTAGAAGGTACACAGAGGTTTGAAATTCTAAAAGTGCTCATATTTATAACGTCAAATGCAATTGTTCAGCTATAGTTGATGCTGATGTTGCCGTTGCATGGTGTAGTGTCACACACCAGCCAATGTATAAAAAAATGAAAGAACAATGAGATGTGTATAAATAATAAAACCTTTACAGTGTAACAACTTTAATTTCTTAGTATTTCAAAATAAAATCATAATGTTAAAGCTGTGTTTGTTCTGCAGTATCACATCCACCTCACTAATCTGAAAAAGCTCAATTCCTTTATCATTCAAGGAACTGTCACAACATAAGCATGACACCCCACTTAGTCTGGATATTCTTTAATGAGCATCACACTAATTAGCTATTATTAATTCAACACAATTTTGTTGTGAATTAAATGTACTCAAATATTTACGTACGGTTGTTAATTTAATGCAAGTGAGACGTACAACGACAAGCTAAAAGCATGACATTCTAATGTGACAGACTGTTGCTAATTGTGCAAAGAGCCGGCAAATGAGAACTGATACTGTTTTGTTCCCAAGCCAAACCATATATTTACAACTGAAAAGTCAGTCATACATATTCATTATTACATATTATCTACATAACAAAATATTTTCAATTAACTGTTACTTTGTTCTCATTAAAAATAAGACAAAGAAAGAAACAATTCAGACACTTGGTATTTTTAATAATACATTTTAAATAATTTTAATAATATTTACATTTGTATTATTAAATATCATTACTATATATATATATATATATATTATAGCATTAAAGATTATTCAGTAAAGCACTTTTAAGCGCAATGTCTGGTGGTCAGGCCCCATAAATATAAAAAGAGTTAAGAGTTTAAAAAGAGCCGTCAAAGCCATACGTATGAACACATACGCTTACACCCTGAATTCAGCTCTCAAATGAATGCAGAGCCTCAATTATTCAGCAGAGCTACATTACCATTGGGTGGAATAATGGACAGTTGAGAATTCACAGGGGAGACAATCTACATGTTTCGTCTGACTACCTCTGTCTCTGGGTCATTCAAGTGTTTGTGGTTTCTGACCAAACTTTTCTCAGCTGGCCTCGTGCTTCTGTAGTCTCCCCAACAAAGTATAAATAACCACTAAAACTACATCAGTATTCATACTGCAAACACGACTTTAATCACAGTTATTGTTATTGTCACAACTCTCTGAAGATTTCATTTTCATGTGTTTCTCAAAAATAGTAGACAAGACGCCGCTGCCTGCAACTATAAATATGATTTTCAACTGTCCTTACAAATGCCATTTAAATGTAGCACAGGAAACTACTCAATAGGGACGCTTTTATAAATCCTCATATCATATCAGGTCTCGTTTGTGTTTGATGGAATGCTGTTAAGTGAAGAAAACTGGACCTGAAGCTACCTCTGAGATACTTTTGACACTGATGGAGGGAGACAGTAAGTTGGGGTAACAATGAAAGGGTTGAGTGCAGATATGTAACAAGCAGTTCCTGCTCTGACCATTAGACACAGAACTCAATTATTCAGATCTTTCATAACCCGTGCGCTTGAACTGTGGCTTTAATCCCATTAAAACTGCATGACCACAATAAAAAAAAACTTGTATTTTTTATTTTATTTTTATAGAGTAAATATCAATTATTTCACTTTCTTTAACTTATGTTGCTTAGATATACCTAACAATATATATATATATATATATATATATATATATATATATATATATATATAAATTAATAATTAATTTGAAATATAATTCCCTTAAAGGGATAGTTCACCCCCCCCCAAAAAAACTCATTATTTACTCACTTTCATGTCCTTCCAAACCTGTAAGTTCTTAATAGTGTAGTATGTTTTCAGATACAACAGAAAAAAACTGTTCATATATTATAAAGTCAGTCATGATCAAATAATTTGATGTGTGTTCCTTTAGACTTTCATATCTCTAGAAATGTTTTGGCTTTAAATCAGTGCCAAAGGGAGCATTTTTGGCATCTGAAAAGCTTCCATGTTTGCAGAGAACAAAAAATTAAAAATGCTGACAACATTCATTCCTTTGCAGTCAATGAATTTTTGGATTCTCTATAGTATTGAACGTCTGGATTCATAGCAAAATCAATACACAAATCACCCAAACAAGAATATTGCTGTATGTTGTAGCATTGCACACAGTAGTCAAATGGCCACCACATCCAATCCTAAACCATCTTTCAAAGAGATATGAGCCAGGAGAAAAAATGCAAATAAATTATACATCATATTTTAAAAAGCTTCTCAGGTTTCTTTTTGAAAACATTCTTCTTAAGTGCATGGCACCCCAGCGAAGTGAAAATGCTCGGCTGAAGACATCTACTCCAGAGACTGTTACCATGGCTACAGAGGAGTTTTCTACACTTCACATTTACATAAAAGTTTTCCGCTGGATGGATTTTAGCCTCTACTTTCTGTAGAAGAACTGGGTCAGACACACAGAGCAAAGCTGGAGACTAGAAAAGCTGGATTTAGTCAGAGAGACAGGAGACGTCTGACAGTGTGGGAAAGAATGTGCAAAAACTGTACCTTTTAGGGGTATAACAACCCATAAAATTTAGTACCTCAGATTATTAATATGTACTCCTAATGTACTACATGAACCTTTTAACACTAAAGATGTCCCTTTGAGGGTGCTTCCCCAAACAAGCTGTTGTAAGTGAAATTTTTGCATATTTCTTTTTCTCAGAGTGTATGATTAATATGCAATTCAAAAACACTGGACTATAATGAACCATTGAGACAGACGAGAATACTTTACAAAAATGAAAAAAGCACAGTTACAAAAAGACTGAAATTTAGAAAATTGTATATAAAAATGTTTTTGATTGTCATTATTATAATTATTCATTTATTCAATTTCACAAATTTAATACCCATGATCTAAAAATTACATGAAATTTATATTTTATTGTATAATTGTATATTTTATTTATATTTATTATAGATAAGGGAGATAGAGATACATAGACAGACAGACAGACAGACAGACAGACAGACAGATAGAGAGATAGAGACAGAGAGAGAGAGAGAGAGAGAGAGAGAGAGATAGATATAGATAGATAGATAGATAGATAGATAGATAGATAGATAGATAGATAGATAGATAGATAGATAGATAGATAGATAGATAGATAGATAGATAGATAGATAGATAGATAGATAGATAGATAGATAGATAGATAGATAGACAGACAGACAGACAAACGGTCTCACAACTGGACACACTTTAAAAGAGTTGAACTTCACTGATCTTGCTGGATGCTTTCTTAGAGAGCCCTGACAAAACCAGCTCTAGATACTCCCCTCACCCATACACAGGGCATGAGGGTCTACGGGTGGGTGGGGGTAAGGGATCGGAGCCCAGCAGCACTTCCCTGTGGCCCCTCCTGGGAGCCGCCCATCAGCTGCGCTCAGCTAAATGCACTCACATATGAATATTTCAGTGCCATTTAATGCTCCTGCTGCAGCCCCCGAGGAGCCCAGCATCAATTTGTGAACATGCCGTTAAAAGCCAGGACGTATAATCCAGAGTGAGAGCTGCTCTCCTCCCTACCAGGCCTCAAGTCCCCAGCTACAGCTTTGGCAACTTTCTCCTGCCAAACTCTGCTGACTTCCCCCGCCCCGGTTTAAAAATATGTGTATATCTGAGTGAAGCAGCAGACAGATGGTCTGGTCGTTTGCCCCCGGTTGGACAGTGTTCCCAGAGTGCTTGTTGCTGTGCAGTCTGCTGGCTGTTAGGCAGTGGAGAGGGCAGTGATAGTCTGTTCATCTTCTGGCCCCACGGTGCTGCTAAAACGCTCACATGGAGCAGGACAGCGAGGACAAAATAGCCACACTCACACCGCCTGCCCGCCCACCAGTCCCATGGGCACCTGAAGCAGAAATTGTCATATTTAGATATAAACATGCCATTGTTCGCTCATCAGGTGTGAAAACATGAGATATATACTACCAGTATATACTGTATATACCAGTAAGATATTTCATATTTTTTTAAAGAATTCTCTTCTGCACCAAGCCTGCATTTATTTGATCAAAAATACAGCAAAATCAGTGTGAAATTTTGTGAAATATTTTTACTATTGAAAATAACTGCTTTATATTTGAATATATTAAAAATTATATTCCTGTGATCAAGGCTAAATTTTCAGCATCATTACTCCAGTCTTCAGTGTCACATGATCCTTCAGAAATCAATCTAATATGCTGATTTGCTGTTCAAGAAACATTTATTATTATTATTATTATCAATATTTAAAACAGTTGAGTACATCTTTTTCAAGGTTTTTTTTGATGAATAGAAAGATGCAAGGATCAGCATTTATCTGAAATAAAAAGCTTTTGTAACATTATACACTATAACATTCAAAAGCTTGGAGTCAGCTTTTTTTTGGGGGGGGGGGGGGGTTATAGAAATCAATATTTTATTTAGCAAGGATGCTTTAGATTGATCAAAAGTGATGATAAATATATAAGGTGTTACAAAAGACTTCTATTTCAGAAAAATACTGTTCTTCTGAACTTTCTATTCATCAAAGAAACCTGAAAAGATTCTACTCAGCTGTTTTCAACATAAAAATAATAAATTTTTGAGCAGCAAATCAGAATATTAGAATGATTTCTGAAGGATCGTGTGACTGGAGTAATGATGCTAAATACTCAACTTTGAAATAAATTACATTTTGAAATATATTCAAATTGAAAACAGTTATTTTAAATAGTAAAAATATTTCAAAGATTTGCTGTTTTTGCTGTAGTTTGGATCAAATAAATGCAGGCTTGGTGAGCAGAAGAGACTTAAAAAAAACATTACAATTCTTACTGTTCAAAAACTTTTGACTGGTGGGTGTGTGTATACACACGCACACGCACACACACACACGCACACACACACACACACACACACACACACTAATATATATCTAGATGAAATATAACTGACATATGACAAATGGTATTCACATAATAATAACAACGCATTTTCACCTTTAAAGATTCAGTATTTAAAATAGCAGAAAAATGTATGTAAATAATTTAAAGAAAATTTTAAAAACAGCATTAACTGGTCGTTAAAATTTTATTTGATATGTAGAAACAACATTTTTGCACACCTGAAGCTCAAAAGAGGTTGAGTGATGCCACAGAACAACAACTCAAAGCACAGGAGTAAATCAATAGTAGAATGGCTTCAAAAGAAGAAAATATGCTTTGGCATGACTTCACACCAAAATAACTAAAAAAAAAAAAAAAAAAACACTGCTGAACTGACAATAGCTTCGTAAAGATAAATGGTACAAAATTCCTACTGACAGTTGTGCAGGTCTGATCTGCAGTGCAGGTATGCTGCCAAAAGAGGGTTAAACACTATGGTTTTACATACTTTCCCTGTCCTGCATTGTGAAGGTTCACATTGTGTTCCATAGAATTGTTTGTGTGTATTTGTCTACTACAGACAGATAAGAACATGACCAAAATCATGACCACTTTATGCAGAAATGCAGAGAAATCCAAATGGTTCAGAAATATATTCCTGCAACTGTATCTAAAAGGAGTTTGGATAATAATCCTTGGGAAATAAAGTACTTGAAAACAATTGGACAACTAATAAAGAATGAACTATGCAGGAGTGAATGTGCAGTTTCTCATGTTGTTCCACAGAGGAGCTGACACATATAGTGACACAAACTGGTAATGGCTCTTAATGAATGTGCAAGAGCTGTTCTGTGTTTGCAGGGGCAGAGATACAAGCTCAGCATTTGTAAAATAAAAAGGCCAGACTGACAGGAACACGGTTATGATAATAATGGGACTGCTTCGTCTGCCAACAATGCAGAAATGCCCTAAGGCAGCAATCAAAAATTAATACTAATTATTATGTGAATGCAACATTAAATCAGACATATGTTAAATTATATATAAGCAACATGATTCTACTTTCAGAGGCGCATGCATGAGGACTTGATTTTTTCTTTTCTTTTCACCACTGTTATTCTGAGCTGCATGGTGCTTATATCGGCCGTAAGCATTTATATGAGTCTTATCGTATCAAAAAGAAAACCAGGAAAAACTCTATGCGCATTAAAAACAAAAATGAACAGGAATGCCCTTTAATAATAATCACTGCTATTTATGGTTATGGCGTGATTTATTAATTTCCATTGGAAATTGTGTGCATTGAATTCTGACTGTGGTTTTGGCACATGTAGCTGTTCGGGGGCTGGCTGGACACACAGCACTTTAAGTCTCATTTCTGATGAGAGCAGTAAATAATTTAGGGCTTAAAGCTGCCATTAGCAACACTTAAACTCTGCTAATGCAGACCCCTGACAGCTGGCCTATCCCCATTGGATGGGACCATGGATCAAACAGTTCTGAACGAAATAATGGGCCAAGCTGAAGCACAAAAATCTGTCAATAGGCATGTGTTGTTTTTGCTTCTGCATGTTTGTTGGTTACGCTGTGGTATTCCCATTACACAGAAGGTTACATGGCTTATGACTTTGAATCCATTTAATGTTTACATGCATGTTCACTGCACATTACGAATTTAGTAAAGAGGTACAGGATATTACAATTAAAAACAGTGACCCTGTGGCAGCCTTATAGATAATATTACATAATTTCTGGACCATAGCGTTTCAGTTATAAGTGATAAATCTATCTAATGATTCTGGATGTTTATTTTCAATCATGCTTTATCCTTACTGTATCAATTAGGACCCACAATAAATAGCCTAAACTGAGCTGTGTTTGTTCAGGTGAACATGGACATTTCAGAATAGTTCACCAAAAAAATGAAAATACCTGTAATCATTACTCACCCTTTTTTTGTGAATTTTTTTCTTCTGTGGTATTTTTGGAAAAGTCTTATTAAGCAATCAAAACACCATGTAAAGTGAACTGTAAAGTAACTGAAATGGGTCAAATAACATTGTAATAAACAACAATTACAAATTTCATCAGTTGAAAATTCCCCCTTCCCTGAATATAAATAACGATTTAATTCAATTGTAATTCAAAAACTGTAGTTGTATTCATTTTGCAGTTTCATTAACTTGGTCTCTGGTAAAAGCCACTATTAACATCTCTGGGTTTTATGCATCTGTTTATGCGAATTTTGGGACATTTGGGATATCACAAGTTTACCGTTACTCGCAAGAAAAAAAACTATCGCTTAAATGTAGCCTACAAATATTTTTCCGTCAAAAACGACAGAAACATTAACATGACTGAATACAATTTTAGATGTGCATAAAAATCATGTAGGCTACGCTAAACAAGAGTCACCGTGGCTCAGTGGTTTATGTCCAGTTGTTCGCGCCAATTTCCCCAGAAGTGAATATGTTTTTGTTCTCTTCAAAATATGAGATAAAATATGATTCGTCTATGGATTAAAATACTATAAATAGTTTTGCGATATCTCTTTTTTCCCGCATAGGCCTATATTAATCTCTTGAATTGATGGAAGCATCGCAGCTGGCAGGTGTGAAGACAGACAGAAGTCAGACAGAAACGGAAGTCAGACAGAAACTGAAATGAGAGAAGGGAGTATAGTTATCTGTGGCACTAGGACACAATTAATTTTTTAACGAGAGGTCCCGATCCCTTAAAACTGCCGCAACCCCCTACTGTTTTCAACCGTGCTTTAATATGCTTAATAATAACAATGTCACATCGCGAACTCTTGGTCTCCGGAGCGCCTCAAGTCACCTTCAGATCGAGCGCTGGGTGTCAGTATATGCTACACTGCGACTATTCCCTTGAGTTTCAGAGATTGAAGAAGTTGTACAAATGGAGGAAGATGACATGAAAGTTCGTCTTGATGAGCCACGGCATGTATAGCCGGTTTTCATGCAGGGCAGAAATAGCTTTTTTCTCCCTTATATTTTTCATCAGAATGCAAAGCACATTCGACCATTAAATTTCATGCAGTTTCATACAGCCATATCTGGAAGCACAGCAGTGACAGATAGGATCTAGGGTTCATTATTAAGCAGAGATGTTAAAGCATATTACAATTTTAAATTCTTAGAATAACAAAACAATGATGTGGTTCATCTCTTATGACAGAACTGAATTATCATGTTCTGTTCTCATGTTCTCCTTTTAAAGTCAGAAAAACTGAAATCGTTTTCAATGACACAGTATGAAAAGTTAACACTGGTTCAAACATAAAGATTACAATTATAATGTTAAAACATAAAATTGTTTTAAAACGTTGTGTTTCTTCCTGCAGTTAGCTCTATTTTTAGGCTGCTGTAGGCTATGAAGGCCTACTGCAATCAAATGCAATTGGCCATAATATGAACTCTTTCATCACTGTGCTAGTGACTGCACTCAGTGTCTAATCAAAGTATGGATGTGAGATTCATTTTCCCATATTATTATTTGCATATTATTTTTCCTTAAATTGTACATTTTTATCTACTGTGCAATCAAATGAGCAATAAGCTAGTGGGTAAAATAAGTATTGAACACGTCACCATTTTTCTCAGTAAATATATATCTAAAGGTACCGTTGACATTACATTTTCTCCAGATGTCGGTAACAATCCAAGTAATCCATACATATAAAGACAGCAAAACAAATAAGTTCAGTGGAATAAAGTGGAATAACACAGGGGAAAAGTATTGAACACATGAAGAAAGGGAGGTGCAAAAAGGCATGTAAAGCCAAGGCATCAGCAGAAATCTATCAGTAATTAGAAAGCAATCCTGTCCCTTGTCAGTGGAAATTAATATTAGCTGGTTCAGTCTCAACTGATGACCTAAAAAGGTGTCTCATTACCAACGTGTCACACAAGAAACATTTCATGATGGGTAAAAGCAAAGAGCTTTCTCAAGACCTTCACAACGTTATTGTTGCAAAACATACTGATGGCATTGGTTACAGAAGGATTTCTATACTTCTGAATGTTCCAGTGAGCACTGTTGGGGCCATAATCATTTACATTTACATTTACATTTATGCATTTAGCAGACGCTTTTATCCAAAGCGACTTACATTGCATTCAAGTTACAGTTTATCAGCTCTTGCTTTCCCTGGGAATCGAACCCATGATCTTGGCGTTGCTAGCGCCATGCTATTTGAGCTACAGGAAAGCATAATCATAATCATAAAACATAAAAGTGGAAAGAACATCATTTCACCATAAACCGGCCACGACCAGGCGCTCCTTTCAAGATTTCTGACAGAGGAGTGAAAAGTATTATCAGAAGAGTTGTCCAAGAGCCAAGGATCACTTGTGGAGAGCTTCAGAAAGACCTGGAATTAGAATGTAGAATTGTATCAAAGAAAACAATAAGTAATGCACTCAACCGCCGTGGCCTGTATGCACGCTCACCACGCAAGGCTCTATTGCTGAAGAAAAAGCATGCTGAAGCTCGTTTAAAGTTTGCTGCATAACATTTAGACAAGCCTGTGAAATACTGGGAGAATATAGTCTGGTCAGATGAGACAAAAATTGTACTCTATGGATGCCATAATACACACCATGGTTGGTGGTCAATTGGCACTGCACATCACCCCAAAACATCATGGTGTAGCACTGGAAAAAAATCATATAGTTGAAGGAAGGATGAATGGAAAAATGTAACAAGACATTCTTGATAAAAATCTGCTGCCATCTACCAGGATGATGAAGATGAAATGAGGATGGACATTTCAGGAAGACAATGATCCCAAACACACAGCCAATAAAACTCAGTTGGTTTCAGAGAAAGATAGTAAAGCTGCTAGAATGGCCAGCCAATCGCCTGACTTGAATCTGAGAGAAAATCTATGGAAAGAACTAAGTTTAGAGTTCATAGAAGAGGACCTTCAAGATTTGAAGACTGTTTGTGTGGAAGAATGGGCCAAAATCACACCTGAGCAATGCATACGACTAGTTTCTCCATACAGGAGGCGTATCGGAGCTGTCATTACCAACAAAGCCTTTTGTATGAAGTATTAAATAAATTTCTGTAAGCATGTTCAATACTTTTTCCCTCGGTCATTCCATTTTATTACACAGAACTTAATTTCTGAACATATTTGAATTGTTTTCTTTGTATGTATTAATTACTTGGGTTGATACCGACATCTGGTGAAAATTTCATGTCAACAGCACCTTTAGAAATATACAGGTGCATCTCAATAAATTAGAATGTCATGGAAAAGTTCATTTATTTCAGTAATTCAACTCAAATTGTGAAACTCGTGTATTAAATAAATTCAATGCACACAGACTGAAGTAGTTTAAGTCTTTGGTTCTTTTAATTGTGATGATTTTGGCTTACATTTAACAAAAACCCACCAATGAACTATCTCAACAAATTAGAATATGGTGACATGCCAATCAGCTAATCAACTCAAAACACCTGCAAAGGTTTCCTGAGCCTTCAAAATGGCCTCTCAGTTTGGTTCACTAGGCTACACAATCATGGGGAAGACTGCTGATCTGACAGTTGTCCAGAAGACAATCATTGACACCCTTCACAAGGAGGGTAAGCCACAAAGAAGCTGGCTGATCACAGAGTGCTGTATCCAAGCATGTTAACAGAAAGTTGAGTGGAAGGAAAAAGTTTGGAAGGAAAAGATGCACAACCAACCAAGAGAACCGCAGCCTTATGAGGATTGTCAAGCAAAATGGATTCAAGAACTTGGGTGAACTTCACAAGGAATGGACTGAGGCTGGGGTCAAGGCATCAAGAGCCACCACACACAGACATGTCAAGGAATTTGGCTACAGTTGTCGTATTCCTCTTGTTAAGCCACTCCTGAACCACAGACAACGTCAGAGGTGTCTTACCTGGGCTAAGGAGAAGAAGAACTGGACTGTTGCTCAGTGGTCCAAAGTCCTCTTTTCAGATGAGAGCAAGTTTTGTATTTCATTTGGAAACCAAGGTCCAAGAGTCTGGAGGAAGGTTGGAGAAGCTCATAGCCCAAGTTGCTTGAGGTCCAGTGTTAAGTTTCCACAGTCTGTGATGATTTGGGATGCAATGTCATCTGCTGGTGTTGGTCCATTGTGTTTTTTGAAAACCAAAGTCTCTGCACCCGTTTACCAAGAAATTTTGGAGCACTTCATGCTTCCTTCTGCTGACCAGCTTTTTAAAGATGCTGATTTCATTTTCCTGCAGGATTTGGCACCTGCCCACACTGCCAAAACACCAAAAGTTGGTTAAATGACCATGGTGTTGGTGTGCTTGACTGGCCAGCAAACTCACCAGACCTGAACCCCATAGAGAATCTGGGGTATTGTCAAGAGGAAAATGAGAAACATAAGATCAAAAAATGCAGATGAGCTGAAGGCCACTGTCAAAGAAACCTGGGCTTCCATACCACCTCAGCAGTGCCACAAACTGATCACCTCCATGACACGCCGAATTGAGGCAGTAATTAAAGCAAAAGGAGCCCCTACCAAGTATTGAGTACATATACAGTAAATGAACAGACTTTCCAGAAGGCCAACAATTCACTAAAAAGGTTTTTTTTTTATTTATTTTTTTTTTTTTATTGGTCTTATGAAGTATTCTAATTTGTTGAAATAGTGAATTGGTGGGTTTTTGTTAAATGTGAGCCAAAATTATCACAATTAAAAGAACCAAAGACTTACACTACTTCAGTCTGTGTGCATTGAATTTATTTAATACACGGGTTTCACAATTTGAGTTGAATTACTGAAATAAATGAACTTTTCCACGACATTCTAATTTATTGAGATGCACCTGTATTTACTGAGAAAAATTGTGACGTGTTCAATACTTATTTTACCTGCTGTATGTCCATCTCATTTTAAGAACTTATCCTAAATTAGATATGGTTAAATATAGGAAACATTTTGATTCAAAAAAGCAAACAAAATGAAATACGTATGACCTCTACCGATTTCATAATTCAGTAGGCATAATTTTGTCAATAAGCCTTCCAGAATCTAGACACAGTCCAGTTTGCTGAACACGATTTATATAGGCCTATTTAGATATTAAATAATCATTGCCATTCATTTTACTGATCTGTTGATTTCTTAAATGAATATAAGATATTGTTGGGGTTGTGGGTTTAGCTTTTCAACCAATATGTCACCCTGATAGGCTACTTCGATCCTAATGAGCCACTTGACAAGATAAATCTCACCTCTCCTAAAGGTAGCCTATGGTGTGAATCCAAGAACCTATAAAATACCTCACACTGAAAAAAAATAAATAAAAAAGTTTTCTCCACGTCTAATAATCTCCCGCAGCAAATTAACATGTTTTTATATTTTTCTGAAACAACAAGCACAGTTATCTGATCATGTCTAGGGAGTGAAACGAATCAATATTGGGTGCACTGTGACTTGTTGCCCCCTACTGACGCGTCTTAGTTCGGGTTTGCGCCTGACGTCACGTCTCGAGCGGCAGACAGCTCTCTCTCTCTCTCTCTCTCTCTCTCTCTCTCTCTCTCTCTGTCTCTCTGTCTCTCTCTCAGCCCCTGTTCCTGCGTTTACCCCCCTCTCCATCTCTCCTCACTCTGGACTCAAGTTGCGGGGCAGCCGGGAGCGGACACTACCTTTTCTCTCTTTCTGTTTCTACGAGCAATCTTCTCTTCAGGCAACCTGTATGGTGGATATAATATTCAGCTCTTCTTTTTTGGATGATATGGGGGATCATTCCAAAAGTATGTATTGCTGTGAAAAAAAATAAATAAAAAATCTATAGGCCCTGCAAAAAGTAACTTTATGTTTAAAATTAAGCGTTTAAATTTGATTCAGTGTTGCTGCATTTGAAAATTGATTGTTAATGATTAGGCCTACTTGTTTTTTTCAAGACTACTGCTTCTGCAGTATCTGTCATCCGAGAAAAACTGTCTTGATCTTTTCACTATAGCCCAATATTAGTTACAAACCTCGGTGATTTCGATTTTTATGAAATACTTATAAATTCTAAACTCCATAAGAGCTCAAAACAATGTTCTTTTTCATGCTCAGAGAAGTCCGGACTTGCGATGTGTGTAGGCTGCGGCAGTCAGATCCATGACCAGTATATTCTGCGGGTCTCCCCTGACCTGGAGTGGCACGCAGCCTGTTTGAAATGCGTGGAGTGTAACCAATACCTGGACGAGACGTGCACTTGCTTCGTACGGGACGGGAAAACGTACTGCAAGAGAGATTATGTAAGGTAGGTTTTTTTGTTTTTGTTGTTGTTTGTTTTTTTTTTTGGTTTGTTTCGGGAAAAGTGTGAATTATATTCAGTCGCATAAGCTGTGTATTTCATATTTATAATGATCAAAACATCCGGCAACAGACTGTAAAATTAAATTAAAGTGGAATTAAAAAGCATGCTTGGACCTGCTTGGCTTTGTCATTCCACAAATTAAATTATTTTTCTATTCTACATCCAACAGATTGTTCGGTATAAAATGCGCAAAATGCACTTTGGGCTTCAGCAGCAGTGATTTGGTCATGAGAGCTCGGGACAGTGTGTATCACATCGAGTGTTTCCGCTGCTCGGTGTGTAGCCGGCAGCTTTTGCCCGGGGACGAGTTCTCCGTCCGGGACGAGGAACTGTTGTGTCGAGCAGATCATAGTCTGGCCCTGGAGCGCGGATCAGGCAAAAGCCCTCTCAGTCCGGGACACATCCACAGCAGAGGACTGCATATGGCAGGTCAGTATAGCACATACCAACCAACTGACTTACCCTGGACCACAAAACTAGTCATAGCACGGGTATGTTTGTAGCAATAGCCAACAATATGGGTCAAAATTACCGATTTTTCTTTTATGCCAAAACTCATTAATGATATTCCATGAAGATATTTTGTAAATTTCCTACCATAAATGTATCAAAACTTAATTTTTGACTAGTAATATGCATCGCTAAGGACTTCATTTGGACAACTTTAAAGGCGAGTTTCTCAATATTTTGTTGCACCCTCAAATTCCAGATTTTCAAATAGTTGTATCTCAGCCAAATATTGTCCTATCATAACAAGCCATACATCATTTGGAAAGCTTAATTCATTCGTTCAGCTGTCAGGTGATAAATCTCAATTTCTAAAAATTGACCCTTATGACTGGTTTTGTGGTTCAGGGTCACATACTATTACAGTTGTATCGGACACGGACGTATAGAAATTATAGCAGTAGAAAACAAAACAAAAATAAATTATTTGGAACGGTTAGTTATTTATTTTAACGCTATTTATTCGGAGCGGCTAGGGCTTATTTAGCCTAAGGTCAGTTTTGGAACTGAGCACGTCCGCTAAATTGAATGGTAGGCCTAATTATATAGGCTACTGTGGGAGGAATCGTGTAATGTTGTTACATAATAGCTAATTACAGGCCGATCCGCTTGATAACTTTGTTTAGTCAACCACTGATAAGCCTGAGCGGCAGGGCCTTAAACACCGAGAGTTACAAAAGACTCAACATGCTCTTTAATTTCATAATTTACAATTGCACATTTGCAAAATAAATCTATGCAGTTAACTTTCCAATTTTATTATAAGCGTTTGTATTCTTGTGTAGGCTAATATTCAAAATACAAGTGTAATTTTGAATCAAACGACATTATTATTTTTGACATTTATATTGTCTTGTATAGCATATTTTCTGTTCTTTTCAAACTTTTTATTTGAATTATTATTTGTTTTTTATTTTATTGTTTATTATATTGTTTTTACATTTTTGTTCAGCTGATCCTGTGTCGGTCCGGCAAACTCCTCATCGGAACCACGTGCACAAGCAATCAGAGAAGACCACTCGGGTGAGGACGGTGTTAAACGAGAAGCAGCTACACACTTTACGGACGTGCTACAACGCAAACCCGAGACCAGATGCGCTCATGAAGGAGCAGCTGGTGGAGATGACAGGCCTGAGCCCGCGGGTCATTCGAGTCTGGTTCCAAAACAAGCGCTGCAAGGACAAGAAGAGATCTATCCTCATGAAACAGTTACAACAGCAACATGGCGATAAGACGGTGAGTGTGTCTTAATGCACTTTCAATGTGAGAAATTCAGCCTACCATGTGCGGAAAAAAATACAGACTTTAACCATTAACGGCTCTGAGTGATCCCCGACACTTGATATGAGCCGAGATGATTTTAATTGGGTCTGTAATTCGACTGCAGTGTTGGCTTGAAGCAAATTAGCAACAGACTCCTCCTTACTGTGGGTGGTTTGGGGAATGTTTTAAACTCGATTTCATCTGGAACTGCCCTTATATATTATAGTTTTATTTTATTTATCAAAAATAAGAATAAAATGATTTAACTGTTTTATGATGCATTGTGCCTTATTAAATGGTCTGGACTTTTTGGTCCAGAATCTGCAGGGCATGACGGGCACTGCGCTGGTTGCAGGCAGCCCAGTTCGACACAACCCCTCAGTGCCAGGACACCCGCTGGAAGTGCAGACTTACCAACCACCCTGGAAAGCGCTCAGTGAATTTGCACTTCAGAGTGACTTAGATCAACCTGCCTTTCAACAGCTGGTGAGTGGAAAAAAATACAGTTGCTTTTGACATTTTTTATGGTTTTTATAGGCTACTTTACTGTACTGTTGTCAGATTAAGATTTGCCTATTATTATTATTATTGTGCCTAGCTGTTTTTTTTTTTTTTTTTTTAATTTATAGTTAATTTTGCCTCTCACTTTCAGGTCTCTTACTCGGAATCCGGTTCTTTAGGAAACTCATCTGGCAGCGACGTGACCTCTCTTTCTTCACAGTTACCGGACACACCGAACAGCATGGTACCGAGCCCGGTGGAGACGTGAGAGCGACTGCTCGTCTGTTCCCGGGGAAATGAAGTGAACAGCTCATATCACGGACGCGGGAAATTCCATTACCATCACCGGACAGCGCCATCAGACGTATAGCAAAAACCTGCACTTGGAACAGAAGGAACCGTTTTTCCTAAAAATCCGTCAACAAGCCGGTGGTGGAAATGATGGAATGACTGGGAGTGAAATGATGGAAGTGAAACTCTGCATAATAGATACACTAAATGAATGACCATGTTCACTCGAAATGGATATTCGTTGTTCATTATGATGGCTGTTGTATCTGTGGTTTTGGACATTTTTTTGAAAAAACAATCTTTTCAAAAGACTCGATTTCAGAAGATTGGATTTTTTTTTTCGTTGTGAAATTTGGAGGACAATTTGTGTATCTGAACAAAATTAAGTTATTGTTATTTATTGTCACATCAATTCGCAAAAAATAAATCAGCACATAAAATGTTTATTTATATCTGTGAATGTAAAATGCGTGAATAATCTCTTATGAAAAGGTTTAATTTGTTCAGAAATACGTTTAACTAATTAGCTAAATATAGTTATTAGTTGTAGGCCACTCATTATAATATTATACCAAAGGTCTGATTATAAAAATAATAATAATAATAATTCGGAGAAAACATTTCTTAGGCTACATTTTCTACCGTAATTTCTTTCAGCGGAAAAAAATTGCCTACATAAATGGCTACACATTGATTTGTTCAAAATCAAGTGTGCCTTAATAAAGATAGCCTACTCTATATTATAAATTAAATAGCTAAATGAGGTCAAACATTTTGCAGATGCCAAACTATTGTATATCATGATTTTTAAAAATTAATAGACTAAAAGATGTAGTTTTTTTCGTTGTCAGATTAGATCTTTAAAATGAGTAGTCCCCTTTTCCTTGGCAAATTTAAATGTTTCAGGATCGCCTGACCTTTTATTTACTCGTGCCATTACACCAACAAACAATACATTCAACACAACCGGAGCGTGATTTGAAAATATTGCAGATTCACCAACGCACACTGAAAAAGCTGGAGCACAAATATGCACAGGAAATTGAGCTGAATTATACTGCTTATTAAATTGCTATTAAAATATTATTATTCGTTAACAAGTCGATATTTTAAAACACATTCAGGAGTTAAATTTACGTGAATTTTGAGAAAACAATTTTTTTTTCATTTCAGTCATTTCGTAGGCCTATAGCCTAATTGAGAGCGCTTATCGTTTTCAAAATACTGCAAATTTCAAGGTCAGCGAGACTTATTCCTAAATCAGATTTTATCTAAGAAAACGGACTCGAACAGTTACTTAGCCTATGTAACCTTGATACCTGACACAGATTTGGTTTTGTTTTTAGCTACTTCTGTACAGTCCAAACCTTTCTTACTAAATTAAGAAAGGGTGCACACAACCCAAAAGAAGGCAAAACTAAATACGCTGCTAAAGAACAGAAGTTTTTATATAGGCTAGTAGGCGTCAGGTGCTATTGATACAGATCCAAAGAGACAAGATAGACAAGATAGCACTTTTTATCTTGTTCTAGTAAGCTAATTAATCAGCCAGAGACGGAGAGCAAGTAAAGCAATGAAGGCATTCAAGGATGAACCTTTGTAGGATTTTAAGATAACCTGAATGTGGTTCTCAGCTCTCACAATGTTTTGCAATACATATCCAGCAACATTTAGCTCTGACCACTTGTCATCCGATCATCCGAACCAGAAATAAGCAGTTGTAAATGGGTTTTAGTTGTATTGCCAATTTCACTGATTTTTTTTTCTTTTTCAATAAGTGCTTGTGTTAATGTTCACACAGACCTTACAGCAACATTTTTAACCTATTTCTTGCAATAGAACAATAAATCAAGCAACCCCACCCATCTGAAGATATACTAAAAATCATGAATTCCCATTAGGAGAATAAACACACACAAGGACACTGCTAGCAGGGCAGTATGGACATGCATTCACACACACACACACACACACACACACACACACACACACACACACACACACACACACACACACACACACACACACACACACACACACCCCATTAAAGCCATGGAGGGAGGTCAAAGCCACCCACTCTACAATAACAGACTATAAAACAGAGTTCACGATGGCTTCAGCATTCACTCTACAAGAAGACTCTGTCACTCAGTCTTAAGGAAATACAAGCATCTGGCATTTGAGGGAAACGGACGTCCAGAATTCTACAAAGTGGCTTTGCAGAAATACCTCTGCATAATCCAAGATACAGAAATAGCTGCACAGTCACCAAAAGTTTGGAAGCTTCCTTCATATGTGGGCTGGATCAGATCAGACAGTGCTGGGATTTTGGTCACACACAGGTACGGGTGCAAAGCTCAGGCTAAATTAAAGTAGATGGTGGGGGTGAAGCACTGTGACCACGGCTCCATAAATAACCAGGATTTATTAGATCTTAAAAACACTTTTAACAATACCGACCCTAATGCATTCTATGTTTGATAATGCACTCAGAGCTTTAAGAGCGGGATAAACAGACCTATAACTCTTGTTTTTATCATTCCAGCATGGGGAGAACACAGAATGTGTTCTACAGCAGCGTTCAAAGGGTCACCACAATATTGCTTTCAAATTAATGGCTACCGTCACAGCAAACAAACCATCTTCAAACTGGAGCCACCTCTCCAATTTTGCCAATTGTTCAACATTTTATGTAAATGTTTGTGATAGATATTCACTTTGCGGGGTCATCTGACATTATAACAGTCTGTGGAAATGATATAGGATATAGCAGTGAAATCTTCTGCCAAAGGTTTTACTGACATACAAAATCTAAACTTGAAAGGAAATTAAATATGTCATTTCAATTTGGATGAACAACATTGCCTTGACTAATCACTCCTTTAGAGGTGTAGCATCTGTTTTTTTTTTTTTTTTTAAACAGCGTAATAATGAACAGCAATATATAATTCTACAGTTGTCACTGGGTGTAGCCTCAGTGACTGAGCATTTCATGTGAGTGTTAAAGAACAGCCTCTGTCGGTGAATCATCTGAATCTGATGACGTTCCTGGCTGTGTTTAATTCGCTTTTTTTTTTTTTTGGGAATGAATCAAGGGTTCTGTTCTGTGCCAAACTGCTCTCAAAGGATAGTGTGAGGTGGAATAAATCATAAATACAGCATGAACATCAGGAAATTAATGTCTTTTCAGAATATTAAAAACTAACATTGATGATGTACAAGGTAATGATTCTCCTTAGGGTATTTTGAGGACTTTATAATTATAGGGATAGAATATGTTAGATGAATGGTATACATCAAAGAATGTAACACAAAAGAAGACCTTCTGAAGAACGTTTCAAAAGCTTGTAGATACAATGAAAATCAGTGGGATTGAATACAACATTGGACCTTGTTGACTTCCATTTGTATGGATATTTGATCTTCTTTTGTGTTCAAAAGAAGAAAATAAGTCAGTTTGGGACCAACATGAGGATGAGCAAATAATTAGGATTATTAGGGTACAAGATGTCCCTTGCTGCAGATCACATGGTCCATCATCTTTGTGCCATGGTCCTAACATTACGCTACACACACACACACAAAGAGAGAGAGGCAGGCAGTGAATGAATGGGTTGTGTCAGAGGCTGGCCTTGGGGTCACCGTTGCTTTCTTGTGCCAAAACTGTTTATGTTATCCTGGGGGAGAAGAAAGAGGCTGAACATGTTCCCTGCCAAACATTTATCCTGTCTCAAGCCTGCACCCAACACATACCAGGAGCCTACACTGACCGAAGCTGCCCTTAACATCAAACACCAGAGATGGCCACTCGTAAATGCCTCTGTGCTGAACTTCACCCAAATAAAAGAAAACAGAATACCAGTCAATGCTCTGAAATGAAAATGGCGCAATAAATAAGAGATTCTGCATCCTTGCTCAAAAGTCATTTGTTAAAAGCACACTGTCTTCTACAGTTGCTGACAGGTGAGATTTCAATGTGGTCAACATGATGACAGGAACGTGTTTTAGGAAATTCTTAATGAACACAGTCTGAAGCAATTTAAAGTTTAAAAAATATAAATAATATTTTTTATTAGTTAAATTCTTCTAAACTTTTAAATGCTTCAGGTTGCCATATGTTTATAATAATATAATTGGAACAGAATCTTTCAGCTCTTTTAATTCAGTTTTTCAGGGTAATGAATAAACTAAAGGTTATTGGAATATGTTTTAAAAGAACATAATATTTCAGTCTTTCTACTTGAAAATTGTTTCATAGTAAATCTACACTGTTTTTTTTTTTTAAAAGTATGTTGAAAAAATTTGGTGTAGAAACGATTTTCACTCAGAAATTACTAGTAAATTTCACAATTACAAACAAACAGCAAGTAACATGACATGCACCATTACATTTTAAAGTAGAAAAACTGAAATATTTTCTTGTAAAACATACTCCAAAGGAAAGAGCTTGAATGCCATAAGACATTCTGTGCAGAAACCGTCATAATCTTAATTAGGACCTAAACCAGACAGCCATAGAGGATTTTTTAACAGACCGTCTCTTTGCTGCAGACTGTGGAAGTCCATTAGATAAGAGACCTTCTTGTTCTCAGATGAAAGCTAAACTCACTTCCCAGAGCACAGAAAATTAGCACTAATAAACTCATTAAGTAATTAGTCTCCACCATTAAAACCCTAAAACCGCCAATGGAGTTCGAGTCAGACACTCAGCACACATAAACACAGATGTGTTTATACAATGTTTAGAGGAGCCAGTCAAGATCATGGCCAATATGCATGGCTTTAATACAAGCCTTTGATTTCAGTTGAGCAAGCTTCCACCGCTAATACCCACTTCCTCTTCTAAATGCCATAGGTATGTGTTACCTAGCCGAGTGCAGTGCCCTGAGGAAAGGACCTAAGTGTTGATACTGTGAGCGAACGGGATGCTGGGAGAGCTTGCTGGTCACACTTCACGCTTTGCTGGACTCACTGAGACTGGTATTAGATAACGTGTCACTGCCAAGTACCTGTCGGTACTGCATGGCTAACGGAGGACAGAGTGCTCTTTATGTAAAGATTAAGAACGTCGGGTTTTGCTTCCTGCAACAGAAACATAAAGATTTTACTTTTAGCAAGAACCTCAGCTTTATAAAATGAATCGGTACACTTGTTCAAATGTTTAGAGTTTTTGAAAGAAATTGATAATTTTATTCAGAAAGGATGCATTAAATTGTTCATAAACGACATTTATGATACAGAAGATTTATATTTAAAATAAAGGCGTTTCCTTTGAACTTTCCATTTGTTACCATGGGTTTCACAACAATATTAAGCAGCACATTTTTCAACATTGATAATAAGAATTATTTCTTGAGTACCAAATTAGCATATTAGAATGATTTCTCAAGGATCACGTGACACTGAAGACTGAAGTATTGCTGCTGAAAATTCATAATAGTTTTCAATTGTAACAATAATTCACAATATTACTGTTTTAATGTATTTTGATCAATTTAATGCAGTACTGGTGAGCAAAAGAGACAGTAGTATGTTGCGCATATTTTAAAGAAAATGTAAGATAAGTATTTCAAAATGTTGAAAGACTGTGAGACTTTTACTAACGTCAATACAAAGTATATGTATACAAATAATATCAAAGTTATTAGTTGGGTGAAATCATGTTGCTTTTATCAGGGCAGTTTTGAAAAAGATTTGAAAAGAGATTAAGCAAATAAAAGTGTCAACAACAAGTTCAGTTTACTTCTCATTGATGGAGGACAGGCAGCCAATGGGATGCAGCTGTGCTACATGACATCACCACTACAACATAACAGCAGCTGTAGTCAATACACTCAGAAAGCACTCAGCACACTTGTACAGCACATCACAAACTTGAATGGGGGAAATCATTTACATAAAAGCATTATTTGAAGTGTTCACACACTTTTCATTACAGAGAAGGCAACTTGTGTACAATGAGACTTTCTACATTCCTGTCACTCCATAAATTTACACTACATTTGAAAGTTTAGATTCTCAGGGCAAGAGGTGACCTCCGAAACCTTTACAGAGGAATCCATGGGAATTGTCGCCACAATAGAGGAGTCGACATTTGATAGCTTCCTTTTCAGCATAAGCCAACTGCACTAGTGCATCATGGGAGCAACGGTTAATTTGTCTTTGAATGACAGGTCAAGAGAGCTCATTCTCTCTCCACCCACGTCGTAACAAATCACGGCTAATTGGGTTATTAGTAAGTCTTGGACTCTCCCAGGGTCCTGCAACAACTGGATGGAAGTGCTGCATCTACATATCAGAGCATTCATTCACTCCATCTGAAAACAGACAGAATAAAAGAGAAAGTAGAAAGAGAAAAGGCTAAACTTAAACTTCAATATAATGCCATAGCTAATTCACATGAATGTTTTGCTATACTATTCACAAGACACATTTCACAGACATTTTAACTTGCTTTTGGTTTTAGCCACTTCCAGTTATTATACACTCTTGAAAATAAAGGTTCTTTATTGGCATCAATGATTCCACAAAGAACCTTTACCATCCATGGAACATTTTCATTCCACAAAAGGTTCTATACAGTGGAAAAAGGTTCGTTTAAGAACTGTTCACTGAAAGGTTCTTTGGGAAACCAAAACTGGTTCTTCTATGGCATCGCTGTGAAAACCCCCTTTTGGAACCTTTATTTTTAAGAGTGTAGCTGTACAAAATAGTCTGTAATGTTGCTTGACATTGTAATCATATTTTAATTTACTATACAACAGAGATTGTTTCAAAGCAGCTTCGCAGTATTAACCAGGAAAGTAATACAATCAATGAGGCAAATGATGCAAACTTTAAAAATAAGGCAAATCCAAATTCTGCTATAAAGCATGCTGTAGAAAGACAATAGTGTCATTATTGAGCTCCGGTCAGTTCAGTGTTTGTTCACTTCAGTTCAATATCTATGTAATGTTCATTCATCATGAAACAAGTTCAATTCAAGCTATAAGCAGCTCTACTGAAAACAGTAGTGTTGTTATTCAACTCACATCAGTCTTGATTCAATTCAGTTTTGATGTTGTAAAATACAAATTTGATTCAGCTATAAAGACAATAGTATCATCATTCAGCTCAATTTTCAAATCATCTGTGTAAGTGCAGTCAAATTGATGATTTTGCTAAATATTAAGTGTCTTCTAGGCCCCAAAAGACGACAATGCAATGAACCGAAAAGCACTGGTTTGTACGAAAAGTGCAAAAAGTTTTACAGAGTTGGCTGCACTCATTCACCTACAGTGGCTAATACCATAGACCACAATATAAAAAGCATATTTTAAACAAGATGCAAACATTTACACCCCCTAAACAGACCAAAGTATTTGGTATCTGTTAAGCTAATTGAGAGGTTTTAGTTACGTGGTTGCCATTATTTTGCTTTTTTTTTTTTTTAAAGATTTGTTTTCCACCATTAACAACAAAGCTCTAGCTACATGTTGGCACAAAACAGCTTTAAAAAAATAACATTTGGCACTCCCTTATGGTCTGAGGGTACGGATTCTGACAACATGACTATAGTGTAGACAGCTCTGAGCGGCAGAATGGCAACACAGCCTGATGATTGTAATGTGGCCAAACCCATCAAACCACAGCCTGTACCTCAACACCGTTTCTGACCTGACATGTCAGAGCTTTTGAATAGCAATTTGGGAAAGTGACAGGCTTCTGCTTCTCCTATTACAGGTCAACTATGCGCAGTTGACTTGGTGCAGCTCCAAGACACATGTGTACATAAACACACATATATGCGCAAAAACACACATACACTCACACACTGCTGCATTCCTTCAGGCTTGCTGTCAGAGTTCACATCCGATAGTGTTAGGCTCACTCAAGCGGACTCTACCTTGGACTCTCTCCGCAGTGGGTGTAGTTCTGATGGCTGGCAGCCACTTAACAACGGCCATATTGTTCATCTTCCAGTAATTCTGCCTTATCTTGTAGTGGCGGGATTCAGTTTCACAGTGGCTTCTCACTGAGAGGCTGGGCTTGTGTGTGTGTGAAAAAGAGAGGTAGAGAGACGGAGAGGAAGCCAGTGTATGTACGTGTTAATGGATGAGTTTAATAAGTGTGAAAAGTGGAGTGCTGATTGGAAGCCATCAGCAAAAAAGGTGCAACAGCAGCCAATGAGGAAACAAAGCCTCTTTACTCATGCACACGTACAAAGAAGCTTTGCCTTTCACAGCAAATGAAGTCTGTCTTACCGAATAAATACCAGCCATATAAATAATAACACGACGATTACAAGAAATCTTATAAAAATAAAAAAACTTTTGTATTTAAATTGGTTTCATATGAAAAACATTTATATATATATATATATATATATATATATATATATATATATATATATATATATATATATATATATATATAAATGTAATTAAAAAACATAATTTATTAAATGTATCAATTTAAATTTTCAATTAAATTTAGTGACTAAAATATCATGTGGCATAACCATTAAGTAAAAAGTACTAACATTCATGAACAGCTTAATGTCGACATAAAGTTATGTCGACATAAAGTTATCAAAATGTCATAACTGGATCTTCCCTGGTAACTTCTCCAATCGTTTAGTCTGCTTAACCACATTCATCTGCCTCAGTTTTTGAGAGAAGTGCCCACATTTCAAAATCCAATCAATTTCTTTTCCTATAATGAGCTACATTCAATTATGTCACAATACAGAAAAGAAGATCTAAAAAGATTCTGTTTCATCACATCTTTAATCATCATTACTATATACTGTATATACATAAGCTTGAAATATATTTTTAAGGTAAAAAATAAAATTCTACAAATTTCATGAACTAGTAATTCATAAATATCAATGGCACTTTACTACCTGAACTGTATTAAATAATATGTGACCCTGGACCACAAAACCTTAAGATGAAACAAGTTCAATTCTTAAGACCTTAAGTCTTAAGTCGCTGGGGTATATTTGTAGCAATAGCCAAAAATACACTGTATGGGTCAAAATGATAGATTTTACTTTTATGCCAAAAATCATTAGGATATTAAGTAAAGATCATGTTCCATGAAGATATTTTGTAAATTTACTACTGTAAATATATTAAAACGTCATTTTTTATTAGTGATATGCATTGCTAAGAATTCACTTGGACAAATTTAAAGGTGATTTTCTCAATATTTAGATTTTTTTGCACCCTCAGATTCCAGATTTTCAAATAGTTGTATCTCGGCCAAATATTGTCCAATCCTAACAAACCATACATCAATGGACAGCTTATATATTATAAATCTCTTTTTCGAAAAATTGACACTCAAATTGACTTGAGACTGGTTTTGTGGTCCAGGGTCACATATATACTTTGATTTGGAGGACAAATGTTTTTTCAAACATTTATAATATTTGTAAAACTGCTACACAGATTTTTTATTTTTTTTTTCTCTAAGGAAATTTCATTAGTCTGAAGTGTCAAACTGATAGTTTTCTTTTTATTACTTAAAAAAAAAAGACTTTATGTCATTGACCCAAAGAACAAATAGGCCCAAAGTCAAACAGAGTTCTTAGCATTCAGATGTCTAACAACAGCCTTAAGGACTTTTAAGTAAACCACTATCAGCCATACTAGACTCTACAATGTTGTTTTCAAATTCATCAGGTAACTTCTGTATATTTAGCTTGCATCTCTTTATGAGTTTATGTGTGATTTCTGTATAATGTGTACCGAGAAGGCTCTCAGCATGAATGTCAGAGTCTATCTGTGCCTGTCACTTCAGAAAAGTGTATTTGTGTTTGTTCAAAATGTGTTGAGTAAACACTCTGCTTCCTGTCTGCAGATCTTTCTTGCTCAGTGCTGCTTCCCGCTGGTGTGTACACAAAAATACATGAGTACACTGGAAAAAAAAAAGATCTGTGGAGTTTTACAAATATTTCACACACACACACACACACACACACACACACACACACACACACACACACACACACACACACACACACACACACACACACACACACACACACACACACACACACACACACACGTACAGTTCGTACGTACAGTAAAAAAATCTCTTTCTTCTAATGTGACAGAACGGTTCTCAATGATTATTAATCTAAAAATGATTTGGTGATGTCAAATGATTAGAATAATTTTGAAAGTGTGTATCTTTATATATATTTTTTAGTATGTATTTTCATGCGAAGATGAGCAAAGTGAGTCTGCATTCATTAAACTGTCTAAGTCTAAGGTAGATATAGAATGTATTGGCACCAAACCTCAGCAAAGTGTGTGTGTGTGTGTGTATGTGTGGATAAGGGGCTACCTGTAGACAGCGTGCCCCCCTTGACTGAAAGTTAAGCTGACCTGCATTGTTCTGGGAGGGAAGAACAGGAGTTCCAGTCAAAAGCAGCCAAGCGGAGAAGGGGATCACATTGCCTCAACAGAGAGAAGAGATTTACTCCTGGCATCTCTCTTTCACTCCATCACTGGCTTTCTCTGTCTCCCTCTTACCATCTCTCCTCTCATTTCTTCTTTTCCAAGTTTTTCCTATTTTCCCTAAAAAAATAAAAACAGTGTCAGTAAAAACACGAGAGTAGTCATGCATTGAGCATTAAACTCAAAAAGAACAACAAATAAGTGAATAATACATTCTGAAATATACAGCAACACAACATTCGTCATAAAAGGTTAAACCGATCATTACAAGGAAGTGTCAGTGTTATTTTAGAGACACTATCAAAATAGAGATACTACCATAGTTTTTCATTATTATTTTGCATCAGTTTTTAAATTTTTTACATTTTAATTAGTTAGTTTTAGTAATTTTCTTGTGTGCTTTTGTAATTTTTATGGTTATTTTTATAATATCTTACATGTTATTAAGTATGTTTTTTATAGTTCATTTAGAATTTAATTCATTTCAGTTAATGTCTTTACAACTTTTTTTTTAAGTTATTTATAATAATCCTGGGAAATGTTCCGAAGAGTGTTTAAAGAACAATCAAGACTGTTCAAAGAAAAAGAAAGAAAGAAAGAAAGAAAAGTAAGTAAGTAAGTAAGTAAGTAAGTAAGTAAGTAAGTAAGTAAGTAAGTAAGTAAGTAAGTAAGTAAGTAAGTAAGTAAGTAAGTAAGTAAGTAAGTAAGTAAGAAAGAAAGAAAGAAAGAAAGAAAGAAAGAAAGAAAGAAAGAAAGAAAGAAAGAAAGAAAGAAAGAAAGAAAGGCTTGTTGACAGGCAGTCTGATGGAGGTTTAACACACTCCGGTCATGGGCCAGTTAAACAAAATATTTCATGCGAGATCCCTGATGGTCCAACTACCAAGCACAAAAGAAGCATGTAGCAGCACTGACACACGAGGAGATGAATGGTGGTGCCGAAATATTAGAAGCGATTGAGTCAATAGGGAGATGCTCATATCTTAAATACGCCTTTTGTTTGGTGGAGGACTCCCTGTCTGTGTGTCTGTCTGTGTGTGTATCTGCCAAGATGTCTTAGAGGTGGAATATATTGTTTTAGTCTGAGACCACAAGAGTCATAGCTGTATGAATGAGTTGTGATATGTGTGTGTGTGTGTGTGTGTGTGTGTGTGTGTGTGTGTGTGTGTGTGTGTGTGTGTGTGCACCCATCTCTCCTTCTCTTACTGTAATCTGACACAAAGTAGAAAGGAAAAAGGAACATCGTATTGCAGACAACTAATCAATAACATACCACAGTATACTACAATAAAAATCAAATGGCTTTTGGTTTATGGAAGTAAGAGAGCTAATTGCTACAATCACACGGAACTTGCGGAGATAAAGTGAGTAGTGTTGGACTGTTCACATGCAAAATAAAACGGCTCTTATTAGGCTACTGATATGTCTGCAGTCTTCGTCTCATGTGACTGAACATGATTTTAAACATTTTCAAAAGCACTATTCATTTCTTTATGTATGAAACGTTTTGATGAGGAAAAATTACTGAGTGAACCTTTACGATGATTGGCTGTAAATATTTACTTTAATTTCTAAACTGAATTTTCTCCAGGCTGTTCTGGCAGCTTACCTTCTTGCAATGTTGATTCTGTGAAAGCAAATTCCTGTAACAAACACTACAAAAACACTCTCTGAACTTGTGAAACAGAGTGTCTTCAGCCACTTGAGAGAATAAACACAAGACTCACAGAGCCGCTGCCACCTAGTGGATTCCAGCTTTACGTCACTTCTTGGCAAGACTCTCTTTGCCTCCAGTTCCCAAACACATCCTGTAACAGCACAGAAGTTACTCAACTAACAACAAGATACTGTTACACATGTGGTCAAGATTTTAGCTTGAGTGCGTGTGGGATGAATCAACAATAGTTTAAACAAAATCCTAAAATGGATAAAGAATAGTTTGGTTTTTAAATGGTGAGGCAAAGTTTGCGTTATGATAAATAGTATATACAAAAGTGTATGATTATATTTAGACAGATCTGTAATGATTAACTGAGGTTTTAGGAGACATAAGGATTTAGTAAAATAATAAAATAAAATCATTTGTGTATGTAAACCTAGAGTTCAAGAGTTTGGGGTCAGTGAGATTTTTTTATTTTATTTAAAAGAAAGTAATTTTATTCAGCTAGGATGCAGTAAATTGATTAAAAGAGACAGTAAAGTCATAATGTTACAAAAATGTTTGATTTCAAATAAATGCTTTTTATTCATCAAAGAATCATGAAAAACACATATAGAAAATATCAAGCAGCTGTTTTCAACATTGATAATGTTTCTTGTGCACAAATCGGCATATTAGAATGATTTCTGAAGGATCATGTGACACTGAAGAATTAATTATGACTCCCATCACACAAATAAATTAAATTTTAAAATATATTAAAATAGAAAACAGTTATTTTAAATTGCAATATATTTATATTTTGATTAAAAAAAATTGTAGCGTTCATGAACATAAAAGACTTCTTTCAAAAACATTAAATAAATGTTACCTAACCCAAAGTTCTGAACGGTAGTGTATGTGTGTAATATGCATGTGTCCTATATGATACTCTTCACCTTTGACCCTCTCCAACTGGATGACAGCTTGCGGTGCCTCAATATCCCCCTTTTCTCTTCTCCTATTACATACACGTCCTTCTGCTTGCACTCTCTCCAATCCTTCCTCCTACTCCCCCTTTTTATTTCATTCCCGTGTTCCTAAATCACTTTTGTTATCTTCACTCATTCTTACCCCTTACGCTCTGGCCTTTATCCCTTGTTCTCTTTCCTCCTTCCTTCATTTTTCCAGACTCTCTCATCTTCCATTTTTTTTCTGTGCTGCATCTGTACAAATCTATCAACACACTACAAACGTTAACGACGTTAACAAACGATGATTAATATCATGATTGCTGTCTGTTTATCACATCTGATCTGATAAATAGGCAGTTTCTGCTCTTTTTACCTCTTATTCCTGGACACTAACATGCTCCTTGCTGTCTGATAGCGAGGCTCCAGCCTTCTCAATGACTGCATCAGCCAGAGCCAGAGCAGTGATTGATCTGTGTGTCTGCCTGTGTGTGTGAGAAAGAAGGACAGAGAGAAAAGAAAGGAGATAGACGACTTGTCTTCCACCCTCAGTGTCAGAATAAAGAGGGAGATAAGAGATAAGAGAGGAGGAAGGGTCAGGAGAGGTCAGGTAGGTTATAGGAAAGGTCAAGCTGTGTTGGTCTGTTTATTTTACCCTGTCTCTGATTTCCTGCCTGCTCAGGATTCAGCCCATTCACATCTGTCCTCTAAACAACCTGGAAACGGCCTTTGATGTATCTGCCAAAAACACCACAGACACATCTCTTAAAGACTGATCTATCTGAATTCAGCACAGTGGAGATCATAATAACAGAGAAGCTATTTGTTTAAATCAGCTTTCCTCTTTACCTACACAGACCACACACTTACTAGAACTTACTAGAACTAAAAAAACAAACAAACAAAAAATTGATCCGGCTTTGCTGCTTACTAGATACTGTTTTATTTGTATTATATTTGGATTCTTTTATCTATCTATCTATCTATCTATCTATCTATCTATCTATCTATCTATCTATCTATCTATCTATCTATCTATCTATCTATCTTAATTTGTTAATTCTAAAAGTATTTTACTGACATGATT